>JAHZTW010000002.1:25169289-25200315 GCA_020283515.1 Alliaria petiolata
GTTCAATATGGACATAAAGTTGATATGGTGATAAGGGAGTCTATGCATACTACATTAGGCATCACCAATATTGGAGGTATGGGTACATATTTAGGAATTCCGAAAAGTCTAGGGGGAGCCAAAACGAAAATATTTAATTTCCTACTAGATAGACAACAACAAAAGGTTAATGGCTGGACAGCTAAATTTTTATCAAAAGGGGGAAAGGAGATTCTTATCAAATCGGTGGCCACGGCGGTTCCCACATACGCAATGTCATGTTTCAGGCTACCAAAGACGTTAACCACGAAGATGACGAGTACAGTGGCAAAATTCTGGTGGAGTAATAATGGACAAACACGGGGTATGCATTGGCTCTCTTGGAATAAACTATGTAAACCAAAAATAGAAGGGGGACTTGGGTTTGGAGTTATTGAGGACTTTAATACGGCTTTGCTTGCTAAACAGTTATGGTGACTTATTGAATTCCCGCAATCACTATTTGCAAGGGTTTTCAAGGGTCGCTATTTCAAGAATGCAACACCGTTGGACCCCATACGATCGTATTCCCCATCTTATGGATGGAAGAGTATCACATCAGGTAGATCTTTGGTAAAAAAAGGCTCATCAAAAGAGTTGGTTCTGGTCATTCTATATCGGTATGGAATGACCCTTGGATTCCATCCTCACGCCCGAGATCAGCATCAAGCAAAAGATATATATATTATCCTGAGCTGATAGTCAATCAATTAATTGATCCCGCAACATCAATGTGGAATGTACCACTACTAAAACAGATAATCGCTACGGAGGATATACCACTAATTACGGGGATTCCAACGACAAAGGCACAACGGCCAGATGAGTGGGGTTGGAACTATACAAAAACAGGGAGGTACACTGTAAACTCGGGATATGTATTGGCACAAACATATCACCAAGAGAGTGATAATTCGCGCTTTTTCGGACCGGATTTGAGCCAACTTCGGGCACAAGTCTGAAAGGTTAAATGTCCACCAAAATGAAGTATTTTTTATGGCAAATTATATTGAATTTTCTCATTTGAGGAGTTCTTGAACTCTTTTGCAAATGAATAGAACCATTACAATGCACGTTCGTGTGACAATTCTAACGATTTTGAGCAGATTAGCCTTAAATATTTGAAGTTTTTTTTATATCCTCTCCTATCTTCTTCTCTGCTTCTGGTTCATCCCTCGAATAAAATCAGGTTCGATTTTTTTTGTATTTCGAGATCATCATCTGTCTCACCTCAGAAAGAGGTGAAAAAATTATAAACTGTTCCAACATACATGAGGTTGATAAATTCTTCCAGGTTCTGAGAAAGTCTCTTAGACGATGCACCAAAATCATCCATGGTTGGTTTTGACACGGATGGATCGAAAAATTTGGAGACTTTTGTCTACTTATTAAAATTTGCTAAACGTTGTTCTTCCCTTTTTTTTGAAATGGTATTTTTAAACAACAAAATTATAATATTTAAAATAACAGTCGCAATTTCTACAGTTTTTAATTTTATCAACAATCAGACTTTTAAAAATATCTAAAGTATCAGTCACTCACAATTTTTACAGTAAAAAATTTACACCACAGCCTACATTCAGTACTTACCAATCGGAGCCTATATTAAAAATATATATTTAAAATATATAATTTTTTTTTTGTCGTCAATTTGATTTATTAATTAAAAAGAGTTTACATCCACTTTATAACACATTTTTTATGAGAACATATGGCTTTTTTGGCTAATTCATCTGCTACATTATTTGCTACACGACTAATCTGCTTAAAAGAGTAGCTACAATTGTTGGAGATATTCTTGATGTCATTCAAATAGGTTGTGATAGAAAGATGTCTCTAATCCTGAGCCCACTCTCTGACTTGGTTACGGTGAAGGAGTCCATAAACTGATTGATTATCTCCACAGAAGGTTAGATGATAATAACCAAGCCGGCAAAGATTAGTTGTTGCAAGTCTTAGTGCCTCAACTTCAGCCTCCTCGGATGATTGAATAGGTGGTAGAGCTCCCGATCCTGTGATTAGTTGCCTTCCCGTGTTGTCATATATTGGGAGATCGAGAAGATTAAGGAATATCTAGAAGATTATGGATATTTACCAATATTTAGAATAAGAAATTTAGCTTTATCTTAAATGTATTAATTACATATTAGTTTAGTAAATTAGATTGCTTTCCTTTGCTTTCCTACACTTATACCTATCTATATAAATCTATGCATCTTGTAACATTATTTTTATGAGAGTAATAATAATTTTTCCTAAACATCTTTGTGTTCTTAATTACTCTCATCAATTTATCATGGTATCAAAGCCTTCGATCTTAATCCTAGTAGCTTATATTTTCTATCAATTTTATCTTCTTTTTGACCTCGATCAAGCTTGTTCTATCTCGAATTGTTCTATCTCGAATTGACCTTGATTTCTCATTCACGAGAATAGAGCCGCTGTTTCTCGAATGAAATTAAAGTTTTTGTTAAAAAAAAAAAAAAAGACTACGTTCGTGTTTCGTAGTTGTGGAGATGCGTGATCAAGCCCATCAATGGCTTCCACCTATCGTCATCGTCACTTCCCCACCAGCCGTTTTCACCACCGACCATCCGTTGCGTCAACTTTCACAGAGATTTTCCCGAGAAAGCTAGATTTCTCTCCGCCACTTACCGATGTTCAGCCACGTCATCGTCCACAGCTCCTACTCAAGGCTCCATCTCCTTACAAGTTTTTGGATCTATTGTTACCGCTGCTACTTCTGTTCAAGCCGTTGATTAAGCTTCATGAAGCTCAATTTCTACTTTTCCAACTTCTCTCCACGATACCGAGAGTTTGACTTTCCAATCGCAAGTCTTTGATTATTTACTTGCAATTGCGAGCGTTTGAGTTGTGTTTTTCTTGCCCTCGCGAGTTTAACATCTCCTTTTACTTTGACTTTTCGCCCTCTGAATTGTTTTTCGATCTCGCAATCGCGAGCTATCATGGTGATGAGGATGTATTTCCGTCCACCGATTTGACCCTACGACCGGGTATAAACGTCATTGAAGGCCCAACGGATACGTGTTTTACCTGATTTGAAGAACCCTACAATTGGGTATAAACGTCGATTACTCGATGGCCGAGTATTAAGCCGGTATTATGAAGATTTGTCCAATCTCTTACGTGTTACCACATATGAGCTTGCGGGAGGGTATTGGGAGATCGAGAAGATCGACCGTATCAAGATTATGGAAATCATGAAGATTAAGTAAGATCTAGAAGATTATGGATATTTACCAATATTTAGAATAGAAAATTTACCTTATGCCATGCTATCTAGGACATCTTCCTCACACTAGTTTTGCATCCCACCAGAATCTCGTCAAGGCTGGCTGGATTCTCTTGCAGAGTGAAACGGGCAGTTTAAAGCAGGACATAGCATGAGAAGGCATGGAAGACATAACGCTTTTCAGCATAGTCATTTTGCCAGAGACAGAAATTTTGAGAACCAGCTGATAGCTTTCTGTCGGATTATGTCCACGACAAACGTGAACAAGTCTTTTTTCGTCTGCCGAAGTGTTCTGGTAAGCTTAAGTATTTGCCTACTCCTCCTTCTTTTATGATTCCTAGCTCATGCTCGATTCTTTCTTTTAGCTTAGTAAGTGCTCTGTGTAAAGTAATAAGTAATTGCAGACTTGTCTTTGTTTATGCATTGTCCTGAAGTAGTCTCGTAGCTTTTTAAAATTTCCTTCAGAGCACTACTGTTTCTTGTATTCGCTTGACAAAAAAACATTGTGTCATCTACAAATAACAGGTGGTTGACTTGGGGACTTTCGCGTGCAACCCTGATACCCTTCATTCGTCCATTTGATTGCGCTTGGCGACAGAGGCCGGAAGCACCTCACTGCACAATATGAAGATGAAGGGGGAGAGTGGATCTCCTTGTTTGATGCCACGCTTGGGAATCACCTTGTCGTAGGGTGCTCCATTGATCAGGTATGAGTATGACACAGTAATCACACATTGCATGATCAGTTCGTCCGTCTAAGGTGAAATCCTAGTCTCTTGAACACTCCTTTAATGAAATTCCATTCTAGTCTATCATACGCTTTACTCATATCAGTTTTAACCACCATTGAACATTGGATTTCAGCTGTAGACGTTTTGAGGAAATGGAGCATCTCGTGGTTTATCAAGACGTAATATGAAAGTCTTGTTAAATCTCGTTTTATGAATTAAAATATTTAAAATTCATGTACCAATAACACAAGATTTTAATAAAATCATATAACCTTTCAAAATATTTTCAATTTATTACCAAAAAATATCAAAAAACACAATTTAAAAATATAATTAACTGAAAAAAATTTAACTAAAAATATGTTAATAACTATTTCAAAGACGAGTGTGAATTTTCAAAATACTTTTTTCATCCAGGATCTGGCACTGGCAGCATCGTGCACTCTCTGCTACATTAACTATTTATAATTTATGTAACGTAATATGAAAGTCTTGTTAAATCTCGTTTTATAAATTAAAATATTTAAAATTCATGTACCAATAACACTAAAATCATATAATCTTTCAAAATATTTTCAATTTATTACCAAAAAATATCAAAAAACACAATTTAAAAATATAATTAACTGAAAAAAATTTAACTAAAAATATGTTTTAATAACTATTTCAAAGACGAGTGTGAATTTTCAAAATACTTTTTTCATCCGGGATCTGGCACTGGCAGCATCGTGCACTCTCTGCTACATTAACTATTTATAATTTATGTAACGAAATCCAATGAAAAGCCACGTGGCACGTGACATCCCCCGAATCTCATAAATGAAGTATTTTTAAAAACCCCCCTCATAAACCTCAACCGCAACGCAAACGCCGTCGCGTGGACTTCTCCGTTTTTTCGCGTTTCAGTTTTATTAATTCTGATTTCTAAAATCCTGACCAACCGGGAAAAGGGATTTTGCAGTTTCTACTTCACTCTCTTCGAGGAAGAAATAGCTTTCTTTTTATCTCTACTGGAATCTCAAATGCTAACGCGATTTTGCTTCATTCCGCGTTTGCGTTATAGCTTTGAATCATCGTCTATGTTTTTTTTATAAGAAATCATCGTCTATGTTCTTCTAATAGCTGCAGAAAGCTGGTACTTTTTTTTTTCTGTTTTATGAACTTTAAAAGCTTAAAATCCTCTAAAATCAACATTGTTGTTGCTTCTGGGGCTACGCCGAAGATAATTTCTCTCCTAGACGATTCTCCAATTTAAGGTTCTGAGTTTCTTTTTGTTTTAAATTTTCAAAACGTGACGTAACGAGTTCGAAGAAAAAAACCTCATTTCGCTGTTTTCTCTTCATGAATCGAAAATTCATGAATGGGTTTCTGTTGATTTCCCGTAAAAACTTCTCTTTTCTTTTGCAGCATTGTTGAATTTGCTCAACTAAAGAGCTTTTGGATTAGATCAATGGCGGAGACGGGTCCCACATCGAGAAAACCGGTTTAAGGACCGGTTTACCGACAACCGACACCGGAAATTGTGGGGTCCGGACAATTTGCTTCGACCAACGTTTTGCTTTTCTTTAAAAGCAAAGCCTCTTTCATCATCTCTTTTTGGATATATATCTATTTTTGGTTTGTCCAAACCCTAAATCTCGGATTTCGGATTTGATTATATGTCCTGTTTCTTTTACAATGTCGAATTCATTGAAGCTTTTTTACAAATTAAGCATATGGTTCTTGTTGGATTCGCAATCTAATAACATTTATGAACTTTTGGGAAAGTTTAAAGTTAAAAGTGGTGTCTTTTGATATAAAACGGGTTTAATTTTTCAGTGATGATTCTACCTTTGATACTATAATGGTTGAAGGGTCGCTCTCAGATTTGCAATTCCGTATCTTTCTCAAGGTGGTTGGTCCGTTTTCATTCCATTTAATTACTTTGTAATTGCATTCTCCATTTTTGACTATTTGATAATCAATCATTTCTTTAATCACATTATTTATACTATATGATAATATTTTACTAATCCATATCTCCCTCGAGGAGCTCCATTTTCTTTTCTTCTTTCTTATACATCCTTTTGTCTGCAACTTCCTGCAATTCACTAAAGAAACCTTGTTCTTACTCCAACTTCACCACTTTGCAAGGGTACCGTATCCTATATTGGCTCTCCTGTTCTGTTCTTGTTATGCTTTGCTCTGTTAGCAAATTTGATATTAGAACTACTCGGAGACTTAGTGTCGGTTCTTCTTTTCTTGTGTCTTTATCTAAAAACATAACCAACTACAACTATAGAAGGAAGTAGAAATTTTGCAGAATTTAGATAAGTGGCAATTGATCTTAAATGTATTGTTGTGACTGTATATCGGTATGAGTTTTACTACTGTTGTTGATTGGGGTTACTTGTATCTTCTTCTAGCTTTAGAACCTTAGTCTCTTAATAGAATGTTTCTTTCTTTGAATTGTCTTGGAACTTTGTTCTCAAGTAGTTGCAACAGAGTTAGAATCTTTTGGATGTCCGTTCACCAACCCCATTTCATTCACATTCCACTGTAGATTTACCGTAATTTCTATAAAGTCCATCTCTTTGCAATCAACACTCTCTAATCTTACGTAATTCGTTTCAGGTTGGTGTTATATTACCTTGTTGTGGATTGTTGCGTACTTGGGAGTTTGAGTTTACTTTGAGTAGAAGAATAAATCCGACATGAAGGTCTTCATCTAATCTCTCCACTCGCTCTGTCTTGTTGGCTACACATATTAGAGAATACTATCTTCTGCAGCAAATATAAACGAAGATGAGAGTGGAAACCGTGCTTGTGATTCTCTTGGTCCTCATATCAATTCAGCAATGTTATGGAGGTTAGTATCTTAGTTTACACAGAGATAACTCAGCAACATATGTGAGTTTCAATTAAATAGATGAAGTCTCTTTGTTTTAGGCGCAAGCAACTGGACTTGCACGTGCTTCTCTTCGGGGAATCAAAGTGGTATCCTGGAATCTAACTGTACCACATCATGTAGTTGCAGACCAGGTTGGCTTTCTCATTACCAAATATGAAATTTTCAAGATTCTTCAAGAAAACTAAACTTTATGACTCTCTCTCTCTCTCTCTCTTACGGTAGCAGATAGAGACCAATGGGTATGCTTGTGTCCGGCGAATGGATTTCCGATGATAGCCATTAGCGGTTCAAATTCTTCATGCTTCACTGCCTGCAACTGCTCTGCTGGTACTTTACTCTATCNTTTTGTATATTTCCTATATGCTGACAAAAAAAAAATCAATTCATATGTAAGTTTGGCAAGTTTTGTATATTTTCCGTTGATTATACCGTGTTTAAAGCGTAAATCACTTTTCCTAAGTAGGATTAAACTAGTGATATTGAAATTAATAAGTTAATTGATTGTTTAAAAACAAAAATTCAGAGCTAGAAATGACATATAGTTTGAAATCCCTTAGCCAAGTGAACAATGTATAATAGATTACTAATGTCGATGTCTATAGACTATAAAAGTATAAAGTATAAGCATACGATGTTTCTTTGCAATTCATTGTCAATAAATATATAAATATGTAAATTTTAAAATACACAAAATTAAAAATCCAAAATGTATTTTTTAAGCATCACCAAATGGTGGAAGGTGTATCCAACTTGTCTCTAGTTTTTAAAACTTGTCCTTTCGCTTGAGGAGAACCTTTCGAGACTACATTGGCCTACTCATTTTATACGAATTTATTTGATCTCACTATAATATATAATATATATTTCAAATATATAGAAATGCAAATAGACAAATAGTAGTAGTATATATATTTTGAGGGGTGTTTGGTATTTTGTTAATTTTTTTATGACACGTTAATAATCTAATTAAAGATACATTGGTGCAATTAAAGCAATCTAATCCGATGAGGAAATGCGTCGAGATTTGTGACCAGTATGCCAAAATTTTAAGCTATCTTACTATGTAGTTTCAGATATATTTAATCAGAAGACAAGACTAAAATTTTCATGTTAGAGATGGATTTATCTATCCTCTAAAAAGTCCTTCCCAAATTGAGATCAGCCCATTTAAATTCGTCAATAAAATTCATTAGATCAACCATAACCTAGGTCAACGCCAAGAAAAAGAAATTTCAGAAGATAAGTATAAATTTCGAAAAAAAAAGATAAAAGAAGAATCTCCAATTCTAAAAAGGAAAGGGAGCTCGGTCTAAACCGACTCTATAGTAGTATAAATAGAAGACCTCCTTCACCATTCGAAAGATGGACAATTCAACTCTGAAAACTAGATCTAAAATCTCTCTTTAAAAACTCAGCGGGAGCTCTCCAAGAAAATCCCTCTCCAAAACTCTCTCTTCAAGTCAACCAAGTTTCTCATAAACGACCCCTACCTAAATCAACTCTACTTAGATGGACAATCTCCCTCGAGACTTAAGAAGATCAAGAGCAATCAGCTCTCCTTTAGACGAGTTTCGGTCGTGAGTTCGTCAACTCGTCAGTCTTTCAGCCAGACAGCTCGTCAGCCTTCACAGCTACGCAGCTCGACAACCTTTCAACTAGACAGCCCGTCAGCTTTTCAGGTAGGCCGCTTAAACAGCTCGGCAGCTTAAACAATTTGACAGCTTAAACAGCTCATCAGCTTAAACAGCTCGATAGCTTAAACAGCTCGGCAGCTTAAACAGCTCGACATCTTAAATACCTCAGCAGCTTAAACAGGGCGGCAGCTTAAACAGCTTGACAACTTAAACAGCTCGTCCGTTTAAACAGCTCGGCAGCTTTCTCTGCAAATCAGTTCGTCAGCTCTCTTAGCTAAACAGCTAAATAGCTCTCGTAGCTAAACAGCTCGCCAGCTCTCCCAGCAATTCAGCTCGTCAGCTTTTCCAGCAAAGCATCTCACCAATCTCACAACTAGGCATCTCTTCAGATTCGCCTAGCTGAATTCATCTTCAACCTAGCATGAACTACAAATGGTTTGATCCCTTTTCAAAGGTACGTAGGCAGCCTTTCTCAAGGTTCAGCTATAAAACCTAAAACTCCGACTAGCCAGTCTTTCCGACGACCTAATTTCCACGTCATCGCCGAGCTCCGACTTAATTGAATATGAGAATCTCTTAAACTCACAAACTCTTTGTTATCCTTCTAAAAGTGTGACGTGAGTTCTTACATTCCAGGAGTAAAATATTATGTGGTTTTCTTTTTTTACGAAAATACATTGGATTAACATCAACAAATGAATGAATGTATCAAGGTCTTAACGTTTCAAATGCTGGTCTCGGATCATGGATGCTCATGATAATTATGAAGACAAGTTGCGATTTAGAAGTGTGTTTTGGTGATCGAGAAGGCTGATTCTCTGTCGCTCAGTTTCCGTCTCTGTTTAACCGCCTTCATTTGTAGGATTCGAGTTTGGTAGACCTGTTTTGTAACTGTTTTTTGCAGTTTGTTGTTGTGTAATTATTTTTTTGGTATTTCTCTGTTATATGTATATCTCCGTGACTATATGTCCAAAAAAATGGTATAAATTTTAGAATTCATACTAAAAAAAATATCGCAAGTTCGCAACGATGTTAATAAAAGCCATTATTAGATTACAAATTTCAGTAAAACTAATCGTTTTTAAAGAATTAAAACAACTAGAAACGAAAATATGTAAAAACCAAGATTTTTACATGGGATTAATCATGAGTTTACTTTTTAGAAAGTGAACTGTCTTAACTTGAGAACAAATTCGCATCATTACTTCCTTAAGTTGTCTAGGTGAAGATTGTTTGGTTTCCCCTACTTTAGCATGACAAAAATGTTATCAAAATAGGTATCTTAGCCAAATATTAACAGGCTGTCAGGCTCTAGAACAAGATATCAAAACAAACAAACAACGCAAAATATAATAGTAAAATTGGAAAAAAAGACTAAAAAAATATAAGAAACTTGAAAGTCAAGCACTCTGGTCCATGCAATAACTGGTACAAAACACATGGCTGGATTCCAAAACAAGTCAACTCCTCGGATCTTACAAATTTGTAATTAACTTGGAAGTGTATGTTTATTACTATACTCTACTTGATGTACAGACACTCCACTTAATATTTAGTAAATAAACTTATCTTTCTTATAATAATTAATTTAACAAATCTAATGAAGTCAATTATTCCGACTGGTTTAGGATTTTATGTTTGAGATTATCAACTCAAGGAAAAAAAAAACTTCATTTATCACATTATCTATTTTAATATTTTTATGTTGAAAACACTTATAAAAAATCTGTAAATAAAAAAAGAACCTACGTCTATTGGATGGCAAAATATACATGAGGAAATCTTTGGTGCATATATATTTTTCGATTTTACTTTTGTCGCCTTCTTTGAATCTCGAAAACAAATACACTCGTAATTTTTTAACCCAATTAAAAGAAACCAAGTTGTATTTTTTTTTTCTTTCATAATTTGGCTTTGTACTTTATATAACTAAAGCCAAAGTAGCTACTTTAAAGGGTATTTATAAATCATGTGACCCGTACAAGAAAAGTTCCACTTTGTCCATACCCCTGCAGTGGAAAAACTAACACCATATTCAATTGATGAAAACTCACTCGCTCTCTCAAACACAAATCTAAATTTTTCAATCTTTGTCTGAATACGAACAGACCCAAGAAACAATTTTTTTTTTGCAAGAAAGCATATATGAACCAAGAACACTTCACGTTTCTGTGAGTCTCTTTCTCTCAGTGTCGTTTTTGCTCACATTTTCTCTTTTACTGGTCCTACTTATTCTTACAGCTATCTTGTGTTGTGTTTTGTTGTGTCGGTGGCTTAATTTCAACTTTCCTTTTTTTAGTTTTCACATCTCGACATTTTTTTTCCGTAAAAGTAGTCTGAATCTGTTTTAGGGTTTTGCGGTCTTGTTTTGCTTGTAACCTAAGCGACTGAGACATTTTCCCAATTTTTCTACTCACTAGTCCTATTCCTGAACCAGATTCAGCTCATCATCTATTTCATCTTTTTAATCACATCAAGCTCTTCTTATTTGCTAATCATTACTCCAAAATTATTAGATCTTTTGGTACAGTTGTATTTTATATAAACACACGTGTGTCTGTCTGATCCAAATATGGGTTTAGTTTTCTTCCCTATTTTTTCTCGGAATTTAATGTTTCCAAGTTGATATTCTTGTGGCTTAAATAGTTTTTCTTGTTTGATAAAGTAAAGTTCGATTCACGGTTCAAAATATCAATACCTGTAAAGTTTTGAAATTTCTCGTGTCCTTAATCAGATTAAAAAAGCCAGAGGATTTGATAAAGAGGAAGAAATAATGGGTTATGGTAACTCAAGATCTGTGAGGTTAGGACTTGTCAAAAAGATGACTCTATTTTTCTTTCTTTTTCTGAATCTTTTTTTTTTTTTTTGAAGTGAATCATTTTTTGTTAATGTTATAGATTCGAAGAAGATCCAGAAGTAGCAAAGCCACAAGTTGTTCATGGAGAATCTGAAGTTAAGCTCAAGTTCAATATCAATGGAACTCAAATCCCTTCAAGAAACAATGTAAAGATGATGAGTAGAGGGAAGTCTTTCAAAGCTAAAGTACTCTCCAGAGTGTTCACTGAGGATCTTGAGAGAGTGAAAAGCAAAATACTCGATCCTCGTGGACAAACAATAAGAAGATGGAACAAGATCTTCCTCATAGCATGTTTGGTTTCTCTGTTCGTAGATCCTCTGTTTTTTTTCTTACCGGTCATGAGAAACGAAGCTTGTATCACGATTGGGATCAGGCTCGAAGTGGTTCTCACGCTAATTAGATCTCTGGCCGATGCTTTTTACATCGCTCAGATTCTTATACGTTTTAGAACAGCTTACATCGCTCCTCCTTCTCGTGTATTCGGTAGAGGAGAGCTCGTGATCGATTCAAGAAAGATTGCTTGGAGATATCTTCATAAAAGCTTCTGGATTCATCTAATTGCTGCTTTACCATTACCTCAGGTATATATATATATCCATATATACATCCTCCAGCTTCAATGTTTCAACTCTTAAGAATCTTGCTTGTTACATGTTTTCAGGTGTTGATTTGGATCATAATCCCCAATCTAAGAGGCTCACCAATGACAAACACCAAGAACGTTCTTAGATTCATCATCATTTTCCAGTATGTTCCAAGGATGTTCCTTATATTTCCGCTCTCTCGTCAGATCATTAAAACCACCGGTGTTGTAACAGAGACCGCTTGGGCAGGAGCCGCCTACAACATCATGCTATATATGCTAGCAAGCCATGTAAGCTTATCAAATCTTGGTCATAGGTCTACTGTATCTAGCCTAGGACTGAATGTAAGGGTTTGGTTAAGAAACAGTTTGAAAGACAAAGTTTAGAGGTCACAAAATCGAGTGTGCGGGACTATATTACATGATCTCGGTCCCAGGTCTGAAGGTATTACGGATTTCGGCCAAAAAAACTTCTTGTAATCCAACAAAAAAAGGACCATTTTGTAAGGGTTTGGTTGATTATTTGGTTAAGAGTTAAGAGTCGCTCGTTAATCAAATTTCATAGTTTTTTATTTTATTTTTATAACCGTTAAGTTCCGGGCCTTTGGTCGTGGGCCGGATTACCAGAGCAAGTAAATTAGTACCCTTACAAGGAGATTTCATAGCTTTGTTCTTAACAGTTTCTTTCATTCCAGGTTTTAGGAGCTTGTTGGTATTTGCTTGCAGTAGAGAGGCAAGAAGCTTGTTGGAGACATGTTTGCAACATCGAAAAACCGATCTGTCAATACAGGTTCTTCGAGTGCAGAAGACTTGAAGATCCTCAAAGGAACTCTTGGTTCGAATGGAGCAATATAACAACAATATGCAAACCAGGAACTAGGTTCTACGAGTTTGGTATATACGGAGATGCAGTAACTTCAACTGTTACTTCATCAAAGTTCATAAACAAGTACTTTTACTGTCTCTGGTGGGGATTAAAGAACCTCAGGTGAGATTCAAAGACCATTTCAAGATGTAGTTTCAAACAGTTCTTAAACAATAATGTGTCTTATATTCTTCAGCTCCTTGGGACAAAATCTCTCCACGAGCACTTACGCAGGCGAGATTCTCTTCGCCATCATCATTGCCACTCTCGGGCTTGTTCTCTTTGCATTGCTTATTGGAAATATGCAGACTTATTTACAGTCAACAACCATGAGACTCGAAGAATGGAGGATAAGGAGGACAGATACAGAGCAATGGATGCGACATAGACAGCTTCCTCCAGAGCTAAGGCAAGCCGTGAGAAAATATGATCAATACAAGTGGTTAGCCACACGAGGAGTCGATGAAGAAGCTTTGTTGATAAGTCTTCCTCTTGATCTCCGAAGAGATATCAAACGCCATCTCTGTTTCGATCTTGTTCGCCGTGTAATCTTCTCTTTTTTCTCTTCAATCTTGATTCCATTAGTTTCTCAAAATCTTGTTCTTAGAGTTAATTGAAACAGGTACCGTTGTTCGATCAAATGGACGAAAGGATGCTTGACGCGATCAGCGAGAGGCTTAAACCGGCATTGTGCACGGAAGGTACGTTTCTTGTGAGAGAAGGCGACCCGGTTAACGAAATGCTCTTCATCATTCGAGGCCATCTTGATTCTTACACAACCAACGGAGGCAGAACCGGATTCTTCAACTCTTGTCTCATAGGGCCGGGCGATTTCTGCGGCGAAGAGTTGCTTACTTGGGCGCTAGATCCTCGTCCCGTTGTGATCTTGCCTTCTTCCACACGCACAGTCAAAGCCATCTACGAAGTCGAAGCATTTGCCTTGAGAGCTGAAGATTTGAAATTCGTGGCTTCGCAGTTTAGAAGATTGCATAGTAAGCAATTGAGACATAAGTTTCGGTTTTACTCGCATCAATGGAGGACTTGGGCGGCTTGTTTCATACAGGCTGCTTGGAGAAGGCACAAGAAGAGGAAGTATGCGACTGAACTGAGGGTAAAAGAGGAATTTCAATGTAGGTTCGAGGCGGAGTCGGCGGTTAGGCTAGCGGTTAACGGCGGGAAGTTTACGCGTAGTGGATCGGACTCTGGTATGATGTCTTCGATTCAGAAACCAGTAGAACCGGATTTTTCTAGTGAATGAGATTGAGATACTAGTTTTTTCAACTATTTTTTGTAGCTCTTTTCTTTGTAAAATGTGTATTATTTAACGGTAACTTACATTGCAATATAAATGCTATATCAGGTTATATAAAAGAAGATTTTTTTTTTTTTCGGCAAAATAATTTTATATATCAAATAGAGTTTATAGAATCATGATGCAAAAGGTTACACAACCATGAAGAGGGATACATGTGAGATGCCCAATAGGTGTCATACAGAGGGCCTTTCTTAGCCAAGTTATGAGCTATATCATTATTTTGTCTTTTTGTATGTTGAAAATAACAAATGCCGAACTTTTCTTTCCAGAGAAGAATGTCATGACAAATATTTTCGACATTAATATCATGGGTTGTCTCTTGCAATATATCGATGAGGCCTTGACAATCTCCTTCAAAACATATTGGTGGTAATTCTTCTCTCCAAGTCGCCTTGATAGCCGTTAGAAGTGCTTTTGCCTCTGCTTTAATGGCGGATGAAGACATACCGATGGAAGCCGATCCCCATAGTAGGGCTTCTCCTGCATTATTACGTACAATCCAACCTGCATTTGTTTGATGAGTATGAAGATTGTANATCAAAACGTAATCCATGCAATAAACAAGCACCCAACTGGTTTTTCTTTTGCAGTAAGAGTAGTAATACATATCACATAGAATCTATGTAAGTTTTTTTTTTAAAAGAACAAAAAAAAAATATAAGTTTTTTTGGTGAGTCATACCAGATCATGAATTTGAACATAAGCTGCAGAGAAAATAAACTAATTACTCTAGTTCCTTATAAAGGTTAACTTCTTAATTACACGAAAAAAAATATATCGAAAAACTTTTCTAATCATTGATCAGTCAGACGACGCAGAGTATATACAAAAAAAAAATTGATGTAGTCATTGGGAAATGATTACTTGCACTTTTACTCATTTTTTGTTGTTGAGGATAAACGATTACGGTGATCAATTGACACATCACTATGAAATTTCAAAACCTTTCAACCAATACATTAACTCACTGAATAACCGATGTAATAATACACACAGAGATGTATTTCAAACTTTTTTGATCTATCCATGGGTAGTACTCCTGTTAAAAATTAGTCCATATATATATATATATATATATATATCACGTAGCTTTATAGACAGATGATGTGCTATTATTGATGACACGTAAATTTCGAAAATAACATGAGTTATAAGATTAATCATTAGTTACATATATATATATCTTGATAAAAGCTTTTTAGTCCCTTTTTTAATTCTCTTTGAAACAAGGGCCCTTTATGGTTATTTCGATGCTACCGCACATGACTTCGAGAATCATGATGTGATTAGTGTACAAAAACGGGAAAACCTATATTATTGATGTTTTTATGTCAGCAACATAAACCCAAGCTCATATCAAAGTCAAGACTAATCCATGAAATCTGTGGAAAAACAGATATTCTTGTCATTTAAAACGTCTACAAAGACCCACCATGACGAAATCTAAATAAAAGACCATGAACTTTGATAATTTTTTTTTATTTACAAGAACATGAACATAAAGATGAATCATCGGTTTCGATAAAAGTTATAACTAAACTTTAAACTCCTGACATGCTGTCTATTTTTTATTAACTTGCCTGCACCTCTGTGGTCCAGTGATAGGCAAGTTTTGGGAATGTGTTACAGCGCTCCCCCGTGTTAGAACCTCCTTAAAAACAAAAATCATTTTATGTGGAAAATCTGGACTTGAGCTAAAGGCCCATGCAGTTACCTGGGTAATAGGCGATCCGCCTACCCTCTCGCATTAGTCGAAAGACATTTCAAATTCAGGATATGCAATGTGGTGGCCCATGGATATCATGGCCCGTTGATCTGAGTCCGCTCGGAGTTTATGGTGTCTGTTGAACCGTTGAACCAAGAGAGAAGTCCACTCTGAAACACTTCGATGCATTCCTACCGAAAATCAGCCGATTGGATATATATAAAATAAAAGATTTTAAAAAAATATATATATATATATAATATAAACTCAGATTTGATGCACCTCTCGAAAACTTTGCACACACCTGCTGGACCATTTGACTTATGGGCGGCCTGGATAATTTACATATAGGATACCCAACAAGCCACATCATCTCAGAACTGTGTGGCCCTAAGGTTTGGAATGCCAGAATTATAAAAATAATAATAATAATAATAACACCAAAATGTATCATGAATATGTAACCGGCTTTAGTGGATCTACATTCAAAAAGAACACAAGGATGGGCTTGAACGACTGTGAAGCAAAAATCAGAAAACTGGTGTAATTTACGAAGAATCTAAGTGATAGAAAAAGAATTAAAAAAAAAAACAGAATGAATATGCAAAAAGCAGAAAACCATCAAGTTCAGAATTAAACACTTCTCTTCTTCAATCATCTTCATAAGGTTAGTGTCATCAGCTTCAAAATTCAGTGATGAGTATCATTGTTGATACTATCTTTGAAGCCAAGAAGCCGATTTGAACTTCCTTGGGTTAAAAGAAAACCGCAATCGAACATGTTAGGCGTTGTGTTTTTACAATCAACAAACTCATCTCGTTAGAAAAATAAATTTAGAAAATGAAAACAAGCACAAGTTATGAAGAGTTTCTGCATTAAATTATAACAGCTAGAGATTTCCTAAGGTAAATATTCTCAGAAAACACAACATGATCACACCACTCAACTTTACCCCAAATCTTCCCTCCTTTGCATCTTTCTAGTGAGATCTCCGCACACCAAATCTCATGTGCACTTTCACTTTTAGGGAAAAACAAAGCCAGTTTCCCACTGCAACTCACAGCCTCCGACCACGCAGAACCTTGTTTCGTTTTAGCCAACCATTCTTCCAAACCATTCACTACTCTCCAACACTTGTGCTTTGGTTCATACGCTCTTAACTTTTTGTCAAGCCAATTATCGTAGTAGTACAATATGTCATCAACAACACACGCATTTCTCCACTTGTTATAATCCAGCATCTCGTCCGTTTCCCATTTATTCTCCTTTGGATCGTAAACAAAGCTGTTATGAGAATCCCTCGTGTACAGCTTTTCAGCCATCACCACACAACCATAGCAGGTGTAACCAAGCTCAATGTCTGGCTTTATCATCACAGGCTCCTCCCACTTTTGTGTTTCTGTATTGAACACCACCATCACCTTCTTCCAGTCATCATAACAACGGCCATGTCCAATTACGTAGATTCTCTCTTCGATGATTTCTGCCATCGTATCAGATATGGGCACAGGCATGTTCGGTAGAGGTTGCAACCTGTGAGATCTACAGTCGATGCTTAACGCACAATTGTCAGTACCGCCAAACACATATATCTTCGAGCCCACCGCAACAATGCTTCCATCGCGAGGCATAGCGGGCAGCGAAGGGATAAAGACCAAGCGACTATTGCCGTTGGCTTTCCGGAAGATAATATACAAACGGCGATCATAGGTTTCGGAACTAAAGCAGACAACATAGAGATAGAGTTCGGTGCAACCTAACAAGGAGCGCCTCGCGTATATCTCAGGGGATGCAACTAGTGATCGGAAGTGTTTTGAAACGAGGGAGAGTGTTGGATAGTCGCATCTCGGAACACGCGCTAAGATGTCGACTATAACTTCTTCGGGAAGTGACGTGATCAAAGACGGTGATTGCTTCTTCTTCCCTGCCCTAGTTTTGGAATACATTATTGTGTAGATTTTGGCGAGGGAATCTCAAAATCCTAATTGTAGGCTTAAAATCAACAATCAAGAGAGAGAGCGCAAACCCCTAATCCCGATCTCCTCTGGGGACTCGGTCTACCAAATTTCTCCAGTTTTTGGTTCAATAAGACTTTTCTTGATACTATATTTAAATCAACATCTTTAGTGTGTTCCTCGTGATGTCTGGAGCTAATTATGGGCCCAAGCAAAGGGGAAGTTTGGACCTCGGCCCAAATCATATTATATATTTTTCAGGCTAATTAATTGGTTTAGGACCATATGCTTTTTTATCTTTTATCGAGGAATTTTGGATAATTTAATCGCGTGGCTTAAATATGCTCCAAATATTATGTTTTTTCTCCTATTTATGGTTTAGTGATTGGCGGAATACTTCCAAACTAGAAAACGAAGCCATATTTTTTTTTTTTCCTACAGATGATTTTCACTAAATATATATATACGTAACTTTTTAAATACCAACATTGCTCATTTGCTTTAGCAAAAAAAAAAAACATTGCTCATTTACAAAATATTTATTGTAACCTTTTTTTTATTCGAAATGATACTTCTAATAAATAAATAATCTGTGAAATAAAACTTTTGCTTTGTGTTTCATTTCGTTCAATTGTTTTTTTCTTACTATTTTTTATGTTTCCAGAAGTTTTTATTTCAATTTTTGAGAAGAAAGCAAACATATGTTTTTATTGGTAACAATACAAATACAAATCAATAAGCTACAACTTCGAGTCACACATATAACATATTCTTACATTTGAATCAGTCATAAAATTTAAAGTTTTAACTAATTCGGTTCGAATCATTACATACAGTAATTCGAACTATTTCTAGACTAAATATTAACTGAAATTTCATTTGTTAATTTTTAGCCGTCATGATGCAACTGTAAGACTCTTCTAGAATACTGAGCAAACCAAATTAAATTACTTCACAACTGTATAAATTAGACCATGTAAAGTCTGAACTTATTTATTAATTTGAAGTCATACAAAGTCAGTAGTCATGTGTTCGATAATATTGGACCAACTTATATGTATTTCTATTGAATGGGTTTTTTGGGCACTAGCTATATGATAAGATAATTCAAGGATCATTTCATCATTCATTAGCTTATCATACATGAAAATTCTGAAAGTGCTCTTTTGACCTTGCTTACGTCGAAGGCGGAACTTCTATTTACTTTAAAATATTTATAAAAATATGGTGTTTCAAATTTCAACCAACAAATCAACCACCCTAATTATTAAAAATAATTTGGACTAATATATAGTCTCTAAAGATCAAAAAGTTTTCCTCTCCGATTCAATTTGGTCGTACACAAGAAACTAATCTGACATCTGTATTGCTTCATGTTTTCTTTCCCATTCGCAAAAGATTTTTCATCCTCTTCACATCATTAATTGTATAGCTACGTGAAACATCATTTACTGGTATTGATTTCACACTGAAATAATATGAAGGACAAGTTTGATTTTCTTTTACTGGTTTTCTCATTGAGTACTGTACCATCCTTTGAAAAACTCGATGAATATTTTAGAATGTTATTATATATATAGAATTTTTATAAATAACTACAATTACTATCATGAGAGACGAGAGTATTATTCAAATGTATATTATATGAAATTTTAAAAAAACTATAAACTAAAAGGTGGGAAATAAAATAAATTATACAAAATCCTCATCTCATCTCATCTCGTCCTGAAAAAAGTAATTTGTCTGTAATCAAGATGATTTGATACTTTATAAAAAAATCAAGATGATTTGTTATAAAATACATTTGAATATACCACATGATAATTGTTTCTTTTGACAAGTGTTGTTAGAGCAACCTCATTGGTCATCCAATTAAGGGTGTCTTCAGACATATATTTTACCAAAAAGAAGAAAAAAGAAAAACAAATTAAATTTGCCTCCCAATGATAAGATGCCACCTAAGAGATTTTAGATGTTTTTGTGCAGAGACACGGATATTAACTGTTCATTTTTTTAAAAATATTTTTTAATATAAAGACCCTCTAAAAAATGTGCAATGGTCTTAGGTACGAAGATGCAGCACCTTGTTTTTTTACATTTTACCATGTGATTTGGATTAATTTGTGCTGGTAATATATTCATGACATTCTATCGTAGGTTTTACTTCATTCACAGTTCGATTGTGTTGAGCGATATTCAGATATAGTATTGTAAAACTTATAACAATAAAAAAAAATTTAAGAAATTTGACTATGCATGATTATATTTATACCATATTGATATTTGATACTATTTCATGCTAGATTTTAGAGAGAAACTTGTTTGCTCACATGAATTTTCATTTTCATGACTATGCGAGGTTAGAGTAAGAGTAAGAAATTGATGCGTGCAAATCAGTTGTTATCATTAACAAATAAAGCTTTCTGCAACTTTTTAACCCAAAAAAAAAGAGAAGCTTTTTGCAATATGAACAAAATTTCAGTTTTTGATCTTTGTAACGTTTCTGGTTTTAACTAAAAAAAAAATTGATTTTAATCTTTGTAACTTTTATTTAATAATATACTATACATTTGTATGATTTTGTTTTGCGCATTTTAACGTGGTGAAAACCAGACCAAAACAATGTGTTGGTACGAAGAAGAAATTAAACGCCTCTAAAGTCTAAATAATTGAATTGTATACATTTGTTGATTTGTGTTTTGGTTTAATCGTTTATTCTGTTAAAAAAACTAGAAAACCAAAAATTAAACCTAGTAAAACCGGTTTCAAAAAAAAAAAAAAATTAAACCTAGTAGTTTGTGTAGTAACCGTGTCATGGCTTTGAATGGGAGAAGGTTTCAGCGTGGTTCTACCGCCATGCGTTACGACCACTCCGTCTTTTCTCCATTCAACATAATCTAGATTCAGATATGGAAGTATATAGTATATACAATAAATTGTGGATACTAACAGAAATGAATTTTAAACTAATTTTTACAGTAAAATTTTTTATATAAAAAATGAAAGGCGCCACTTTTGTGTTTTATCCCATTTTGTGAATCTAAAATTGTTATTCAGGAAATGCTTCGCCATATAAACTTGATCGGTTCGTACAAGAATGAATAAATTATAAATGTAAATAGATCTAGCGAACACAAGAAAAATCTATAGAAAAGGTGAGAGAATTGGACAGAAAAAAAAGAACGTGATGAAAGGGAAACGAAAGCATGTTTTCAACAAGAGTCAAACATGTCGTCTCGATTTTGGCACTAAAAATAATTTAAATAATAAAAATGAAAAAAATAGTGACGACTAACGTGTCGTTTCACATAATATTAAAAGTATTTGCAATATATGATATTTTGTAAACAAAGAAATTAGTTCTTTGATTCTTTCACATGAGTACACTATTCACTATTTTTTGTCACCATCAAAAATTATGTTTATTCTTATGTTCTCACTTTCCACAACTATGTTATCAGATGCTTACAATAAAAGAAACAGTGAGATGTGATGGCTAATAAACTAACGCGTTGATGCAAATGTTTAATGTTAATATAAATAGTAAATATTTAAAGTTAAATGTTACCTCGTTATTATTATTGATATTAATATTATTATATATAACTTGTTATTAATTAGTATGTTAATGTAAATATTAAATATTAAGTAAATGGCAAATGTTAAAAGTTAGTTCGTTATTGTTATTGATATTATTTTGTATAATTTTTATATTATCACGTTATAAGTGCTAGTAACTTGTTATTTACTACTGTATTGTTATCATTGTATATATCATGTTATCATAATTGTTATTATATTAATTATATGTAAGATAAATCATTTTGTTCAACTGATATGTACATTAAAAAAAATTTCATTCACAATGTCAAATTGATAATTCATATTTTGTATGATACAATAACTGATTTAACACGATAAGTATGTGTTTAACATATAATATGTAAATTTATCACGATATCATATTTATCTCGTTATGATATAATAACTGATTTAACACGATAAATATGCGTTTAACACAAACATATCTTTCGTTAACACATTGTTTTTTATTAACGCTTAAAACTGACAAAAGAATAGATTAGACAAAAAAATTTGGGTCAAATATAAAAGAAATACTTTTAGATTTAGCATTACTATTTTCTTAATTAAATGGTCAACTATCTATATTCTTTTAATTTGCCCAAATACTAATGCACGTATTACATCACCCACTATATATATATAAGTTGGTACCTTATGTTAAAAACGTGGATCCAACAAAACAACTAATCCAACTCATCTCTCTCATATATCTCTCCTCTCTCTCTCTCTCAAAAACAAAGATGGATAAATTATCAATCCAATGCTTCTTCTTCATACTTCTCACCATCATCGTCACCATTATTTCATTTTCGAATGCTCAAAGAGAAGTTGGTAAGCTATACACTTGATCTTGATTCATTGCTTTCCGTAAAAGTTTATTTTATATTTTAAAACTATATATTATGATTGATGGATGGATGGATGAATGTAGAGGATGAAAGTGAATTCAGCTACGAGAGGAACGAAGAGAACGGGCCAGAGAAATGGGGGAAACTGAAACCGGAGTGGAAATTGTGTGGAAAAGGAGAGATGCAATCTCCAATTGATCTTATGAACGAAAGAGTTCGAGTTGTTTCTCATCTTGGAAGGCTTACTAGAGACTACAAACCTTCCAATGCCACTCTCAGAAATAGAGGCCATGACATGATGGTATAATTACAATTTTATATATCCCTCATTTTCTTATAACCGAATAGATCTTGCACCAAAGTTCGGACTAATCCTAAAAATCTAAAGGAAGTTATGTATTTTTGCACCAAAATTCGGACTAATTCGAATAGATCTTGCACCACAAGACGATTAATCTACCTACTCGAAGAAACCACTATACCACATGCTCTTGGTTCCACGTTTTTTAAATTGTCATAATTTTTACATATATATACTTTTATTTGTTTTGTCGCAGCTGAGATTTGAAGAAAGGTCAGGAAATATTAAGATCAATGGTGCTGATTATCAACTCCTACAGCTTCATTGGCATTCTCCCTCTGAACATACGATCAACGGAAGAAGGTTCATATAAAATATATTTTCAACTTCTTATACTATTGTAACTAGGCTATATTTAGAGGTGTAATTACGTTTATAGAGGCTCAGGCCCTACACGATTTATAAAACAAAAAAAAAACAAAATCAAGAAAAAAGAATTTACAAACGATATTTGATATAATTTTATTTAAAATGGCAGGTTTGCTCTGGAGCTGCATATGGTTCACGAGAGCACTAACGGAAGTATGGCTGTAGTCACAGTGCTCTACAAAATCGGAAGGCCCGACTCTTTTCTTAGATTGGTATAAATCGACCATAACTATTGACTATAATTATATTTAAGTTGCAAACCCTTTCGCAAAAAAAAAAAATATATATATATATTTAAGCTTTTAGTTTTCTAAATAATAATAATTAGTTCTAATCAATTTTCGTCTTTGTTTTGTTTTTAAAGTTGGAAAATAAATTGTCGGCGATTACAGATCAAAATGAAGCGGAGAAAAATATAGGAATGACTGATCCAAAGAAGATTAAGATTGGGAGCAGAAAATATTATAGATATATTGGATCACTTACCACTCCTCCTTGTACGCAAAATGTTACTTGGACCGTCATTAAAAAGGTATATATTCATTTTTATTTTCCAAGTTATTTTTTGTGTGTAATACTAGTATCTCCTTTCGTTTATATATATTTGCGTGATTCTGTAGATAAGGACTGTGACGAAGAACCAAGTGAGACTACTCCGAGTGGCTGTTCACGATGTGAGTTTTATTTAAATAAATGTACATCACAATATATACTTATCGAGTTTTACAACTTTTTACTATATATCTAAGAAGTGAAATATGTATATGTTTGCAAAATAATTTGCAGGATTCCAATACAAATGCGAGGCCGGTTCAACCTACAAATAAGCGCGTTGTAAAATTATACAGACCAAAATCTTCTTGAGTCATATATAATACAATACATTTTATTTATTTTCTTACTATATACAGTGTAATTTTTATACAGTACAAAATAAAGGACGTGTTTGTTGATTATTTTTTCGTGTCCCATCATCTCTCTCCGTTATTTTCATTTTTCACGACCTTCTTCGACCCAATCTTTTTGAAATGTACTAAATATAATGATTACTCTCAAAGAATATATATTAGGCCCGCCACAAGAATTGAATGAAGAAGAGTACATCTCTTAATAAAGAGATTTCTAATAAAGCAAAAATGATATCTGCATAATTCTGGTATTTGTTTTCTTTAGTGTCTTTGGTTCTTGATTTTTCACCACGTATATGTATGTATTTTTTTATAAAACTTGTAGGTCATCTTTTTCTTCATAAAAGATTTAGGTAAAATAAAGTTCAAATCAATGAGAAAAAGGGATTGTTATAAGAAAACATAGAGTTTGAGGAAGGACAATGAAGATATATTCGTCTAACTCTGCACGAATCTGATATTTATTCTATGAATCAAAGAAGGGATTGTCATTTAATATGCAGCATTGAGAATCTGTATGTTTTAGAAGAATTAGAAAACTTGAGATTGGAGCAGATTGTGATTTTTACCGCCTTTATATTCCGGTTTATTCTTGCAACGATTTGGTTTATGATTGTGAATTTGAATCTTCCTACCTTACCCAATAATTGAATCTTCCTACCTTACCCAATAACTGTAATAGAATAAGAAAGTAAATATTCTTCTCTGTAAATTAGGCTTTCATTGAATAGCCCTCAACGGCTAATCTCTCATCACTTGTGTATATATTCTATGTCAATAATATAAGATAATCCACCGAGTTGAATTAACCTAATCAAACATGGTATTAGAGCTATACTCTTCTCTCTAAAAATTCTTGCCACTGCAATCTTTCTTCTCTTCTTTTTTTCTTTTTTTTTTCTCTCTAAAATCTCTCTTTAGTAATTCTCATTCTCTCTTCTTCTCCACCTCTCCGAATCTCTTTACTCTCTCTCAAATTCTCTCACTTCTTTATTTATTCATCTCATCTCAATGGTTGCAGCAAATTCGATAACAGATCACACACTCAGTCTTACTCAAATCAAAGCTTATATTCTTATCACTCTCGATATGAATCAGATGAACTATGACATCTGGCGTGAACTATTTGAAACGCACTGTCATAGCTTCACCGTCTTAGGCCATCTCGATGGCACATCTCTCCCAACTGATCCAACATATACCGTCTGGTCTCAGACAGATGGTACTGTCAAGATGTGGATCTACGGGACTATCTCTGAGTCGCTTCTGAAATCGGTTATGAACACCAAGTGTTCGGCACGTGAGCAATCGAGAATCTCTTCCGTGACAACAAGGAGGCACGTGCAATACAACTCGAAAACGAACTCCGATCATTAACTATTGGCGATCTGTTGGTTCACGACTATTGTCAGAAGCTGAAAACACTCTCGGATCTTCTTGCTAATGTCAATTCCCCCATATCCGAACGCACCCTCGTTATGCATCTTCTCAACGGTCTAAATTCCAAGTTCGATAACATCATCAATGTTATCAAACATCGGTCTCCTCCTTGCTCCTTCCATGATGCCCGCTCAATGCTCAAGGATGAAGAAGACCGCCTCAAAACCCACCGTCGACCAGAACCATCACACCACAACAACGCCTCGAACCCTCAAGTGCTCGTTGCCGCTTCACCTCAACCGTATGATCAGCGATACTCATCTCAGGCACCGCAATTCCAAAATCACCGTGGCGGCGGACGCAATAACCGTGGCAATCGCGGCGGAGGCCGGGGTAACAAAGGACGTGGCAACAACCCTAACTGGAACAATGTCAATTGGAATTCTGGATCTCCACCACCGTGGATGTGGCCAACCTACCATGGGCCAATTCCCATCCATGGCCCAATAATCAACAATGGCCCAGTAATCAACAATGGCCCAATTCCCAACCCAGAATCAATCAGGCGTGGTTCAACACAGGAAATAATTCACGATTTCAGCAACCGACGTCGTCCACTCCTGCCTCCGGCATTCTTGGTCACGATCTGACATCAGCAAACTCTGCTTATCTCATGTCTTACACCTCACCAGCCACGCTGCCTCCTCATACTCCGAATTCCGACTTCATACCCACCTCTCTCGCCAACGCTTTCAATACCACGACGCTCTCCGATCCATCTGATGCCGCTTGGTATATGGACACCGGAGCTACTGCTCATCTCACCGCACAATCCGGTACTCTCGACTCTATCAATTCTCACTCTTCTCTTCCTCTTATCACTGTCGGTAATGGGTCAATTATTCCTGCGACTGCTTCAGGTCAATCTTTAATTTCTTCTCCATCTCGTCCCCTCTACCTGAATAATGTCCTTCTTTGCCCAAAAATATTAAAAAATTTTATCTCTATTAGACAATTTACAACTGATAATCTTTATTCTGTTGAATTTGACCCGTTTGATTTTCTTGTTAAGGATCTCCATACCAAAGCTCCTCTCATCCGTTGTGATATCACCGGACCGCTTTGTGCTGTCTCTCCGTATTCTTCATCTTCATCAAATAATACTTTTCTCACCACCACTTCAGCATCTCTTTGGCATCAACGCTTGGGTCATCCAGGCGAATCTGTTCTTCGTTTTTTAACATCTTCTGGTTTTTTAAAATATTCAAAAACTGATGTGTCTTCCCTATGCCATGCTTGTCAATTAGGGAAACACATTCGCCAACCATTTTATACTTCGCACTGTTGTTTATGAACCTTTTGAAATAATTCACTCAGACGTATGGACATCTCCTGTCTCGAGTATAAGTGGAATAAAGTATTATGTTATTTTTCTGGATCAATTCTCTCAATTTGTTTGGATTTATCCACTTCGTCAAAAGGGTGAAGTTTTTAGCAAATTTTTACACTTTTACAATTTTGTCAAAACTCAATTTCAAAAACCCATTAAAGCTTTTCAAAGTGACAATGGAGGAGAATTTAACAATCGTGCTATTCTTGATTTTTTCTCTAACAATGGAATTCAGCCCAGATTTTCGTGTCTATACACGTCTCAACAAAACGGACAGGCTGAACGTATTTTACGTACTATCAACAATCTTGTGCGTGCTCTTCTTTTTCAGGCAAACCTTCCAAACACCTATTGTGTCGAAGCTCTGAACATGGCTGCTCATCTTCTCAACATCTTACCTTCAAGTGCAATCAACAATGCTGTTCCATTCACTCAGCTGTTCAACAAACCAGCCTCATACGATCACCTACGAGTTTTTGGATGCCTATGCTACCCAAATCTCCTACCGATGGCTATGAACAAGCTTTCACCTCGCTCAACTCGATGCATCTTTCTTGGTTATCCAACAAATCACAAGGGTTACCGGTGTCTAGATCTCTTAACACGCTGTATCATCATCTCGCGCCATGTTGTCTTCGACGAAAGTTCTTTCTCTTTTGCACCAGCAACTCAATCTTCACTTTCTTCTCAACCGCCACCATCACAATCTCATCTCATGCCTCCTTTAATCACATCAGCATCACAAATTCATCCCTTGCCACCTCCGACTTCACCTACGCTTTCTGCTCCACAACAACAGTCTCCATCTTCGACAACTTCAAACTCTTCTCATCAGCCGCTTTCTAGCTCTGCAGCGCCATCATCTCTAATGTCTCCCGAACCACCACTTGCGGCTACCAACTCTCAAGATACTTCCGCCGCAAATTTTTCCCCAACAGCTTCGTCAACAACTTCTTCTCCTTCACCATTTCCTCCTCCTGCTCAAACAAATGCAAATACTCAAATCCCTCAAGCTCCACCACCTCCAACCAAAGTGACTACATGGAGTCAAAACGGTATCTTCAAATCTAAGAAAATCATTTCTTTACACACTGCTATTGTTTCTCCTCTTCCTTTATCTCATGTTCATGCTGCTCGGGATCCTAATTGGAATCCAGCTATGACCGATGAATATGATGCTCTTCAAGTAACTAAAACGTGGGATTTAGTACCACGTCCCCCTAATACTAACATCATTCGTTCTATGTGGCTTTTTGGACATAAATTCAATGCAGATGGTACCATTTCTCGCTACAAACCTCGTCTTGTCGCAAATGGAAAATCACAAGAAGTAGGTGTCGACTGTTCTGAAACATTCAGCCCGGTTGTTAAACCAACTACAATTCGAGCAGTCCTTCACCTAGCCCTTTCTCAAGATTGGCCGGTCCATCAACTAGACGTCAAAAACGCCTTCCTTCATGGCAATCTCAAAGAAACAGTTTACATGCATCAACCACCGGGCTTCGTTGATCCATCCAAACCTGATCATGTTTGCCTTCTCAAGAAGTCTCTCTATGGTTTAAAACAAGCCCCTCGTGCTTGGTTTCAATGCTTCGATCAATACGCAACAAGAGTTGGGTTCGTAAACAGTAAAAGTGATGCGTCATTCTTTGTCATGCGAAAAGGAAAAGATTTTGTCTATCTTCTCCTATATGTCGACGACATTCTACTTACCGCGTCTTCGGATATTCTTCTCAAGTCGATTATTTCCTCACTAAAATCTGAATTTTCTATGACTGATCTTGGATTAATGCACCATTTTCTTGGAATTTCTGTTTACAGGGATAGCAACAACATGACACTAAGTCAACAAAACTACATTGCGGACATTCTCCATCGTGCCAACATGACAAACTGCAACCCATGCGCCACGCCTGTTGATACTTTGGCGAAACTTCGCGCCGATATCGGTGAACAAGTTAAAGATCCAACCTTATACAAAAGCCTTGCAGGAGCTCTTCAATACCTCACGTCCACTCGTCCCGACATCACATATGTCGTTCAACAAATTTGTCTTTACATGCACGACCCCCGTGAACCACACTTCAACTCCCTCAAACGCATTCTTCGCTATCTCAAAGCAACTATTACACAAGGCCTCCACTTCTCTCGGTCTACCACAACATCTCTCACGGCCTACACGGATGCGGATTGGGCTGGCTGTCCAAACACACGTCGATCCACCTGAGGATATTGTGTCTTCTTCGGTGACAACCTGATCTCGTGGTCCTCAAAATGCCAACAAACGGTTTCTCGCTCAAGCGCTGAAGCTGAATACAGAGGTGTTGCCAACGCAGTCGCAGAAACTTTATGGCTCTGCAACCTCTTACTCGAACTCCACTGCCCCATCGCAAAAGCCACCATCGACTACTGCGACAACGTTAGCGCTGTCTACTTATCTACAAATCCAATCCAACACCAACGCACAAAGCATGTTGAACTCGACATCTTGTTTGTTCGTGAACGGGTTGCCCTTGGCCAAGTTCGTGTTCTACATGTCCCTTCCTCTCACCAATACGCTGATATATTCACGAAAGGTCTCCCTACTACCCTCTTCAATGATTTCAAATCCAGTCTAAACGTTCGAAGCTCTTCACGTTTCGACTGAGGGAGGGTAATAGAATAGAAAAGTAAATATTCTTCTCTGTAAATTAGGCTCTCATTGAATAGCCCTCAATGGCTAATCTCTCATCACTTGTGTATATATTCTATGTCAATAATACAAGACAATCCACCGAGTAGAATTAGCCTAATCAAACAAACTGGTCTTTATAATCTTAATTTGTTTTTCTAACTCGGACACAATTTATAAAAGCAATTACAAAGATAATCAGCTTCACAAGGATCTACGACCACTGAACTAATAATATAAGGGGACTTCCGCTTTACAATCTTATTTTGAATACATGTTGTGTAAACTCATTAAAATAAATACATTTCCATACACTTAATGAAAAACTATAATTTTTTCTAGCATCGCCCGAATAAAAATAGATTTTTGCTATTTAAGACGTCTACAATGATAAATTGGAAAAAATTGATTTTTGTAAATTGTAAATCCACAAGACGGCAAATGCTGTAGAATCTTTTCACAGCAATAATTTTCTTACAACAATAATTTTCGTAATACGCGGATCCTAATCTAGTATATATATATATATATATATATATATGTCATAATTGTTATTTCCATTACGGTCATAAAACTTGCGAAAGGTGCATTTTAAGTATAATTGTTGATTAAAATATCCAAAATAGAAAATGTATATTTATAAAACCCTTTAGCCAAAAAAAAGAAATGTATGTTTATAAATATAACTAGGCTTGATGTAGTACACCCTTTTTCTTAATTTTCTTATTTACCTTTTCGATTTTTTTTGTATTATTTTTAGTTTTAAAACTAATTTTTAGATTTATGTAAACATTATGTTAAAATCTAATTGGTTGAATTTTTTAACACGTGTCAAAATCTAATCGATTAACTTGACACATGTCACGATCATGTTAAAAACTAACTTTGATGGATCCTACTTTATATAATAAGATAGTTTTTCATTATACTATGATAATTTTCGTTTTTTGTGTTTTTAATTTTAAGATGGATTTTTTTTTTTGTTAACTTAACTTTTTGGTTATTGATTTCCAAATTTGTTTTTTGTTAGTTTAGCTTTTGTGACATTGAATTTCTATTTTATTTTGACAAACGCTATAGGTTTGGATTTTTGACATAACTTCCTTTTTTGTTTTAAATTTTTTTGATCTTAAATTTCCATTATAATATGATAATTTTCGTTTTTTATATTTTTTAATTTAATTAAAATGTTAATCATATTTAACATTTTTGTGTTTAATGAAAACGCTGATTTGGACGTCCTCAATGGCATAATGCATAAACTTTTATATAGTATAGACTAGGTTATTAATCCGCGCTACGCGCGGATCTGTATTAATAATTTGATTTAATTTTTTTCGCTAATATCTTTTAAATTATTAAAACCATAAAAGATTTGTAGAAATTTTTTGTTATATAAAATAATTTAAAATATAGTGTGTAATTTTTCCTATTTTTGTTTATAAAATTAAAAATCTCATTAATTAAAATAATAGTAATGATCACCTATCGAATTATTTAACTTCGACATGCACACACGTTTGATTTAGAGAAGAGTTTCCTTGATAAGATCTTGGTGTTTTGTTTTATTTTTTTGGGATTTTTATAGTTCTTTCTCTTAGTTTTATGTGTTTAAATATTTGGTTTTTTTATTGAATGTCTCATTGTTGTTGTATACCTATGCATATATAATTTGTGATTCCTGTTGATAACAATTTTTGTATTTTTT
>JAHZTW010000002.1:25204222-25242592 GCA_020283515.1 Alliaria petiolata
TATCGAACAGCGGTGTGCTGTGGAGTGTAGTTGTCTCCAAGTCCAAACTCCCCAAAGTTGAGCTCTATGTTCATAAACTTACCCGGCAACGACCTTTTAGACAGAGCTTCATGCCATATCTCCAAGAACTCCTCCATCACTTTCCTTGCCTTCTCCATTGATGATATAGGAAGATACTCCACCTGAATAGATTACACACACACACACACGGCCTCTAGTTACAACCCACCAAACTTCTAAATGTATCAACATCGTTCAGAAGTTCTATCATCATCTATCTTAACATCGTAAAATAGCATCAAGGATCAAGGATCATCACCAAAAAACCGTAGCTCCATACCCTTTTGGTGATGATTACAGTATTAAACTTGAGATTACAAGAAACAAGACAATCTAGATTCCATCTTCTAAACGCAACAACATTGTTCAGAAGTTCATCACCTATCTCAACATTGTAAATAGAGTCAAGAATTATCACCAAATGCGAATAGCTCCATACCCTTTTGGTGATTGATTACAATATTAAAAATAGAGATCACAAGAAACAAGAGAATCTGGATTTCATCTTCTAAATGCAACAACATTGTTCAAAAACTCATTATCTATCTTAACACTGTAAATAGCATCAAGAATCATCACCAAATGAGAATAGCCCCGTACCCTTTTGGTGATTGATTACAATACCAAAATCGAGATTACAAGCAACAAGACAATCTGGATTTCATCTTCTAAATGCATCAACACTGTTCAATGTTCATCTATCTATCTTAACATCCTAAATAGCATCAAAGATCATCACCACAAGAATCACCAACATTGTTATTCATCTGTCTCAATTGCTGTAAATAGCATCAAGGATCATCATCACTAAAGATAAAAAAGTCGAATTAGCTTCATACCTCCATAACTATTCCTCTAACATTCTCGGAATGAGTAGGAACAACTTTACCAACTCTCAACCGAAAATCACCGAGCTGATACTGAAACCCTTCAAAGTAAAGAGCCACCTTCGATTTGTAAGACTGAAGCTTCTCCATTATCAACTGAATCGAAGAATCCGCCTCCAGGACGATCCTCTGCGACCTGATGATGAAATAGTACTTGCTCGGCTGATCCGCAAGCGAAATCCCTAGAAAATCACGCGGGAACTCCCCTTGATTCGTCTGGTCTGCTCGAAATCCCCCAAAAATTGCAAGGTTAAACGCAAAATATGAAGAGGAATCAAGGAGAAGAAGAGATTGTAGAGGGGGATGAACCTCGTAACATGGGTTTGTAATAGATGAGATTTGCTTTCCATCTTCCTTCTTTGACGCCATTGATGCTCTCTACGCACTGTGTAGCTTCGTTGAGGATTTGGCTGCTTACTGTTGATCCTTGATTTGGTTGCCAATACAAAACCCTAGAAAAATCCCCCCACCGAGAGATTAACGAAACATGGTTAACGAGTGAGAAAAATTCGAAATCGAAGAAGTGAAAGTATGAATGATTTCTTCAGTTTCTCTTGTGCAAATCATCAGAAACTCACCATTTGACGGGCATTGTTCTTGAGAGGGAGAAAGAAATTGCGGAGGAGCAAGAACAAATTCGAGCACTGACTGACTCAACAAACAAACAAAAAAGGCTTCATGGGCTGGGCATCCGGTTTATCCGGTTTGTTTCGGTCTGATCTGTTTTCAATTTGTTTCGGAAAGTATATTTGAGTGATTTAGGTACTTAGAGCATATCCAATCCATAATTGCATTTTTCATTACAAAATACAATTATTGCAAAATGTAATTGGATTTCTCTCCAAACCATAATTGCATTTTTCATTTTAAAAAGAATATTTTAAGTATATTCTTCTTTTTCTATTTTATTATTAATTGCTAATTATACACATTTTTAAAAAAAATTACACATTGACCCATTTATTTAATTTCTTTCAAAATTTACATAAATTATGATATTCTTGAAATTTAATTATTATAATATAAATAAAAACACATTATACTACATAGAAATGATAAAACAAAGTAGATTTTTATTTTCTATTATTTTAGTATTATGATATTATATTTTCTATTAAAATTGCATTTTTATTTTAGACATTAAAGTGTTCTAATATTTATAATCATAAAAAATAAATTATCATCAAATTAATTATTTATCACTCTAAAAGTTAAAGTATCTAAAATTTGAAAGACTACTTTATAAATAAAAAAGTTCAATTGCATTTTGCAATTGAAAATGAGATGGTTCCATATTTGAAACCAAAAAAGGCATTATGCTATTTTGCAATTGAAAATGAGATTGGGTTGGAGCAGATTTTATTGCAAAATAGCATTTGGTACCAAATTTGCAATGAGGTTGAAGATGCTCTTAAAGAGACTTTATCTTTCAAATAAGGTACTAATGAGAGACTTTATCAGTAAAAAATCACACAATCATCTAAAATTCTTAATTCAACAACCACCCCAAAATCTATTAGAAGGGTGTATTCAAACTAATATTTGGAATGATTTGCATGGATTTTAATTTTTTATGAGTTTTTAGATAATGTGGGTTAATTATGGAAGTGGTTATGATTTGCTATTAAATTTTTATGAAATCCTATATAAAACATGAGATTTTGATTTATATTTTTAATTAGGAAACTACATCAAAACATCATAAAATCACTCAAAATCTCTTAAATCCACAACTTGGGGAGATTTTGAGTGATTTTATGATGTTTTGGTGAAGTTTCATAGTTAAAAATATAAAAATTTAAATCTCATAGTTTTATGTGAGATTTCATAGAATTTTAATAGCAAATCATAACACCTTCCATAATTAACCCAAATTATCTAAAAACTCATAAAAAAAATCAAATCATTCCTAATATTAGTTTGAATACACATCATACGAGATTTTGAGTGATTTTATGATGTTTTGTTGGAATTTTCTAGTTAAAAATATAAAAATTCAAATCTCATTAGTTTAGATAGGATTTCATAGAATTTTAATAACAAATCATAACATCTTCCATAATTAACCCAAATTATCTAAAAGCTCATAAAAAATTCAAATCCCTCCAAATCATTCTAAATATTAGTTTGAATACACCCTCCTAAATGATTTTGAGTGATTTTGTGATGTTTTGGTGAAATTTCCTAATTAAAAATATAAAAATTTAAATCTCATGGTTTTAGATAGGATTTCATAAAATTTTAATATATAGCAAATCATAACAACTTCCATAATTAACCAAATTATCTAAAAACTCATAAAAATATCAAATCTTTCCAAATCATTCCAAATATTAGTTTGAATACAACTCCCTAAGAGATTTTGAGTGATTTTATGATGTTTTGTTGAAGTTTCCTAGTTAAAAATATAAAAATTTAAATCTCACCATTTTAGATGGGATTTCATAAATTTTTAATAGCAAATCATAACAATTGTATAATTAACCCATATCATCTAAAAAGTCATAAAAAAATAAACAAAATTCCTTCAAATCATTCCAAATATTAGTTTGACTACATCCAAAATATAGTAATGGCCCATAGGCCCAAAATATCGTAGTTGTAAATATTTCAAGTTACCCTGAACATAAAAACCGGACCGAACTGATTTGAACCGACTTAGAAAGCACCAAACCTAACCTGAACTGGTGTAAATACCTGAATGGAACCACACTGTCATATACGAAGAACCGGTATCGAACCCGAACAGAACCGAGAACGGGATGGATACCCGAAATACCCGAAAATACAATTATATACTAAACAAATATTATTTACATTTTGATTTGTAATAACAAAAATATAAAATATTATAATTATAAACTAAATATATCAATTATATTCATAGGTTTTTAAGATATTTTTATATGTTTTTCAAGTATTTTGTGTAAATCGGGTATTTTTGGATACTATTTAGTTATTTTAGGTATTCAATCGGATACATTTCAGATATTTTTGGTTTATTTGGTTACAAAAATCCGAAAATACCCAAACCGAACTAAATTATGGTTACTTTTATATTTAAAAATCCTAACCGATCCATAACTGATTTGTTTTTAGGTAAAATTCGGGTCTTCAACCTCGATACAGAACTAAACCGAATCCGACTTAAACATAAAAAAATACTTGAATTGGACTTATAGCGTATAACCAAAATAACTAATACTACCCTTGTCCCATTTTAAATGATTTTTAAGATAAAAAGCACACATATTAAGAAAACTATTTTTTTTTTAAGATTGTCATTTAATAAAGAAATTGAAAACAATAAAATAATAAAAAGTTAGAAAACTTTTCAACTTCTTTAACGAAAACCTTTTTAATTAAAGTATTAGATTAAAACAAATTAAAATTTTACATAGATAAATGGGAAAATCACTTAAAATGGGAGAGAGAACAGTTGAATAGATCTTATATGAACCCGAACGGGTATTCGAATGTCTCTGGATCCCATTCGCGTTACTCGACGAAAAACAAAAACCTTCAAATCCTCTGAATCGACAACATTCTTTTTTGTTGGTAAAAATCGACAACATTCTTGCTTCAGATAGTGGTGAGTGACAGGCAGCAAATCAAATGCTCTGGTTCATCTTCTTATTTCGTTTGGTTCAGTTACTTGCAATTACTTAAACCGGTATAGGCTTGTTAAACCAGTGGTTATACTTCTATATATACAAGTATCTTCTTCTTCATTCTGTCTTTCTCTCTATCATCATCGTTCATCACCATATTCACCAAATCACAGATTCTTCGTGGTAATCCTTCATCCTCTAGGTGGTGAGTTTTGCTGTTTCACAGATTAAATTTTCTCCCGCGAACGAATCCTCCATTTTAAGGTTTGGTTTCCCCTTTACACTGTTCTGGGTTCTTATGCTTCGCTTTCATTTTTTTTTTTTTTTGTAAATCTACATGCACTTGAACTGGGTTGGGTTTCTGTCATTTCCCCCCTAAAAAAAATTCAATTTTTCCTTTGATTCGCTCACCAGATTTTGTTTTTGTCCTGATGGTTCTTTGTCTCCACAATCTAATATTTATGAGATTTGGGAAAGTTAAAAGAGGTTTTGATTGATAAGTTAAAAAAAAAGGTTTCTTTTTTTGGTTAGAATATGAGTTTGTCGATCACATTAGTATGATGAAACTGTAGCCGAAATTCTCTTTTCTTGACACTGAAACTCACTTTCGAATCTACTTCTTACTCCAAGTTCATCACTTTGCTGAGTAACGTATCCAAATTAGGCCTATTTGCTTGTTTCGGAGACCAGTGTTTGGTTCTTCTAGTGTCTGCTTCCCAAGAATGCAAATTTGAGTAGCGTGAGTGTTTTTTCTAATGGTCTTGAGGTATGTTTGGTTTCAAAGCAGAGCTATTGGTGAAGCAAAGTTGATGCAATGTCTCAGGAAGCCACAGATTGTTTGCCAGAAGCACAAAGCAAATCGGGAGTTACTCAACTAGATGACCCCGTAACGGTGGCTTCAACGAACGACCAGGAGGAGAACGAGCCCATTGGACATACTTCTGTGACTGCGCCTGAGATTTTGACTGCTTCTGATTGCCAAGAGAGAGCACAGTCGTCGCCGGAAGCTCGGGTTTCTGAAAGAATGATGCCACAGGCTACTGATGAAGATGTTTCCTTTATGATTCTAGAAGCTGCTGCCTCCGCAGAGTTACCTTTGAATGTAGTGGAAGCTTTGATTAGAGAAGAAGAAAACAGTAGAACAAGTCATGACGCTGTTACCATTTTGGACCAAGAGATTCCTGAAGAGTTCTCGTGTTTTTCCCCGGATCCTGTCTCTACAATAGACATTCAAGGCTCTGCAGCTGCTATATCAGATCAGGTTGCTTGCTTGTCTCTTTTAAAAGACTGTTTCTGTTTTTTTGTTGGCTTAAAGTTTCAGATCTTTGTTAAATGTTCGTTCTTGATTTTCCTTTCTACAGGGTATTGCTCAGGTTACATCTTCTCTGCCGTCTTCATCAGCTTCTTTAGGTCAGGATCTTACCACGGATAGTGATCTCCATATGCTTTAACTATAGTTGGTGTTTACTAGAATGTTAATACTTTGTTTGCGTTGTGACGGTTTTTGTGTAGTTGACCATTCAGAGATTGTTCAAGAAAATGGTGTTCAGCCTCCTAACATCTCTAATGGCGGATCAACACTCAACGCATCAGCGCTTACATCTCTTCCCAACAATCCTATGAGACATTTGTTCAGCAACCCATATGACTACGAAATCGAGAAGCTGCGGATAGAAGAAGAGAACGGAAACAAGAACTTTGAAGAAACGGTTTAGCTTCCTCCTAACTCTCTCGGCGAATCTTATCTAATCTATTATTCAGGTTTTGTTTCGTCTCTCTTGGCTCATTGTCTCGTTGTTTGTAAGCAGACATCAGAACTGATGGCTGAACTCGAGAGGAAGATGGCTGAATTACGGAGCGAGTATGATAGGGGAACACAAGAGTTAGATGCTAAATATAACGCCAGAGAGATGGAGATAGAAGCCAATAAGAGTTCTGTTGAAATGAGCAGTCTCTTGGCTAACGCTTACAAGTCCAAATGTGCAGACGTGAGTACGAGTGATTCCGATAATCTTGCAGCTTATAGAGGTAAAAGGCGAAAAGCATTGAGTTAAGCTGAATTTGGATGAAGCTAAATGATCTTAACTTACACTCTTCTCTTTCCCTTTTTCTTTGTTGCAGCTATAATCTCTCAATATGAAACTCTGCAGCAGCAAGCAGCACAAACAAGCTCACGAATGAATTCAACCACTACTCAACCGAGACCAATATCTCAGGAAGTAATAGAAATAGACACAGATGTGGATTCTACATCTCCTCCTCGACCCTCAGTCACAGCAGCGGAAGCTCCAACCCCAAATCTATCTGCTCCTCTTTCGCATTTGCCGAGCTGCACCACGACTCAACCGAGACCAATATCTCAGGAAGTAATAGAAATAGACGCAGATGTAGATTCTACAGCTCCTCCTCGACCTTCAGTCACAGCAACAGAAGCTCCAACCTCAAACCCGCAAGGTCCTCTTTCGCATTTCCCGCGAAGCACCACGACTCAACCAAGACCAATATCTCAGGAAGTAATAGAGATAGACACAGATGTGGATTCTACCGCTCCTCCTCGACCTTCGGTCACAGCAACAGAAGCTCCAACCCCAAACCCGCAAGGTCCTCTTCCGCATTTCCCGCCCCGCACCACGACTCAACCAACACCGATTTCTCAGCAAACAGTGCAGACAAACACAAACATGAGTTCAACCGCTCCTCCTCAACCTTCAGTCACAGCAGCGGAAGCTCCTCTTTCTCAGCAAGCACCAGTACAAGCAAACACGCATACGAGTTCAACCGCTCCTCCTCCTCAACCTCAACCTTCAGCCACAGCAGCCGAACCTCCAACACCAAACCCGCCAGGTCCACTTTCGCATTTCCCGCGCTGCACCACGGCTCAATCAACACCGATATCTCAGAAAATACCAGTACAAGCAAACAAACACCTGAGTTCAACCGGCCTTCCTCGACCCTCGGTCACATCAGAAGCTCTTTCTTTGCACTCACCGCGCTCGAACACGCCGCCTCAGCCAAGACCGCCGCCTGTAATCTCCAAACTAACTCCATCTTCTTCTCCACTTGCGCACGGTACAGTGCGGGGCCCGGCGCCTCACATAAAGCCCTTTCCATCATCTCGAGATCCCATCTCTGCTGGTGCATCAACAAAACGCCCAAGGTTGGTTCAAGAACAGCAACAGCAACAAGGGAACTCAAACGTTGGCTTGGTCTATCTTTCAGATGACGAGTGATAAATCATTTGGAGTATATATAGATGATATATATAGTTTTTATACATTCTCTTAAGGTATTGAAGCCCTTAAAACTTTTGAGAAAGACCACTTTTGCCTTTAGAATAGGGACGGTCCATTTGGAAAATGTGTACTGTGGAACATAGATTGCTCTATGTGTTTTGCGTATGGAATAATAATTTTGTTTTTGAGAAACTAAGAGGACAACAATTAAAAAAATATAATTATAATTAAGCCAATCATATGATTTATATTGTAACATTTTGGCCGTTAACTCTAAAACTTTGTTAAAATTTGGGCTTTAAAAATTAAAACAAGACAAAATTTTGTTAAAAACTTATGTGTCTTTGCATTTTGCACCTTTGAGTACATGACAAAAACCGAGACTTCTTTTGGTAAACACATCTTATTCCATGTAATGTAATGTAAGCCCATCCACATTGTAAGGTGGTTCAATTTTGATAAAGCGATTTAATTTGATCCGAATTAAGTCGAAATAATCAACCCAAAAACCGAATCATAATCTACTATGGTTTAAATAGTTATTTTTTTTTTTCTGAATAACTAAATTTCAAACTGGAACCAAATCAAAAAAGAAAAAATCGATTTAAGAATTTTTTTTGAAGATTAAAAATAAATTTGCAAAAAACCGAATTCGAATTTGAACACGAAAGAAAATTGACTCGAAATGAAACCAAACCAAACTGCAAGTTCTTACAATTGAAAGAAAAGAAAAAAAAATGGTCAAAAATATCACTAGTAATTATTATTCCACATATGTTAACTTTTTTTTCCACCTATCTATACTATTAAAACATAAATTGTGAAAAGTATTCCTTTACTTCTTTTTTCTAAAATATTCCTTTAACTTTTAACCTTTTTTATTTATAATTAAAACAAATAAAAATTAATATTTTTAACAATTAATAATAGAAAATAATTTATAACATTATAAATAATATTATTATTTATTATATATTTTATAGAAAAAATGTAATTAACTAAAAATCTATTATGTTTGTGGAAAACCCCTATTGTTCATTTGTGGAAAAATACATAAATGGTGATAGTTAAACCAAAATCTACTAAGTTTTATATTTTTTATATGATGTAATGTAATTTTTTTTATACAATGAATATTTAGTTTTAGTAATATTATAATTTATGAAAGTTTTGTATAAAATAAAATAAGTTGGGTTAATTTGTAAATTTTATAAATAAAAGGTGTTAATAATAAATTACAAAGAGAATATATTTATATTTAGAGCAAAAAACAGATGAATGCATTGGAAAGAAATTCACATCTATTTTAGAGTTTCTCTATTTTTGATGAAAAAATAGAGAAATATATTGGAGATGGTCTAAACACTATCAAATCTTTTGGATTACCTAACCACAATCTGAGATTGAATATTAGTTGTCGTGTGATGTTGCTTAGAAATATTGATCTTATAGAAGGATTGATGAATGGAACTAGGCTATAAATTATTCAACTGGCTTATTTTATGGTAGAATGTAAAGTTATTTCAGGAAAGAAGATTGGAGTTAAAGAAGATTGGAGTTAAAGTGGAGATTGATGAATGGAACTAGGCTATAAACTATTGATTACACGATCAGACACCAAATTTATGTTTAAAATAAGGAGAAGACGGTTGTCCTTAGTTGTTGCTTTTGCGATTACAATAAACAAGAGCCAAAACCAATTACTTTCAGAAGTTGGTCTCTTTTTACCAAGACCAATTTTTTCACATGAATATCTAGGGTTACATCCAAAAAATGTTTGAAAATGTTTGATTGTTGATAATGAAGAAAAGCCACAAAGAAAAACGATGAATATCGTTTTTAAAGAGGTTTAGAGAACCTTTAACTACTTAGGAACTCATGAAACTACTATGAGTTATATTTAGTTAGTAGTAACTCATTATTAAACAGTGAGTTACATGAAAAATGTTTTTCTATAATCTTTTCGGTACTATATTTTTCTCATTGCTACTAATTCTTTATTGTAATAAAAAGTACTTATCAATTTTCTTAATTTTTAGAGATTTGCCAGTTTTACAAGTTCTTAGATTCAAGCTATTAAGAAACATAATGTTTACATATTATTATATATGTCAAGCAACTCTCTTTGAACATTGTATTAACAATTACTCAGTTATTAATTGATAATCCTAACAAATGAATATTTTGAACCAAAAAAAAAAAAAACAAATGAATATAGGAAAAAGGTATTGAATAACTTACTTTTACTATTACGCATTAGAAGGTTGTTCAACTCTTCAAATATACTGTGTGAATACTAACCAATCTTACATCATTATGTTATTTGTACAATACCTGCAATGAGACAAATCATTACAAAACTCTAGAAATGATTCATATATTTTAGCAAATGAACAATTTTTTAAAAAAAATAGAGAAGTAAAATTTTTTTTTTAAGCATATCTTTTGATCCTCAGTGTAGAAGCATGCTCTTCCAAGAATCAGTTAATATGTAAGCAAATAACACATCATGTAATGAGTTTATTTAATGAATAAAACATAACAATACGGCATACTCAACTTCAAGTTTTACTACAATGAGTTGTTTAGCTTACCTATTATGTATTGTAAAATGCTCGTGTATGTAGATATACTGAAGTAGCTAGATTGAATGACAAGAGCCAATTATGAAGATCCTGGAAGAAAAGTATATAAAAATCATTTTTTTTGTTACATATTTGTTCATATATAGATCTTATATACATTGTTTTCTATTAAGAATTAACTTAATCATTTGACTGAGTTCTTGAGTTATACATAGGCATAAAGTCGTATTTTCCTAAAACTAGATGAAATCAAATTCGGTAAACATCAATATCAAGATAAAAAATCGATTAATTCCAATGACAATGAAATTAAATTACTGAATCCTCTAATTTTAAACTTATTCAATTCTTTTTTTTTTAAAGAAAATTTACAAAAATTAACAACCAACAAAAACCTAAAACAATTTCATATGCTCTTAAGATGAAAAAATCTACACCATTTAGGTTATTGTTATCTTACAGATCTTCGATAAACCGATTAAACACATGATTAAAAAATCAAGAGAAGTACTAAACTGAAACGACCTCAAGAGAACTATGAAACTGAATCGCGTACCTTGATAGTTTTCGTAAAAGATCAATCGAAAGCTGAAAAGAAATTTCTAACCCCCAACGATATATCAAGTTCATGTGGTCTCGATTTTGTACATTGTTTCGACTAATGAATTTTAGGGATTTGGAAGATATTGAATCATATCTGAAATTTGATACGAGGGAAAGAAATCTTCACACAATAAATGTAAGAATTTTTAACAAAGAAACCCCTCAACTAAAGATTAATCGAGAAAAAAACTTTTCAACTATAAATTTAATGTAAAAACCTCCCAACTATAAGTATGTTAATGAAAAATCTCTCCGTCTACAGTACTGTTAAAAACAAATTCACCGAACAAGGTGCGGGCTAGAAGAATCTAGTGTTAACTTAGAAAGAAATCCACACACAATAAATTTTCAGTTATTAAAATTTGTTTTAATTGTTGGGAATGTCCTGAAATCATTTGTACTTTACTCTAGTTAAAGTTGTATTGTCAAAGTTGATAATCGTATAATGTTAGGTGGTTATAATGTTTTGCTAGAAGCCACTTATAATCTATGGATTAAAAATTTATTACTAATATTATATGATCCTACAGGGTCATATACCTAAGCAAACTGGATCAATCTATATATGTTAGAGTTTCATGTTTGGTATTATATATATGATATATAATATTATTACTAGGTGATAACTCGCGCCCTGTGCAGGGTGAGTAATTTATTATTTATTTAGTTTTGTATAATTAAAAAATTAAAGCATAATAAAATATTTTAGGGTGAGTAATTTATTATTTATTTAGTTTTGTATAATTAAAAAATTAAAGCATTATAAAATATTTTAATCCAGTTTTTTATATAATAAGTTGTTATGTTGGCAATATAGTATGTTTTTAAAAAATATTCTCTGATAAGAGAAAAAAAAATTAAGCAGAATAGTAATTGAATGTGTATAATATTAAATCATAGTAAATTTCGATTTCGTTTAATTATTTTGTATAAATTTTAGGAAATGAATCATAACAGAAAATAAATTATAATTTTTTTGGTTATATTAAAAATTAAATATCATATTTTTATGTATATCATAAAATGTTTGTAAATTTTGATTTCGTTTAATGATTTTGTATAAAATTATTAGTTATTAATTTTTTTTGAAATGAATTATAACAGAAAATGAATTATAAATTTTATGATTATATTAAACATTAACAAATGGATAATAGCATATAAGGTAATTAGTTTATTGAAATAAGTCTTTTTTAGAAGGTTAGTGAGAATGAATGTGCTGGTGACATATCAGCAAAATGGCACCACTATAAATATTTTAAAAAATAAAGATATTTTTTAAAAATGTTTCTCAAATAATATATAGAGGATAAGGATACTTTTTAAAAATGTTTCTTAAATAATATATAGAGCATGTGTATATGTAAAATATGTAAAATTGATCATGTTAATGATCGATTAGTTAAACTAATGGGCTTGGCCCAATAAACCTAAGGGTTAGGTTTTCGTTCACTTATATATATAAACATTAACTTAGACTTGATATGTAAGCCGTCTTATTGTTAATAAGTAAAAGGCAATTCACGTGAAACCCTAAACCATTGAGAAACACGGTCTTTACATCCATCTGATGAAGCTCTAACTCTAAATGAGCTGCCAATGATGCCATTATTATCTTTAATGAGTCTTTCGATGAAACCAGAGTGAAAGTCTCTTGATAATCAATACATTTCTTTTGAGTAAATCCTTTTGCGACAAGATGGGTTTTATATCTTTTCATGTTACCATTTGCATCCCGTTTGATTTTAAAAATCCATTTACAACCAACAGGTTTCAAACCTTCTGGTAACGAGATAAGATCTCAAACGTCATTGTCCATCATGGATTTATACTCTTCTTTCATGGCATCAATCCACTCTTGAGAGTCAACACTTTCGGCAGCTTGGGAAACACTTGATGGATTATCCATTTCATCAATGCTATCCTCATGTTCTTGAAGAAATATCATATAATCATCGAAATGGCACTCTTCCTCTCTCTAGTGGATCTTCTTAATGGCACTAATTATTGAGACTCCTCATTAAACTGTTCTTGAGATTGAATAACTTGTTCATCATGAGAATGGAGATTTCCTTCTTTATTTGTAGTCAAATCTTCTCTAACTGCAATAGGAAGAATCAAAACCATTTTACCATGCAATCCTGATTTTTGATTCTCTTCTTCAAAGAAAAGATCTTTATTTTCTTTATCTCTTTCTTCAAGTTCCATATCCTCAAAAAATCTTGATGTTCCAGTCTCAAAAAACGTCCGCCTAACACGATCATAAAATTTGTACCCCCTAGATTTTTCTGCATAACCAACAAAGTAACAACTCACCGTCCTGGAATCCAGTTTCTTTTCATATGAATTATATTGTCGAGATTCCGCTGGACATTAAGAAGATCCACTCTTCCTCTCTCTAGTGGATCTTCTTAATGACACTAATTATTGAGACTCCTCATTAAACTGTTCTTGAGATTGAATAACTTGTTCATCATAAGAATGGAGATTTCCTTCTTTATTTGCAGTCAAATCTTCTCTAACTGCAATAGGAAGAATCAAAACCATTTTACCATGCAATCCTGATTTTTGATTCTCTTTTTCAAAGAAAAGATCTTTATTTTCTTTATCTCTTTCTCCAAGTTCCATATCCTAAAAAAATCTTGATGTTCCAGTCTCAAAAAACGTTCGCCTAACACGATCATAAAATTTGTACCCCCTAGATTTTTCTGCATAACCAACAAAGTAACAACTCACCGTTCTGGAATCCAGTTTCTTTTCATATGAATTATATTGTCGAGATTCCACTGGACAACCCCATACGTGAAAGTGCCTAAAGCTTGGACATTTTCCTGTTCATAGCTCAAAAGACGTTTTAGTTGTTGCTTTAGTTGGCGCTCTGTTTAAGATGTAAGCTGCTGTCTTCATTGCCTCACCCCAGAGAGATTTTGGGAGAGTAGAGAACTGTATCATACTTCTCACCATATCCTGAAGTGTTCGGTTTCGTCTTTCCGCTACACCGTTCATACTTGGAGTACCCGGCATGGTGTATTGCGGAACGATTCCACACTCCTCTAGGTATAGTGCAAATGGTCATGGACGTTGTTCACCTGATCAATCATATCTACTGTAGTATTCACCACCACGATAAGATCTGACGGTCTTAACGTGTTTTCCTAATTGAAGTTCAACTTCAGTTTTAAACACTTTGAATATATCAAAAACCTCTGACTTCTCATGTAACAGGTAAAGATAGTCATATCGACTGTAATCCTCTATGAATGATACAAAATAGCGATGTCCATTCCATGAAGTTGTAGGAAATGGTCCACACACATCCGTATGTATCAACTCTAAGAAACCTGAAGTTCGATATGCATATTTCCTTCTTTGGTTAGTTTGTTTTCCCTTGATACAATTGACACATTGATCAATATCCAAAAATCAAGGATATCCCAAATTCCTTCTGAAATGAGACGCTTAATTCTCTTTTCAGAAATATGGCCCAAACGTTTATGCCATAGCGCAACGGAAGTCTCATTTGTCAATGTCAATATGCAAATTTTCAGGGTAGGAAGCAACACAATTTAGAACATACATATTATCTGTAAATACCAAATGACCCATGCCTACTATATCTGAATGATTTGAAAGAGTAACTTTATGATTTCCAAAAGTACAAGAGTAACCAAATTTGTCCAACATGGATATCGATATTAAGGTGCGTCTAAAAGACGGTACAACAAAAACTTCTTCCAAATCCAAAAAGTGTCCGATTTTTAACAAAATCCTAAAACTTCCGATTGCTTCCACTTTAACCCCGTTACCGTCACCCACATAGATCAGCTTTTCAACATCGTTAGATTTTCGGCAATGGAGGCAGCCCTGCATTGACATACTTATGTGAGTTGTAGCACCGGAATCAACCCACAAGGTATCCTTAGGTACATAAACTAAATTGATCTCAGAACAAAACAAAACAAGAGTCATACCCTTATTTGCACGCCAAGTGTGGTACTTGGTACATGCCTTCTTTAAATGACCTTTTTTATGGCAAAAGAAGCATTTTTGTTTTTTGGTGTTACCTAATGCCTGCTTCTTTTGTCCTAGATCAGATCCAGAATCAGCAGCCTTTTTCTTCTTCTTAAACTTAGGTGATTTTCTCTTCGATGTAGTGGCAACAAGAGCACTTTCTGTCTTTTCCTTCATCAACATATCCTCTTCATGGACACAATGGGCTATAAGCTCATTTAAGCTCCATTTGTCCTTATGACAATTATAGCTCACTTTAAAATGGGCAAATTGTCCACGAAGAGATATCAGAACTAAGCACACAAGGACATCATCAGCCAAAAGAAGTCCAAGTGCCTTTAGCTTAGAGGCTGTATTATATATTTTCAAAATGTACTCTCGAACATTCCATGTGCCTTTATACCTCATGGAAACAAGATCCGCTAAAAGCGTAATCGTTTCAACTTTGTCATTCTTGGCAAAGCTCTTTCCCAAGGCAACAAAGTATTCTTTAGCCAAAACCACATCATCAGACACATATCCCCTAAAGACAGGTGGAATAGAATGCTTGATCAACATAAGACACATGCGGTTTGAGGCTTCCCAACGGTCAAGTTTACTGTGATCATGATCAGTACTCGCAATTGTTATCATGGGACGATCCTCCCTAAACGCAAGGTCATGGCCCATCAACGCAAGGGCTATCATCAAGCTATCTTTCCATTCCGAATAGTTAGATCCATTCAGCATTAGAACAAAATTCATGGTGGGAGAGATAATTGATGCGGTAGATGCGGTCTGCATAACTGAAAAATTAAAGAAAGTAGTTATTAACTTTATCACAATATCTTAATCGATCGAGAAAACTTTTAACATTTTCTAACAAGACATCAACGCAACATCACTTCCTTTGTCTTTGGACATAAGTCATGACTCACAATAGATGGCTCAATGCAATCAACAAACAAATGATAATCAAAACTTGTCATACAATAAGTCATTCTTTGGGCTAAATCATTGTACACATGACACCTAATGAATTATCATCTATATGTAATTGTTCCCATAAATTTAATCTTGCCAAATGATGAATGTCCTTTGGGCTTATCCTCATCTGCATATATGAAATTCATGACTTTCAGTGATTCAATTTCATTGACAAATTTCCCTTAGCAGAGCCTACTTTGGTAGAGTGCTAAGATAATTCACAACTTGAATTAAAGGAAAAACATTGGATTAATTTTTCTTTAATTAAATTTTATTTACAAAACTAATTTGTGATACTTCAATTTTAATTGTGATTATACCTTAATCAACACAAAATAAATTGTGTTTAAACTCACAAATTTAATTCTCATTTTTCGGAACTAGAAGTAGTTATGACAAACTTCCTTGATTTTTATATCGAAAGCTGAGCTAGCACAGATGGTTCACATGAAGGGAGAACATAAGGGCAGCCAGGGTTCAAACTCACCATCTTGCTATTTTATGTTTCTATTTCTGAAACTTGGATTTCGCTTTTAAATTTAATATGTCCATCTATTAAAACTTAATATAGATTTTGACCGAACTAATTTAAAGTAAAAGCTCACTTTAAGAACACGAAAAACCCTTTTTAAAAATACGGACCCATGTTTCAACCAAATAACACTTGTCTTATAAGTATCGATAACTTTATAATATTTTATCTTAACTAAATGACACATGTCTTGAAGGGAGAACATAAGGGCAACCAGGGTTCAAACTCACCATCTTGCTATTTTATGTTTCTATTTCTGAAATTTGGATTGGGTTTTTAAATTTAATATGTCCATCTATTAAAACTTAATATAGATTTGGACCGAACTAATCCTACTTCCTATTAATTGAGAATCCATTTTAATGAAAAATGCTTACTTGTCACCTCCACAATGAAAGTTAGTGTATTTTAATGATGACATGTAAATGTGACATGTCAAATTTCCTAAAATAAATGAAATGTTTTGATTGGTTGAGTTAAATTAAATAAATTATGAAACTAAAACTTCAAAAACACTAAAATTAATAAATTAACAGACAATAATAATTATTATGATTTCAATTTGTTTTTACATATATTCATAATAAATTGTATAAAATATGATTACGAATATTTTACAACCAATATATATTATAATTTTATATAAAAATTAAATAAATAAAAAGTTTGTATCAGACTCCTATACAGTTTCATTGTAGATCGAGAATTTGAGATTATAATTAAAATGAAATGTAACCGGATGAAAAAATAAATTATAATAAGATAAAACAAAAATGAATAAGAAGTAGAAGTAAAAATAAAATAAATGTGTACAGTTTTGTATTTCTGTAACACTCTTGTGTTTTGTTTTAAAAATTCATTTAAAATTTTTAAGAAGCGAATATTAAATTAAACACATTTGCAGCTAAAATTTTGTAATGAACACATTGCATAAGAAATTTATTTGCTTCATCAAACTAATTCTTCAATATTGGACGAAGAGATGAGCGGAGAGCTCCCAGGGAATTTATAAAATATGATTTCACAAATTTTATAATAAATATTTATTGTAATTTTTATTGAAAAGGAAAATTACTTATATATAATCCAATGTACTATATTTGTTTCCTCACAAAATCGAATATTATATTTTAATTTTTTAAAATTTCTTTGTAATTTTTGTTAATATTTAATATGTATTTTAATTTGAAACCATATATCTTAAAATGCTGAAAATAAGAAACTTTTATTAAATAAAAAATAATAGAAACGGTTTACGTGATTGTTCTTAAAGGCCAAAAACTGCATTGTGTAAAAACATAATTTTTGCGAAATATATCTGAAAAACTAACCAACTATACTTTCAAGCATATATATAAAAATTTATTTCTTTTTAAAATTCAACTATACATTATAAAAATATATATTACAAATATTAATTCTGTAACCTCGATTTTGTTAACCTCGATTACAGTCCAATTTAAATTTTATTTATTAAACAATTTTTTTTAATCTCTATATGTCGTAAGAGCGGTGAGTTAGTTGGTACGCACAAATGTGCGGACCAACCATATATTCGCTCTTAAGATAAGTAAAGATTGTAAAACTCATTTTGGTTTAATTAACAATAGGTAAAGAAAAAATATATATTTAACATATATATATATATATATATTGGCAAGATTATATTATGTTAGGAGAAAAGAAAGCATAGTATAAATAATATTCAAGACATATTATAAAAATTTAATTATTGTTTAATATAACTTTTACATTTGCAATTATATGTTATTGTAAACGGTAGAAAAAATAAAATTTTTAAAAATAAATCATTTTCAAAAGACACAAAAAGATGTGAAACGTTTGTGTGATTGTTGTTAAATACTAAAAATGTATATGTATAAAAATATAACGTTTATATAATATATAAGAAAATTAATCAATACTTAAATATTACAACTATTTATGTCTATAAAAAATTATATTTGCACGCAAGACAACCATACAAATTAAATAAATTATTATATGTTTTAATAATTTTCAGTTTATTTAGTTATCATATTTACACTTTTTGTCTAAACCAGTATTTTAAAATCTTTGTTAATGGCTTTTTTTATCTCCAATTTGTATTAAAATCTATACTATTTTTATTTGATTTATCATTATTTTTTATTATTAAATATTCATATAATTAATTATGTACAAATAGATCAATTGCAATATACAATATTAATTATATATTGAACATATAAAATATTTTATAGCTCGCACAAAGTGCGAGCCGATCACCTAGTTTAAAGTAAAAGCTCACTTTAAGAACACGAAAAACCCTTTTTAAAAATATGGACCCATGTTTCAACCAAATAACACTTGTCTTATAAGTATCGATAACTTTATGATATTTTATCTTAACTAAATGACACATGTCTTCTCTCATGCAAACTAAAATTAATTAATTATCTTTTATTAATTTCCTTTTAATTAATTACCAAAATGCCATTATCTTCAACCTTCGACCGAAACCCATTTTTGACATAGAAACATGCTTCCTTAAGATTTAAATCCGAAAAATATATGACAAACCTCATAATTCATGATTTAAAATATAAAAAAATTAATTTATCATGAATCTTATGATGTTTGGTAAATCTCAAAACTTTAAATCCATAAATTTGATGAAATAAAAAAAAAACACCAAATCATGAAAAACAAAACATGCAAACATATCCATAGAGTAAGTGGTTCTGATACCACTTGAAAGAACTTGATAGGAAATAGTTCTTAAATTTTCTTTGGCCCATGAATTACTATATGAATATGTTTGCACAAAACCCATAGAAATTAGAACAATTTACTTGAACTCATCTTATGAAAAGATGATTGGTAGATAGTCTTCTACCTCCATATATCTAATTATTCTTCTGCCAAGAGATGGAAACTTTTGTAGAAAATAGAGAAAATTATCTTTAAGAGAAAGAACGTTTTTTGTTTTGGAAAATTAAAGTGTCCAAAAACTCGTTTTTTCTCGTCTCACATATTTTTTTATATAATTCCTCACTTTATGATATATATTGAACCAAATATATATCCAATTAAAAATACATGAGCTAGGAACCATAATCAAACCATCATTTAATTCAGCCCATCATAGAATTCAAATGACATTGAAATTGGTATCTATGCATATAATTTCAATACCATGATTCAATCATTTAGCCGAAACTCAATCACACTTTATTAGGACCAAAACATAAATGACAATCCTTACTCAATAAATTTCACATTTGGTTCACAATCTCCAACACTCTTGCCTCTTTCTCCTATCTTCTCTCTCGTCGGACGATAAACCACCATCGCCAGAAACAAAAAAAAAAATCAAATCGATTTCGTTTGTAGAAAGACTCTCCGAGATTGGTTCCACGAAATCGGAAACTAAAAACTCATACATTCTCTGTTTGATCGGTACATTTTCCGGCTGGTAATCCTTAGATAGCATTGATGGAATTTGTGAGGTCAATCGAGAGTTTTGAGTTATCCTGATTCGTGATCTAAGCTAATATCTGTGTGGATCCTTGACTTAATGTAGCTGATTGTGTTTCCATCGATGCAGGGTTACATAGTTTTATTGTTGTTGCTTACGAAACTATAAGGAGGCAAATAAATGGATTCTAATCAATCGAAGAGAGGAGGTTCGACGAAATCTCCATGTCAATTCATTCAACAAGAATGAGAAAGAAAAGGGTGTGAATATACAGGTTATTGTTCGTTGCAGGTACCATTTCGAGATTTTTCCTTTTGTAGCATCACCTTCTTGTTCTTGCTTTTTTAGTGTCTTAATGGTTTTGTGTTTTAAGACCTTTTAATTCGGAGGAGACGAGGTTACAAACACCTGCGGTACTTATTTGCAATGATCGGAAAAAGGAAGTGGCCGTAGCGCAGAATATTGCTGGGAAGCAGATTGATAAAACCTTTTTGTTTGACAAGGTTTTAGTTCATCTCGAGTTTTTTTTTTGTTTAGTCTTGGAAGCTTTTTTTAGATAGTGTGTGCTTACACAAGTTCCTTGGAATGTGTTAGGTTTTTGGCCCAACGTCCCAACTAAAGGACCTCTATCATCAAGCAGTTTCTCCCATTGTCTTCGAGGTTCTTGATGGGTATAACTGCACCATCTTTGCCTACGGGTAAACAGGAACTGGGACGACATACACAATGGAAGCACAAAGTGCTGCTGAGTACAGTTTGAAAGTTTCGTTTCTTGAGCTCTACAACGAAGAACTAACGGACCTTTTAGCTCCGGAAGAAACAAAGTTCGCAGATGATAAATCAAAGAAACCTCTGGCCCTTATGGAAGATGGAAAAGGCGGCGTTTTTGTCCCAGGGCTGGAGGAAGAGATAGTGTCTACCGCTGATGAGATTTACAAAGTCTTGGAGAAAGGGTCAGCCAAGAGGAGACGCGCAGCATTAGACAAATGAAAACGCAATGAAAATTGAAGAATAAATAAAACTTCGTAAAATAATGTATAAAACAGATTACCTAGATCATTAAAAAAGAAAAGAAAATAAATTTTTTTAAAAAATAATGTAAAATCAATAGTTAAAATATAAATTTAAAACATATTATTTAAAACTTAAATTAAAATAAAATTCTGCGGATTCTCTTCTAGAAGAATATAAAAGCACTTTAATTTGTAGTTATGGGAGTTTTGAAAATGGAATTTATAGTAGAAAAAATAGTAATAAATAATTTTAGAGTTTTTAAATTGGAGAGAAAGAGTTTTAAATATCTTATTTAAAAAACTTTGTAGAATTAGTTTTTTAATTTTAAAAACTTCATATCATATAATATTACTATTTTTTTTTTTAATATATTTGTAGAAACCTTCATAAATTTTAAATAGGTCATGGATGTAGATGGTTTAAGATGCTAAGAACCACTACTTTAGTTCACAAAAGATATAAGATACGGAATTAAAAAAATATTTTTTTTTATTCCACTAAAATTATATGCATGCTTGAAAATTATGGTCAAAACGTTTAGATCCCATTAGTTTAGTCAGGTTTAAAAACACTAGTTTCAAAAGAGATCTCTATAAATCTCAATAATCCGATGTACAAAAGGATATGTATGAGTGACGAGGAATGGACTATTTTGGTTAATGTGTTGCTTCATATCAAAGAGATAGTATCTGAAGAAAGATGTTTGCATTGGAGTCGGTTACAAAACTAAATCGGAGCAAAAATAGGTGAACGAAAAAATTTAGGAAGAACCAAAATTAGTCTAACGAAGACTTTGATCATGACTAAGAGACATCAAAAATCTCCAACCAGTGAGACATCTTCGGAAAGGCTGAACTAATTCCGGTTTTGGTCCGGTGGATAATTATTAATATTAATAAAATAAAAAAGGTTTGCATTGGAGTCAAAAATTAATATATAGGTGTGTAATCCCATGTTTATTGACACGAGTGAATCCACGTGGCACTCACACACAAGGTTTCAATTATTACATGGCATACCAAAAGGCCTTGTTCTAAAACGCGGACGATTTTGGAATTCGGCGGCCGGGAACTCGCTCGGCGGTGGATCTCCTTTGCGATTTTGGTCTATTCGGTGATATTATGCGGCAGGTCGATTAATGTCCGTGGCAAGCGTGGTTTAAGGGAAATCGCCGAGTAATTTGCCTCATCTCTCTTCTCCGACAAAAAATTTGGAGGTTTTTGTTCACACGATTAACCCTAATTGTTATTATTCAGCCCCAAATCTGCATCAATTCGAGACCAAATCACATGAAATTGAGTTCATCTTGAATTTGTGTGTTAAATCAAGATCTGGTTTTGCCGCATAGGGTTCTCTGGTTCACCACCATTTTCTCCGATCTCATCCTTTCAAGATGACGAGGACCATTATCAATGGGCTCTGTTGCTGGGTTTCAATATCATCGTATTGGGCTAGACAATTAACAACTTGGTTCATTATACTAGTTCATGTAATGATGGGCACATTTGCCTTGTTTAATTTAATGCAAACAAAAGTTAAAAAAAAAAAAAGGAGAGATTCTATGGATTAGATCTAGTCGAACTGGGGATCTAAGGCATAATAAAATAGCTCAAACCACAAAAAAAAACTATATTTTAGGACTTCACCCACATAAATATTATATATATGTTTTTTTTTTTTAAAAACTAATCTCCGATTAATTCCCGATTTATTTCCGATTTTTGAAAAAATCGTTAGGCACATACAGAGCGCCTGATTCCTGCCTAGCGAGTTTCCGAACAAGGCCAAAAGGTAGTCGCGACTCGCGTGTCCTCTGCATGTAACGGACGATGAAAATGTGTATCATTGTAAAAGACAACGAAATGGTGTATTTTTAACTTTTATAAAACGTTCGTGGTCGGTTATGAAATGATAAGTAAAAAATTATAAAATGAAGTTTGATAAAGATTAGAAGAATTAAAAAATATATATGTATAAAAACGTAAAAAATTGATAATCAAGATAAACGTATAAATACATATTATTTATAAAAATAGATGTAAGAAAATATTGATAGAACAAATAAAAAAATAAAAATATATTAAGTATTTACAAACTAAAATGAAATTTATGCGTTAAAATATTCAATAAATAATTAAAAATAATAATAAATTATTAAAAAATAGGAAAGAATGAAATAAAAAAATAGAAAAAAATATGGAAACAAAAATATATAAGTTTTTTCAAAACATGGATAAAATATTATAAAATGAAATATATAGAAAAATAAAAACTCAAATTCTTAAATTGCAAAAGTTTAAAATTATTATGATATTAAGATTTAGATAAATGAAAATAGTATGAATATTAAAAAATATATATATATATTATTTAAATAATTTATGAAAAAAATTATAAAGATCATAAAAAATCGATGAAAAGAAAAATTTATACGCAAAAAAAAATTGATAATGAAAATAAAAATTAAAATATATTATCTATAACACAAATTAATAAGATCGCATAGTTTTTTTTTTTTGATAACTTAGAGAATCTCAGACCTATGAAAGGGGCCAGACTAATCTCTGTGGGAGGTGCAGTCCATGGATAGACCTTTTCTCCGGGTAATCAAATGGGCTGAAAGCAAATGTTTATATCCGTGTAGCCAAGTGGGAATGATCGCATAGTTCTCTTCTAGTAAAAGGTTAATAAACGATTTAATTAGTTCATAGATAACAAGTGAATGCATGCGAACCATATTGGCAGTTTAGAACCGGCCAGACATGAGTGAGAAGCTTCAATCCATAACTTTCTACGGTTTTATTATATGAATGTTTGGTATTCTTTTTCGTTTAATGAACGAAATCTTGGAAATTAGTTTTTTTTTTGTTTCCCGTCCAAAAATATTGTGGGTCCAACGTTCATAGATTTTTTGATAGGTTTTTTTAACTAATAAACCAAAAATCTTATATACTATCATTTAGTTTTAAAAGTATATTTTTTTTTCTTTCACTAAAAGATAATTATATTAAACCTCAAACATATAAAATAAAAGATTATATACATCCGAATACATCGGAGACAAAACCAAAGAGAAATACGGGAAACTTAAACCCTAAAGTTTTAAGGAAGACAAAGCCGATGAGTTCAAACTTTAAAAACAACAGTACCAAACAGGAGAGACAGAAAAGAAAAATTTTATAACCTTCTTATACTTTCATGGAATAGTTAGTCTTTGAAAATTGAAAATTTGGGTTTGATAAAATGGCAGGACGAGAACACAAGTGAACCCTGATAAATCCAAAAGTTGGAGGTGACGAAGTCGATACTGATATGACATATATCCGGTGAGTAGCAGCCAAAAACAAACACATCTGGATATCTAGAACGAGTGGAGCAGACTTATACAGAACCGTTTACCGAAATATCAACATATACTTACCTGAAGCGAGAGACTAGGGGAGAACATATACGAATCGATATTACTTTGGTTATTTGAATTTTCATGTTTAGATTTTCGCTTACTTTCAAGTATTTTGAATTACTTTTGGTTACTTTTCAAAAAAATATAGTACTCCCTCCGTTTTGGTTTAAGTGTCAGTTTTAAACTTGTTTTTTTGTTTACAAATAATTGTCGTTCTCGGATTTCAATGCAGATTTATAATAAAATTTCCTATTTTATCTCTACTTTTTCAGCTTATTAATTATTCTTATCAAACAAAATAATGTTTTAATGAAGGGCAAAACAGAAAAATTTAATGTTTTCTTAATCTGTGTGAAATATCCTAAAACGACACTTAATTAAAAAAAGAGGGAGTATATGCGAACCAAATTCGAGAAGAATCAGATCCGAAATATTATATTCAAACCGATCCAAAAAACCAAACTGAATCCGATCCAAAATTTAATAATATACGATCGGTACCAAAAACAATAGTTTCGAAATATTCGTTCCTATCCGACGGTATTTCGAACGTCCTCCCTAGTTTCTACTGAATAGAGAGACGTTCCGGTAAAAAAAATTGATATATGTGAACGAATATAGATCGTAGGCGTAAATCTTAGACACGTCTTTATCTTGGCATTAACTAGTACCAACTGATTTGATTAATTTAGCGGAATGGACAACGGTTGAAATTGTTTTATAGAAATTGAAGAATTTAACTTAATTGACTTTGTTGCATTTTCTTTATTTATTTATTGAAATTTATTTAATTATAGCTTATATCTAGATTGAATAGTCTAATTATATATTTATTATTTACGAAACTTTATAACTGTATGATAGTTAATTTATAATGTATTTTCTATAATTTATATGTTTTGCAAATATTATTTAAAATAACAGTTTCATATCAATATCAAATATTCAAGAAATATCTTTTAAGAAACATGTCAAATAATATAGGCAGTTAGATATATACGATTCTAAGTATTAATTTAAAAGATCAAATATATATATATATATATATCAAAATTTGAAATTTTTATTTTGAAGATGTTTTGCAAATTGATGCAATCTCATGAGAACAATTTGGTAATAATAGAAAAAGATGAAAAAAATGTTGAATCGAGGTTCTTAAAAAAACTAGAAATGACAAAAGATGAAACAGATATACGACAAAGAATCAAACAACAAATATGAAATGCGTATCATTAATGTATTAATATATTTAAGAACGATATTAGTTCATTAATTTTGATAATTCTTAATGTTTCTTTTGCATTTTAATGTTGCTTAATACGTTAAAACAATTTTAATATTCTTAAACAAGCTTATATTTTTAATATTTTAATCATTAATATTTAATTTAATTTTTAAAATGTTACTAATTTTTATTTTATCTATATTTCAATTATTTATGTTACTCAACCGTACGTAAATTTATTTATTTTTTAAACATTTTTTAATTATATTCTGCAAAATTCAACCAAAATTCACATGTTACCATTTAAATCGTTCTAATTCGGTTTTTGTTGTTTCAGTTTTTGATTTTGGTTTTTTGTATTTTATGTTGTTTAAAATATTAATAATACATAAAATTAATTTTATTTTTCACATGTTTATTAATTTAATTATATTGATTAATTATTTTAAAATATTGTTTTTATCTAAATCATATACATTAGTTATTATTCTGCCAAAAATCAGCCAAAACATTCTGCCATCTTTCACACTCCTTAGACCATTTCCAATGGTTTACTCTATTTTTTACTCTAAAAATAGAGTTCTTTAAAAATAGAGAAGGGGTTTGCTCCAATGGTTACCTCTATTTTCTACTCTAATTTTTTTTTTTTTGCAAGTATCTTCCATTTCTATTTAGTTATTTTTAAAAAAAAAAACCTTTTACTTTACAAATATACAAATTTTACCCATTTATTTTATATTTTTAACAAAAAAATAATATAATTATGATTTTATTTAAATTAAAAGTTTATCAAACAAATAAAACTTCATTACATAACTAGCTATTGCTATTGTAATTTTATTTAAGTATAAGAATAAAACATATAATTTTTGTTTAGTTACAAAATAGAAACATATCAAAATTAAAGGAGTGTTTTGTGAAAAAAAAATTTACTCTAAAAAATAGAGATCTCTATTTGTAACTTCTCTATTTTTAGAGTAAGATATAGTCTCCAATTTGGAGTTACATATAGAGATCTCTATTTTTAGAGTAAGATATAGAGTACCATTGAATATGCTTTTACTTTAAAAATAGAGTTTAGAGGGAAAAACATAGTCTCATTGGAGATGCTCTTAATCCTTATCGTCTTTCTTTGTAACGCACAACCTTCTTTGTGATAGTTCGTTTGTCTTCTTATTTTTTGTATTAAAATAAAAGAGAGAATATTACATTTTTGTATAGAAGGAAGGAATAGATTCTTTTTATCTTACTTCTTTGTATAAAAAGAGTAGTAAATGAAAAATAAATAGGTTTAGGTTGGATTTCTCGCGTGTCATCGGGAAATTAAGATAATGTTTAGGGAGAACGTGTTGCGTTAATTTCGCTTAGACCTACCTAATCTTACCTCACACCTGGTATATCTTCCACTTCCTCTATAGTTATCTCTTATTATTATTTTTTTGATCAACTAAAGTTTTCTCTTATCAAAAATCTTCTTTCTTGTGTTTCATGCTACCGTCCCTACGTTTTATTTGTGGCTTTCAATTTCTTCTTAGAGATTTGATGGCTATCTCCAGATCCAGTGAGTGGTTGGTTTGGTTTAATATGATGGCCAATCCAGGTTCGTGTGATCATTTCTGGTTCTTATGTTTTATCAAGTCTTGTGGAATGATTTCTTTTCTTTATATCTGGTTTTTATGTTTTAGTTATGGTTTTCAATCTCATCTTAGATCTGATGGATTGGCTGACTCCAGATCATTGGATGTGGCGAGTGGTTGGTTTAATATGATGGCCAAATCGTGTGGTTTTTATGTTTTATGTCTTTCTTGAGTGATTTCTATTCTTTATATGTGGTTGGTTTAATTGGATGCTAATTCCAGATACATAATCATTTATTGTTCTTATTTTTTATTTTTGTTTGTATAGTTTTTAGATTTGTATGTGGTTTTTAGTTTTTATGCACAAAATCATAAATTTTTTATTAATTAGTTTTCCAATTATATGGCTAATTTGATGCTAATTCCAGATCCAATCCCACATCGTGTAAATAATCATTAACGGAAGCATGGTGGGTCAAAGCATGGCGGGTCAAAGCATTGTGGGTCGGAGCATGGCGGGTCGGAGGCAAAAAAAAATCAGGGTTTTCAAGAAACTTTTTTTTTCCATTTCTTTCACTTTTCTCTCCATCGCCGCCACCACCAGCTCTTCTTCTTCTGGGTCCGACTTGTTATCGGGGGTTTAGGGCCATGGCTCTCGGGTTACCAGTTGAGCCACCACTTGACTCCCCCCGTGAGACCGTCTTCCTGGGGAGTTTGGGGCTGCGACTACGGCGAGGATCCATCATTTCCTTATCTTTAACGCCCGTTACTCATTCAAGAGACGTCATGAGGCAGTTAGGAAAGTTATTGGCACTCTCCTGAGATCTATACTACCTGATTTGGCAAATGGCTATCACGCCATCTGATAAAGAAATTATCATGAAGTCACTCCATATCGTGAAATCGCTCCAACACTATAATCATTTTACAATTTTCTATCCGATAAAACAAAAAATGCACAATTCTTACACATTTGATGCAATCCCATGAGAAATGTCAGAAAACCTCTTCCGAGAGGATGAATATCTAACACATGACTTCGTGCAACATGGCCATTTGGGATATTTTAATTGCATCATCTCAGGTTCTTATGAGAAACTGCTACAATTTTTGATACCCCAAATGGCCATGTTGCGAGATGTGACAAAGTCATGTGTTAGATAGCCATCCTATCGGAAGAGGGTTTTCGACATTTCTGAAATATCTGAATAAAAATTAAAGGACAAGACGAACAAACAGATTCCGAGAATATGAAAAATCTAAAGAAAACTCACCTAGAAGATCTGAAAGAGGAAGATCTTTCAATCTGGGATGATGGGATGCGTATGAATTGCATCGTGTCACGGTGACAAAAATTGCGCGAGCGATGTGTACGTTTTCTCGGACGAGCATACCAAGTAAGCAACAAATTTGAGATTGGCACGGATGATCAGCGAGTGGACTAATATAGTTACTCCTCCCCCTAATCTCTTTTTGATTACCGAAGATAGTGATTTTCTACCCGACCTGAAGATGCTGCGGAGCAAGGGATATAGTATTTTCCTGACTTTCAAATTTTCATCTCATACCACTTTTTTCAATAACCGCAGTTGTTCCACATAATACGTTTTTCTGCACGTACCGCACTCTCAAACTATTTTTCCCGTACCGTTTAATATCGTGTCACCATTCGGAGCCTTAAATGTTAGTGACTGAGTCAATTTTTTCTTTGACGTGATTAAATTATCAAAATGATAATTAAGAAAAGCAATTAAAAAAACAGGACGAATCGGAGACCACATCGGATTTGAAGAAGAGGAGAGTGGATTTCTAGATTTTGTTCAGTGGAAAGAATTGAGAAAAAAAAAACCATTTAGCCTAGAGGTCGCAGATTAACGAATCTATGACCATAATCTGGCAAATGCATATCACGCCATCTGATCAAAGAAATTCTAATGAAATCACTCCATATCATTTCCCTCGGTCCTTATCGCTCCAACACTATAATCATTTTACAATCTTCTATCCAATTAAACAAAAAAATGCATAATTTTTACAAATTGATGCATTTCTATGAGAAATTTCGGACAACCCCTTCCGAGAGGTAGGCTATCTAACACATGGCTTCGTCACATCTTGCGACATGGCCATTTGGGATATCGAGAATTGCAGCATCCTAGGTAATCAGCAAGTAGTGTATGAGAAAAAATAATTCAAAAATGAAATGAAATGAGAGAGGCGGGGAATAAAATAATTCAAAAATGAAAGAAATTGATAAGTAATTTTACAATCAATCTCAATAAATAGTTCCCCAAAATAAATTGATAAGTATTCAAGCTTAAAATGTGCTTTATATAATTCAAGTAATCTAAAGCAGTGAAACTTTTTAAAATTATATTCTTGCTTTCCAAATTCTTAATTGACTTTTTGATTTGAAAACGGGTTTTCAAGCTGATTTGGATTTCGAAGGATTTTGCATGATCGCAATACTCTTAGTGATGTCGGAATAGATGAGGATGCTAAATATTTTGCTTATGGGCTTAGCTCAGGTGGTAGTGATTGGCTAACGATAAGAAAGTGGAACTTGATAATTTATCTTGGGTAAGGTTTCTTCGAATTGAATTAGTAGTCTTCAACTATGACATGAATTCTTAACATTCGTATCAAATTCTTCTTTTTTTTTTTTACATGAATCTTTTTTTTTTGTACTTCAGATAAGTTTAGTAGATCGTGAGGTCCAAGAAACCAATCTGTTCTTTTGTAAGTCACTGCTGTAGCGACAGGAAATGTTTCATATCAAAGTACGCAAATAGCGTCTTTAACTATTGGTATATGCACCAGAAACATGGTCTTATTAAATATCAACTCTCATTGGTCTCTGTAGATTATGTAATTCCCAAAGGATGCTTACGTGGTTCCTTTTCTCTCGGCAGTTACACTACATGAGTTTCAATCCATGTAAGGAAAACTCATAGAGAAACAAGGGAAATGCGAAGAAACGGTAATAGACAACAGAAAAACCTTAAACAGGTAGACAAGAACTCAAACAGGTAATTAATAAGAAAAATTAATCAATTACCCTTACTTTTTCCCCCTGGCTTTGATATTCTATAAGACCCAATACCTATGATTTTTGGAGTCTCTATGGTTTATATTTGATTGACCTATTTTGGTAAAACCGAACCGAAATATAACATATGGTTGGATTTCGGATATACCATTAACCGTATGGATGTAATAATTTTAAAATCTTAAGATTCGGATATGGTTTGGACATAAACCGATAAAACCGAAAAAACCGATTAATTTAAATTATAATATTATATACTATATACTAAGTAAATGAAAATTATGTTATCCCGAAAACCTAATGTCTTAAACAAATTTTAATATTAAACAATATAATTAAGCTAATGTTAAGTTGTTAACAATAAAAAAAACCTAGATAAAGTAGTATTCTCTTTGTTTTTTCAAAGAGAAGGCTCTCAACTCAAATCACTCTTTCTTTTATAGATGACGAATATGAGAGAGTACTCGAACTTTGCTTCCATTCAAAATTTTAGTTTGATATTAAGTTTAATTCTTTATGTGATGATGGTAAAAACATTTGATTTTGTAATTTGTTTTTCTCATTTTACGAATTTTAGAGTTTTATTGGTTTTAAAATAAGATAAAACCTTTATTTTCTTTGATTTTAATTCTTTCTGTGTTTTATACTCTTTTTTATTGATTACCATTCCTAAATTTCTTTGGAAAAAAAAATCCGAAATCAATATTATACCAAATAAAGTTTTTGGTTTTTGGTTAAAAACTGAATATGCTGAAAACCGTATGTATTCAAACCACTATGCAATTGACCAAATCGATGAAAAATGACAAACATTAATTTTTAAGAATTGAACGGGGAAAACACCTAGTTAATACTATATGATAATATTTTACTAATCCATATCTCCCTCGAGATGCTCCATTTTTTTTCTTCTTTCTTATTTGATAGACAGAGTTTTAACCCTAAAATAACTACTGCAAGTGCACAACAATGTCGTAGTATTTAGGAATCGAATCCACAAATTCCAAAGGCCACACTACGATTCTTTAGTCCAAAATTAAGGTAAGACAAAGATATGGTTTGTTGGTTTTAAGGTAAAACGAAAATAGCAATAAAAGCGATGTAAAATTCAATTAAACGAAGCGTTAGGTCAAGGGTAATTCGCAGGAATTCGGAGATCATGAATCAGACAATTATTCAAGGAACAAATAAGCTCAGTCTAGAACTCAAACATGAATGTTTAACCAATCCACCGTCGTGGTATTAATCACTTTATCTAGAAACCTAAGTATCTAAACTGTCGTTTGAACTTAGAATTCTAAACAAGCATTAACGAGCAGGTTCAATTTGTTCACGGATTGCCTTAGCATCAGCTTTCGTTGGCTAAGGACAAACCGCTCACCTATGTTCTTTCAAGCAATCTATAACACTTTTGATGAATAGATTAAACCCTAAATCATAGACTAAGTGATCAATTCAGTCTAAGCAATAAACATAACTATAGGTGAAGACAACGTTTGATAAATCCCTATCTATGTCTAATTCAATGATTCCTAAATTCCCTTGAAACCCGAAACCTAACTATGGATCTACTCAGACATGGAAGCAGAGAAGAAACAAAGAGATGAAGAGAAATTCATGATAAATAAATATAAATCAACAGGGGTTCAGAAATCTTCTCAAAGATGTAGAGTCAGAGATTCGTCTTTTCGAAGCTTACAAATTGCCAAAAGCCAAAAGAATGAATGTAAAAGAAAGCGTGGCCTCCAACAATGGCCAAAAATAAGTAGAAATAGGTCTTAAGTCGTTTTTTGGGTCGAAAAAGGAAATTTGCCTGAAATCTGGTTAAATCTGAGTGTTTTCTGGTTTTCAGCATCGGGCACTTTGAAGACTGATCTGGCCGATGAGGATGCCCGATGTATATTTCCAGCTTAATTTCAGAAGATGTAGGCGCAGGGTTGTGGATTCTGGATTCTCCCATCGGTAACTTTTGTAATTGGATTGCCCGATGTGGATGCCCGATGTGGATGCCCGATGAGGATTTCCAGCTTAATTTCAAGGACGCATGGTTGTGGATTCTGGATTCTCCCATCAGTCACTTTTGGAACTCGCTTGCCCGATGTGAATGTCTGATGGGGATTTCCAGCATATTTCAACATTGCATATTTTCATCAAGATTAGTATAACTTTTGCTCCACTTGTCCAATTGACTTCAAACCACCTCCAAATGACTTGTTATTTCTTCATACACACTCCAAGACCTGAAATGGCTCGATAAAGACTAAAACACTCGAAAAACTCTTGAAAACCTTGGTTAGAATGCGTTAAAATCGCAATACATCATTATACATTCTTTTGTCTCCAACTTCCTGCAATTCACTAAAGAAACCTTGTTCTTACTCCAACTTCACCACTTTGCAGGGTACCATATCCCAAATTGGCTCTCTTGTTCTATTTTTGTTATGCTTTGCTCTGTTAGCAAATTTGATATTAGAACTACCCGGAGACTTATTAGTGTCGGTTTTTCTTTTGTTGTGTCTTTATCTAAAAACATAACCAGCTATAGAAGGAAGTATAAATTTTGCAGAATTTAGATAAGTAGCAATTGATCTTAAATGATTGTTGTGACTGTATATTGGTATGAGTTTTACTACTTTTGTATCATCTTGTAGCTTTAGAACCTTAGGAATTGTAGTCTCTTAATAGAATGTTTCTTTCTTTGTATTGTCTTGGAACTTTGTTCTCAAGTAGTTGCAACAGAGTTAGAATCTTTTGGATGTCTGTTCACCAACCCCATTTCATTCACAGTCCACTGTAGATTTACCGTAATTTCTATTAAAGTCCATCTCTTTGCAATCAACATTCTCTAATCTTACGTAATTTGTTTCAGGTTGGTGTTAATATTACCTTGTTGTGGATTGTTGCGCACTTGGGAGTTTGAGTTTACTTTGAGTAGAAGAATAAATCCGACATGAAGGTCTTCATCTAATCTCCACTCGCTCTGTCTTGTTGGCTACACATATTAGAGATACTATCAAAGAACTCAGGAATTACAAATTGTTTCCCTCCTCCTGCAGCAAATATAAACGAAGATGAGAGTGGAAATTGCACTTGTGATTCTCTCGGTCCTCATATCAATTCAGCAATGTTATGGAGGTTAGTATCTTAGTTTACACAGAGCTAACTCAGATATCAACATATGTTGAAAAAAATCGATTGACAAATGTTGAAAAACCACTTCCAGAAGGATGGTTTGTCACATTTTGCAACATGGCTATTTGGGATGTTGAGAATTGTGGCATCCCTAGTTTTTGTGAGGATCTTCAATAAAATATGGGATCATTCATTTTTTTTTTAACGTGATTAAATTGTCAATTTGATAATTAAGAAAAGCAATTAAAAAAAAAATAGCGAACCGGAGACCACCACATTGGATTCATAATAATCCTTTTGATTTGGTAGTCCGAAGAACCCAGAATACAAAATTTTGATGCTGATTTGATTGGGAATCAAGACGTATGATATATTTTGTAAACTTTAAACTTTCAGTTTTAGAAATTTGAATCCGGACGCATAGGTAAATCCTGGTTTCACTAGCATTTCTTATTGTGGAAGTAAACCTTGAATTTAGCAAGGTTTTGTCTAGTAATATCAAATGGTCATTTGTTTTTGTGTTTTAAAAGTGATTACTGAAGATGGATTTGGGAAATTTTGGTGTCAGGTTACTTTAGCTCACCTTAAGGACAAACCTGTTCCATCGACCCCAACCGGTACCTCGTCAAGTTTGAGTGCTAGTAGCGGTTTCCGATCAGCAACATCAAGGTTGTTGGGTGGTGAGAATGGTAACCATGCGCTTAGTGCTGTTGAAGGCAATGGAGGGAGCAAAAATGTGAGTACTAATTGGTGCCTCCTTCACTGCTTCTAGTTCTACTACCTTGGCGACTAATACAAAACCTTGCTAAATTCATAGCGAGAAGAATCAAAGCGTTGACAGTAATCCCAACAATCATCGCAGGAAACACCCCAAGAAGAAACTCCCAAAACGGGATCTTGCTTTGAACGGCGATAACAAGATTCTGCGGATTCCCAATGGGAGTCGCGGATGATCCTATATTCGCGCTCGTGGCTAGAGCGAGCAGAAACGGGTGAGGCGGGAGGTTCTTCTGCCTAGCGATCTTCAAGACAAACTCGGTTAAAACCACACAAGACGTGTCGTTAGTGAAGAGAGCGCTTGAAACAGCGGAAACAAGACAGACTCGACAAAGCAAGTCTTTGGGTCCTCTGCTTTTCCAAGAGAGCAGCGTGCCCAAGTACTTGAACATATCAGCTCTTTCGAGGTATATACTAACAACCATTGTCCCAAAGAGAAGACCGAGGATCGGGAGATCGATGGCTGCGTAAGCTTGCTCCGGGGTTATGACTTGGAAGATAACCATTAGCATCGCACCGAACAGAGAACCAGCGGTCCGACCAATTGGTAGGAATGGCACTGAAGGAAAAACTGCTAATACCCAGAAAATGGCAAAGGCTATTGAGCCTAGAACCAGCTTAATCACTGGTGCCATTGCCATTACCAATCTCTGTTGGATTTTGTTTCTTTTCAGATGAATGAATCAAAAAGCATGGATCTTTTGTGAGCCGATTGCTGATTTGCGAAATCCTGAGGTCATTCAAGCACGATTCCGATTAGAATCGTCTCTGTTCCGAACAAGGAAAAGGGCAAATCAATTTCCAAGTCAGTTATTGGATAATCAGACAAACAAACTACTTCCATGGAAAATACAAACAAATTGTTCAGCAAAAGAGTGACCTAAGAGAATTTTCTCCGAATCAAAGTAAAATTCAGTTTCTGAAGGAGTGATGGAAGACGAATAGAAACAGAAGTCGAAGCTTCGAGAGAAATATTCAGAGCAGAAAAGGTCTCACCCCACGACGAACTCCAAAAAGTCAGCTCTTTTCCAATTACTTTTAATTTCGAAAAGTGAGAAACCGAAAAGCTTTTTCTCTGTTGTTGGCTTCGCTCGCTGTTTCAGATCTCCCTTTTTCAATTCTTTTCAACTTCCATGAAATTAACAATAATTTGACTCGTCTGTTCTTGTATTAAAAAAGTGTTCTCTCTCCCTATATGACAACAAGTGACAACTACTTAATTGCTGTGTTAAACTACTAACGAGTCAACTATTTCGTTGATGGTTAATAAACCAACACGATACTGTAACGTGTAAACAATTGAATTTTTAATCCATCTAATTGACTCTTCTAAAGGAACGTATCAAACCCATGATTAAGTTATTTTTTTTGTATATCACTAGAGAGTCTGTCTATTGTATCAAAAAGCAAACTTTTTATTTTAACAAGAAACAGAAACAGTGATGGTATTACAAAAGTTCAAAATATTTTCTCATTGTGAGAAAGAAAGATCAATCGTTGCCAACTGTTTGTTTCAGATCTTCATCCACATCAAAAGCTTTGCGAGCTTGTTTCAGCTCTTCTTGCATTGCCAAGAGTTCTCTACACCGGTTTAGTTTTGGCAAATCCTGCATAAGACGACACAATCATCTTAATACAGAATATACAAAAACACGTAGCAAAGTCTCAGTCTCGGATTGTGAACTAAAAATGAATTACTTCACCTTGCGGATTAGATACAAGAAGTCATCAACTAGTAGTCTTCCTCGCTTTGTGCCAATTTCTTGAGCCTTGTGTGTCTGATATTATTAATTCGGGTTAGCCACAGCTCTCGACTTGTAAAGTAAAAGATGATTCATTACCAAAACAAAAATAAAAAAAAGAGACGCTCAATACCAAATCTGTGACGTATTCCACAACAATGTCTTCTACAAGCGCCACAGTCTCTGGAAGCGGCTATAAAAGACAAGAGGAGGAGATACTTTTTGCATTAGTTTGAGGGTTCAAAACACTAATCACTCTTACAAGATTCAGCAGCAAGAATCATACCAAAATTTCTACAGAATTTGATTACATATGCATTTAAAGCCAATTAAATGGAAGAACACTGAACATTTCTATAGGATCATATCGCAAGAAATTCAAGGAAGATGGCTTACGTTTTGCTCGTCGCCAAATCCATACATCATATGCTGCACTGAAAATCATCAAAAGCAAAAAAAACAAAGGACCAACAATGTCACCGGAAACACAAAATGGAGAATTTGTTTTTTGGCAAAAGAGAATGTAAGAAATTGACTTTACATTCTTTCTGGAAGAACGTTTTACGCTTTTCCTGCGGCTGAGAAGTTCCCGCAGCTTTCGATTTAGACGACGACGCAGCCGTTGCTGGTGTGTTACTCATCTTCTTCTTCTTCCGATCCTTGAGTGGATAAAACAACAGCAAATCAGCGAAATTCATCTACCGAGAAAATCCAATTCAGTCGAATACTACTAACCCTAGGGTTTAGGGAATTTTTTTTAGAAAACAGTAAAAATTTAACTAGAAAAGAAAAAAATCCGAGCCCAAATTGTTGATTCCTTCCGAAATCACAACAAGAGAGATACCGCAATGTTGAATTTCGGCGCCGTAAAATAGCCATGGGAGAGAAATCGGAAGGTTCTTTATCAAAATGATAGCCGCAATGGATAAGGAATGAAGATTCAAAAGGGGGAAAGAGAGAACAGAGAGCTCACCGTAGATGGATCGACCGGATTCGGCGTGCAGAGGTGGTCGTGGCAAAATCGACGAAGAAGATGAAATCGAAGAAACGGGAGACACTTCGTTGATCACTACTAGAAGCACATTTCATTAATTTTATATATGTTTTTTTTACTTTTCACATTAACGTTTGGGCTTACGAAAAATAGGCCCAATCATATTAACACGGCCCATAACCTAAATGGGTTCATGACAATCTACATGGAAAGCCTCCTGATAAAACGTATAAAGAGGATAACATAAAACCGTGTAATTTATCAGAAACAGTGATGCTATTACACAGATTCGAAATCTTATCTCAAAATCTATACAAATTTCAAAACTTCTCAGTGCAAATCTCAATCTCTCTGTGACATTTTTACAAGAGCACTAGTTTAAAAAAAAAAAATTAGCTACAGAGCATTTTGACCGGAGAGAAGTGTACGGTGAGACAAGCATGATCCGAGAGGCTGTAATTCTCTGGCCACAATCCTTTCTCTGCGTCTTCCGGAAACAGAACCGCTTTCTTCACTTTCAATCCAATCGCTTCTTCTTCTTCTCCTTCTTCTTTTCTACTCTCCATCACACACTCTTTGCAGTTTCCAGATTGATTCATCATCGTCATGTTCCAAATTTTCTGACATTATACACAGACACACACACACATCATTGAGGCATTTTATCGGTTTGTGATTCCCGCTTTGCCGCGCCAACTGGTTTATATTAATTTACCTTAAGTTCTTCATAGTCGAACACACCATTTCCATCAAGATCAGCTCGAACCCATAGCTCTTTTGTTTCTTGGAAGCTAAGTCCATGTGGAATACCCGTCAGATTTACCTGCCACACAATAAGTTTGATCGATAAGTAGAAAAACTTAAAAAGTTTACTCTCAAGGTTTCTACTCCACCCGATTCTTCGTGAACGCATTGTGAGAAACTCACTTTAACTTTGTTATCCTCACCATACTGTTAATTAGAAAAAATGTCCAGTTGGTCACAGTTTTTACCTTTTGAAGTGCTTGGCAAAAGTCAGGGTAGCTTAGTGAATCACTGTGGTTGTTTGCCCCAAGAAAAGCAAAGGCATTGTCCTCTGCTATGGAAGCTTTCTGGAGTTGATACTGGAAAGAACATGAAAATATCAGATTAGAGGAAAGTATTTAAATCTAGAATTAATGAGAAACATGATATAAACAGACGTGGTAATGAACTGACTTAACATTTATAAAGGTAAAGTGGCTAATATCTTTGCTTCCGAAGATAATATTTTTAAAAGTAAAAAATTGCAATGTGAAGGAGGGGAATCAATCTCACCTTGATAATGCTGAAAACAGCTTCCACCCAACTTGTTCTCAACGGTTTTCTTGAATTGCTAGGGTTACAGAGCCAAATGAAATCAACGCCGCATATGTTTCCCCTGTGGTTTCTATGGCTAACCCACTGAAGAATAAAAAAGAAAGAAAGACAGCTAAGGATGTGTCTTTTACAACATGAACCAGGTTTTTATAACATGAGGCTGGAGAAAAA
>JAHZTW010000002.1:25244486-25308747 GCA_020283515.1 Alliaria petiolata
CTTAATTTTACTTATTTATCTTTTTATTAGATGTTAAGATTTATAAACTTATATTTTTCTTTATAAATTTAGTTCTAGGATAACTTATATTTTTAGTTGTTAGGAAATTTTTGATATCGTAGTTTTTTTATAATATTACCGATACAACTTAACCTAATTCTTTATAAATTTAGTTCTAGGATAACTTATATTTTTAATTGTTAGAAATTTTTTGATATCGTAGTTTTTTTATAATATTAGCGATACAACTTAACCTAATTAAATATTTATAAAAGTTGAAAAATATTAGTATAACCATTTTTAAAATTTTTTTATTATTTATTTCAATTATATTCATATTAATTTTTGGTTTAATTTAGAATATGAATGGTGTCTTTTGGAATTCTTTTTATGTTAAAACAAAAAGTATAATTAGTATGTGTATTAAATTTGGAATTAAAAAATATGATGTGGCAATGATGTGGAGGATGAGGTGTCTTCGTGGGAAGAGAGAAAAAATTATTTTATATATATAGTTGAAAAATATTAGTATAACCATTTTTTAATTTTTTTTATTATTTATTTCAATTATATTCATATTAATTTTTGGTTTAATTTAGAATATGAATGATGTCTTTTGAAATTCTTCTTATGTTAAAATAAAAAGTATAATGAGTATGTGTATTAAATTTGGAATTAAAAAAATTAGATTAAAAAGTATGATGTGGCAATGATGTGGAGGATGAGTTTTCTTTATGAGAAGAGAGAAAATGTTATTTTATATATATAGATTATATTCATATTAATTTTTGGTTTAATTTAGAATATGAATGATGTCTTTTGGAATTCTTCTTATGTTAAAACAAAAAGTATAATTAGTATGTGTATTAAATTTGGAATTAAAAAAATTAGATTAAAAAATATGACGTGGCAATGATGTGGAGGATGAGGTGTCTTCATGAGAAGAGAGAAAATGTTATTATATATATATAGATTACGAAACTGAACCACTTATATTACTTAACTTTGGTTTATTATTTTAACCGGTTCATTTAGTAAACCGAAAAGTTTGTTTTGATAGAAAAGTGGCATATGGTTTTAGTTCTTTAAATCGGATTGGGTTACTAAAAATCTATTACATTACGTGAGAAATTAAACGGTTGGATTTGTAAAATAGTTTATTAGGGCTAGTTGATCAAAAAAAAAAAAAAGTTTATTAGGGCTTTTTAGAATTGAAATGAGTCATCATTACCAACACAACTGAGCCGCTTTTGTAACGTAACATCAGCCATCATAGCACAAAACAAATAAAGCTTCAAAATTAAAAGCCCGAAACATCCCTATATATTAATTGAGAAACATTTTTAAAGAATAAACTTATTTTTGAAATATTTACAGTTGTACCATTTTGCTGATGTGTCATCAGCACATTTATTCTCCCATTATTTTAATACAAATTTCTTTTTTTATTACACTAATTACATTATATGTCTTTATCCATTTATTACTTTTAATATAACCAGAAAATTAAAAAATTATTTAAAATTGAATTTTAGGTTATATGATGATTTATGATATACATCATATTACACAATATATTTCTTGAAAATGAATAAAACAATAGTTTTAAACAATATAATTTATACACAATATACACAATACTTTTTTTTAATTAGGCAGAAAATATGTTTATAATAAAAAGACTTCGATATGTGTGATTTTAATAAAAAAAAATAAGAAAATTATAACAAATTAAAACTATAATTTAGGTTACAATAAAAAAATACTTCGATATTTGTGATTTTAATAGATATCCATATTTATAAAAAAAAAAATTTGTTTATATGGTTTGTTAATTAGACCATATAAATTAATCAAATAATATAAATATTTACATTTGAAAACAAGTTAAAAATATTATATCAAAAAGTTGAAATATTAAATTATATTATTCACATATATATAAAACTGATTAAATTATTTTTACTTTAGACAATTTCAAAATCATCTTTAATAAAATTATTTATAGATTTTTCACCATGCGCATAGCGCAGATTATCACTTAGTTTATATTACTTCCCTTTTGTAATTTAACTTTGTTGTTTCTTGTCTTTCAAAATCCAATTCACAGTTTTTCAAAATCAATCGCAAAGAACAAATTCAAATCTGAAAATCCGAGAACAAAGCATTTTTCAGAAGCAGACCGTGGTGATGAAATCCCCTCTAGGAGCTAAAAACTTTGTATTTGATTGTCTTCAAGATCCAACCTTTTGCTACGACTTTGAAATTTTTCTGGTCAACTAAACAAAATTTTCAAGTGGAGTAATACTGGGAGATCGAGAAGATCGACCGTATCAAGATTATGTAAATCATGAAGATTAAGTAAGCTCTAGAAGATTATGGATATTTACCAATATTTAGAATAGAAAATTTAGCTTTATCTTAAATGTATTAATTACATATTAGTTTAGTAAATTAGATTGCTTTCCTTTGCTTTCCTACACTTATACCTATCTATATAAATCTATGCATCTTGTAACATTATTTTTATGAGAGTAATAATAATTTTTCCTAAACATCTTTGTGTTCTTAATTACTCTCATCAATTTATCATGGTATCAAAGCCTTCGATCTTAATCCTAGTAGCTTATATTTTCTATCAATTTTATCTTCTTTTTGACCTCGATCAAGCTTGTTCTATCTCGAATTGTTCTATCTCGAATTGACCTTGATTTCTCATTCACGAGAATAGAGCCGCTGTTTCTCGAATGAAATTAAAGTTTTTGTTAAAAAAAAAAAAAAAGACTACGTTCGTGTTTCGTAGTTGTGGAGATGCGTGATCAAGCCCATCAATGGCTTCCACCTATCGTCATCGTCACTTCCCCACCAGCCGTTTTCACCACCGACCATCCGTTGCGTCAACTTTCACAGAGATTTTCCCGAGAAAGCTAGATTTCTCTCCGCCACTTACCGATGTTCAGCCACGTCATCGTCCACAGCTCCTACTCAAGGCTCCATCTCCTTACAAGTTTTTGGATCTATTGTTACCGCTGCTACTTCTGTTCAAGCCGTTGATTAAGCTTCATGAAGCTCAATTTCTACTTTTCCAACTTCTCTCCACGATACCGAGAGTTTGACTTTCCAATCGCAAGTCTTTGATTATTTACTTGCAATTGCGAGCGTTTGAGTTGTGTTTTTCTTGCCCTCGCGAGTTTAACATCTCCTTTTACTTTGACTTTTCGCCCTCTGAATTGTTTTTCGATCTCGCAATCGCGAGCTATCATGGTGATGAGGATGTATTTCCGTCCACCGATTTGACCCTACGACCGGGTATAAACGTCATTGAAGGCCCAACGGATACGTGTTTTACCTGATTTGAAGAACCCTACAATTGGGTATAAACGTCGATTACTCGATGGCCGAGTATTAAGCCGGTATTATGAAGATTTGTCCAATCTCTTACGTGTTACCACATATGAGCTTGCGGGAGGGTATTGGGAGATCGAGAAGATCGACCGTATCAAGATTATGGAAATCATGAAGATTAAGTAAGATCTAGAAGATTATGGATATTTACCAATATTTAGAATAGAAAATTTACCTTATGCCATGCTATCTAGGACATCTTCCTCACACTAGTTTTGCATCCCACCAGAATCTCGTCAAGGCTGGCTGGATTCTCTTGCAGAGTGAAACGGGCAGTTTAAAGCAGGACATAGCATGAGAAGGCATGGAAGACATAACGCTTTTCAGCATAGTCATTTTGCCAGAGACAGAAATTTTGAGAACCAGCTGATAGCTTTCTGTCGGATTATGTCCACGACAAACGTGAACAAGTCTTTTTTCGTCTGCCGAAGTGTTCTGGTAAGCTTAAGTATTTGCCTACTCCTCCTTCTTTTATGATTCCTAGCTCATGCTCGATTCTTTCTTTTAGCTTAGTAAGTGCTCTGTGTAAAGTAATAAGTAATTGCAGACTTGTCTTTGTTTATGCATTGTCCTGAAGTAGTCTCGTAGCTTTTTAAAATTTCCTTCAGAGCACTACTGTTTCTTGTATTCGCTTGACAAAAAAACATTGTGTCATCTACAAATAACAGGTGGTTGACTTGGGGACTTTCGCGTGCAACCCTGATACCCTTCATTCGTCCATTTGATTGCGCTTGGCGACAGAGGCCGGAAGCACCTCACTGCACAATATGAAGATGAAGGGGGAGAGTGGATCTCCTTGTTTGATGCCACGCTTGGGAATCACCTTGTCGTAGGGTGCTCCATTGATCAGGTATGAGTATGACACAGTAATCACACATTGCATGATCAGTTCGTCCGTCTAAGGTGAAATCCTAGTCTCTTGAACACTCCTTTAATGAAATTCCATTCTAGTCTATCATACGCTTTACTCATATCAGTTTTAACCACCATTGAACATTGGATTTCAGCTGTAGACGTTTTGAGGAAATGGAGCATCTCGTGGTTTATCAAGACGTAATATGAAAGTCTTGTTAAATCTCGTTTTATGAATTAAAATATTTAAAATTCATGTACCAATAACACAAGATTTTAATAAAATCATATAACCTTTCAAAATATTTTCAATTTATTACCAAAAAATATCAAAAAACACAATTTAAAAATATAATTAACTGAAAAAAATTTAACTAAAAATATGTTTTAATAACTATTTCAAAGACGAGTGTGAATTTTCAAAATACTTTTTTCATCCGGGATCTGGCACTGGCAGCATCGTGCACTCTCTGCTACATTAACTATTTATAATTTATGTAACGAAATCCAATGAAAAGCCACGTGGCACGTGACATCCCCCGAATCTCATAAATGAAGTATTTTTAAAAACCCCCCTCATAAACCTCAACCGCAACGCAAACGCCGTCGCGTGGACTTCTCCGTTTTTTCGCGTTTCAGTTTTATTAATTCTGATTTCTAAAATCCTGACCAACCGGGAAAAGGGATTTTGCAGTTTCTACTTCACTCTCTTCGAGGAAGAAATAGCTTTCTTTTTATCTCTACTGGAATCTCAAATGCTAACGCGATTTTGCTTCATTCCGCGTTTGCGTTATAGCTTTGAATCATCGTCTATGTTTTTTTTATAAGAAATCATCGTCTATGTTCTTCTAATAGCTGCAGAAAGCTGGTACTTTTTTTTTTCTGTTTTATGAACTTTAAAAGCTTAAAATCCTCTAAAATCAACATTGTTGTTGCTTCTGGGGCTACGCCGAAGATAATTTCTCTCCTAGACGATTCTCCAATTTAAGGTTCTGAGTTTCTTTTTGTTTTAAATTTTCAAAACGTGACGTAACGAGTTCGAAGAAAAAAACCTCATTTCGCTGTTTTCTCTTCATGAATCGAAAATTCATGAATGGGTTTCTGTTGATTTCCCGTAAAAACTTCTCTTTTCTTTTGCAGCATTGTTGAATTTGCTCAACTAAAGAGCTTTTGGATTAGATCAATGGCGGAGACGGGTCCCACATCGAGAAAACCGGTTTAAGGACCGGTTTACCGACAACCGACACCGGAAATTGTGGGGTCCGGACAATTTGCTTCGACCAACGTTTTGCTTTTCTTTAAAAGCAAAGCCTCTTTCATCATCTCTTTTTGGATATATATCTATTTTTGGTTTGTCCAAACCCTAAATCTCGGATTTCGGATTTGATTATATGTCCTGTTTCTTTTACAATGTCGAATTCATTGAAGCTTTTTTACAAATTAAGCATATGGTTCTTGTTGGATTCGCAATCTAATAACATTTATGAACTTTTGGGAAAGTTTAAAGTTAAAAGTGGTGTCTTTTGATATAAAACGGGTTTAATTTTTCAGTGATGATTCTACCTTTGATACTATAATGGTTGAAGGGTCGCTCTCAGATTTGCAATTCCGTATCTTTCTCAAGGTGGTTGGTCCGTTTTCATTCCATTTAATTACTTTGTAATTGCATTCTCCATTTTTGACTATTTGATAATCAATCATTTCTTTAATCACATTATTTATACTATATGATAATATTTTACTAATCCATATCTCCCTCGAGGAGCTCCATTTTCTTTTCTTCTTTCTTATACATCCTTTTGTCTGCAACTTCCTGCAATTCACTAAAGAAACCTTGTTCTTACTCCAACTTCACCACTTTGCAAGGGTACCGTATCCTATATTGGCTCTCCTGTTCTGTTCTTGTTATGCTTTGCTCTGTTAGCAAATTTGATATTAGAACTACTCGGAGACTTAGTGTCGGTTCTTCTTTTCTTGTGTCTTTATCTAAAAACATAACCAACTACAACTATAGAAGGAAGTAGAAATTTTGCAGAATTTAGATAAGTGGCAATTGATCTTAAATGTATTGTTGTGACTGTATATCGGTATGAGTTTTACTACTGTTGTTGATTGGGGTTACTTGTATCTTCTTCTAGCTTTAGAACCTTAGTCTCTTAATAGAATGTTTCTTTCTTTGAATTGTCTTGGAACTTTGTTCTCAAGTAGTTGCAACAGAGTTAGAATCTTTTGGATGTCCGTTCACCAACCCCATTTCATTCACATTCCACTGTAGATTTACCGTAATTTCTATAAAGTCCATCTCTTTGCAATCAACACTCTCTAATCTTACGTAATTCGTTTCAGGTTGGTGTTATATTACCTTGTTGTGGATTGTTGCGTACTTGGGAGTTTGAGTTTACTTTGAGTAGAAGAATAAATCCGACATGAAGGTCTTCATCTAATCTCTCCACTCGCTCTGTCTTGTTGGCTACACATATTAGAGAATACTATCTTCTGCAGCAAATATAAACGAAGATGAGAGTGGAAACCGTGCTTGTGATTCTCTTGGTCCTCATATCAATTCAGCAATGTTATGGAGGTTAGTATCTTAGTTTACACAGAGATAACTCAGCAACATATGTGAGTTTCAATTAAATAGATGAAGTCTCTTTGTTTTAGGCGCAAGCAACTGGACTTGCACGTGCTTCTCTTCGGGGAATCAAAGTGGTATCCTGGAATCTAACTGTACCACATCATGTAGTTGCAGACCAGGTTGGCTTTCTCATTACCAAATATGAAATTTTCAAGATTCTTCAAGAAAACTAAACTTTATGACTCTCTCTCTCTCTCTCTCTTACGGTAGCAGATAGAGACCAATGGGTATGCTTGTGTCCGGCGAATGGATTTCCGATGATAGCCATTAGCGGTTCAAATTCTTCATGCTTCACTGCCTGCAACTGCTCTGCTGGTACTTTACTCTATCCGTCGTTCTATGGCAAATCTCTGGTCGATAATATCATGTATCATATCTTTTGTCTGTTTATTTGTTTCCAGGACCTATAGGCGAGGCCAAATCTTCAAAGAAGCAATCTTTATCGAGGAAACTCGTTTTGGTCATACTAGTCTTCTGCGTTGTACTCACTTCGATAGCATTCCTCGCCTCTATGTTTTGCTACATTTGTCGAAGGAGCAAATTTTCTGGACAAACCCCTTCAGTCTCTTCAGATAGAGAATCAAGCTGGCATAGCTCTGCTAACTTAATAACCCGTAAAAGCTCGGTTTCACAACCCAAGATTAGCATCAGCTCCTCAGTTACAGGTCTACCATTTTCTTTCTCCCTCTTAGTTCCTTCAAGATACATTAAACAGAAGAGGAAAACATTAACTTGTTCTTCTTTTCTTCAGGATGTTTCTTTCAGAATGCTTCTTTGTTTTGCGTGAGCAAACCAGAGACAATCCACGGAATGATTTTTCAGTTCTCATACGCGGAGTTAGATCAAGCAACCAACAAATTCTCCAGCAACAGCGTTATAGGACATGGAGGAAGCAGCTGCGTTTATCGTGGTCAGCTCAAAGACGGTAAAACCGCTGCGATCAAACGTCTTAATGCCCCTAAAGGAAACGACATAGACATTATGTTCTCAACAGAAGTATTAAACCTCCTTCTCCTGCTTCTTGTTTGATCAAGATTATGAAACTGTGTGTTCATTTTTTTTAATGTTTTTTCACAGGTTGAGTTATTATCAAGACTCCATCATTACCATGTGGTTCCGTTGATTGGGTATTGTTCGGAGTTTCATGGCAAACACGCAGAGAGGCTTCTTGTTTTCGAGTACATGTCTTATGGAAACCTGAGAGATTGCTTAGATGGAGAGCTGGGAGAGAAAATGACGTGGAACATCAGAATCTCTCTGGCTCTTGGAGCTGCAAGAGGGCTTGAGTATCTTCACGAAGCTGCTGCTCCAAGAATCTTGCACCGAGATGTTAAATCCACAAACATTCTCCTTGATGAGAATTGGCATGCAAAAGTAAGTAAAACACACAAACCTTCCCTCAAATGTTAGCTTCAACGTTCCCCAAAATTTGAACTTGAGTGTGCATAAAAATTATTAACAGATAACAGATCTTGGGATGGCTAAGTGTTTGAGTAGCGACGGTTTACAAAGCGGTTCAAGCTCTCCAACAATGGGACTACAAGGAACATTTGGCTACTTTGCACCTGAATACGCAATCGCAGGATGTGCTTCACCTATGTCAGACGTTTTCAGCTTCGGTGTTGTTCTGCTCGAGCTTATAACCGGAAGGAAACCGATACAGAAACCGAGCAACAACAAAGGAGAAGAAAGTCTCGTTATTTGGGTAACTAAAAAGCACAAGCTTATGAAACCTTTTAACCAAGAAAGTTTTAAAGTCTCTGACACTTCTTATTTGTTTGGTTTGGTGTGTTAGGCTATGCCGCGTTTACAAGATAGCAAGCGGGTGATCGAAGAACTGCCTGATCCGAGGCTCAACGGGAAGTTTGCTGAAGAAGAGATGCAGATAATGGCGTATCTTGCTAAAGAGTGTTTGCTTTTGGAACCAGAAGCTAGACCAACAATGAGAGAAGTTGTTCAGATTCTTTCAACCATCACACCAGACACAACCAGACGTAGAAACTTCCCCATTAATCATCTTTTTCAGGTAATGTTTCTAATTAAAATGGTTTTCTAAACGCAAACACAAGCGTTTGAAACATTCGAATCTTGATATCAGTGAGATTTGTTCTTGCAGGGCAATGAGAAGAAGAAGGAAAGCAAAGTAGGATGGTCAAGAGGTGGGAGCAGGAGTGGACAAGAAGAGGAGACAGTGGATCTCACCGAGCCACGGTTCGAGTCCTTCTGCTTGCCGAATGTGAAGCCGGTCTTGCTTGAACCATCTGCACATATTTAAAACTTGAAAGTAGATAGAAAAGCACAGAACTAAACAGCACTGAGCCATCTCACACCTGTGTAGATAAAAAAAAGCTCACTCTGGCGAGGGTGAAGGATTGAGGCTTGAGGAGTTGAGGGTTTTCTATAAGTGAGTGTCAAGATTTCTCTAAACCGACTTGTAATTTATAATCTAATAAAATATTTTAAACAGATTTTATACAATAATTATAACATTCAAAATCAAACACATGTTTTTTTTTTCTTTTTAGTGGGTCTTCTCTTGAGGGTCTATGGGGTTAAGCCATATGGGATTACCTGATATATCAACTGAATACCACAGTAGTAGAATATTTGTATAATAAAACAGCGCAATTAATAGGACGAAAAAATTCAAAACATCAAAAAAGCTATATTTATTAGATGAATAACTTTTTGTATTAATTATAAATTTAAAACATGCAGAACATTTTGGACAATAGCTTATTAAATTTTACTTTTCATCATTTTATACTTATTACTGTAAATGGTATGTATTCAACATAAACACGTTTTCAAAACGTAAAAACGTAAAAAGTTTGATACCATTCAAGCCTTGTTTTTATTTATTGAACTAGGTGTTAAATCTTCCTCAGAAGAAAGAAAGCGAGTGAAATGTAATTGCTCTATTTTAGCAGAGTTTGAACCCTGCTAAATGTGATTTGAATCATCATTTGTCATCGGCAAACGTTTTTAATGGCAAGAAAACTTGGATTTATGAATATCTAAGGATTAGTCTGGGTTTTGGTATAATATATTTTCGGTTAAAAAAAAAAGAAAAAAAAAATCTTTCACCATTTTAGTTAAATCATTTTGAATAGTTAACCAAAAAATTTGTTAGAATAAAGTTATCATTCCATCCTGTATATATATATTGTGAAGTATTTTATAAATGTCTTCACAATCATATATATATATATATATATATATATAAATAAACATTTCTCTCTCCATCTAAACTGTCCGCATCATCAAAAAAAAATTTTGTAAGCTTATTTCTCTCTTTATGAGCTTCTATACAATTTTTTGTTCGTAGATTATTTGAGCCTCACTATTGACAAACATAATAAACCCATAAAAAAAATTCTCACATACACCCCCTTCGTCTTCCTAGCAACCGACGACGACAACTAACACTCATGCTCAGCCAATGCATTCACATAAACAACCGTTACCCTTATTCATCCTCACCCAAATTGAAATCCCCTGACCCAATTTTTTTTAATCGCAGTAAGGTTTGGCTCGACCACTTCATGGTAGGCCTTGGCCAGTTTTTAAATTTTTCCCACACTTAAAATATTTTTCAGCATTTTATTCGATTTAGACAAGTCAATTCAACATAAACTGAACTTAGTTCTACCAAAATCCTTCATCTTTTCTTTCTTTTCCTAATAATAAATAATTGAGGAGTAACATTTTGGGATAATCGAAGAAAGAGAAGGTGGGGAATGATGATATGGGATCAATCAAGAAAAGCCCATATGGCGTGTTCCCGTCGGCTCGCCACACCGAACCCATTAATTCCAAATGTAACCGTCAATTAATTGCCAACACAAGCTTTGTCTCTTTATTTATTTATTTTTACCTTATAAAAATGAACCAAATAAAAGTTATAAAGAAATATGCATTAAAAATTATGCAAGTTTTGTATATTTCCTATATGCTGACAAAAAAAAAAATCAATTCATATGTAAGTTTTGTATATTTTCCGTTGATTATACCGTGTTTAAAGCGTAAATCACTTTTCCTAAGTAGGATTAAACTAGTGATATTGAAATTAATAAGTTAATTGATTGTTTAAAAACAAAAATTCAGAGCTAGAAATGACATATAGTTTGAAATCCCTTAGCCAAGTGAACAATGTATAATAGATTACTAATGTCGATGTCTATAGACTATAAAAGTATAAAGTATAAGCATACGATGTTTCTTTGCAATTCATTGTCAATAAATATATAAATATGTAAATTTTAAAATACACAAGATTTAAAATCCAAAATGTATTTTTTAAGCATCACCAAATGGTGGAAGGTGTATCCAACTTGTCTCTAGTTTTTAAAACTTGTCCTTTCGCTTGAGGAGAACCTTTCGAGACTACATTGACCTACTCATTTTATACGAATTTATTTGATCTCACTGTAACATATAATATATATTTCAAATATATAGAAATGCAAATAGACAAATAGTCGTAGTATATATATTTTGAGGGGTGTTTGGTATTTTGTTAATTTTTTTATGACACGTTAATAATCTAATTAAAGATACATTGGTGCAACTAAAGCAATCTAATCCGATGAGGCAATGCGTCGAGATTTGTGACCAGTTTGCCAAAATTATAAGCTTATTATTTATATACTCCCTCTGTTTCACAAATAGTGTCACTTTGAAGGTTTTCACACATATTAAGAAAACCATTAAAAGTTCTACTTTACCCCTTATTAATACTCTAAATAAATTTATTTCTCTTGTTAATACAATAAATGAATATGGTTAAAACTGGATTTTTATTCAAATTTCTGAAAATATAAAACAACACTATTTGTGAAACAAAAATAAAATCATAAAACGACACTCTTAGTGAAACGGAGGGAGTATAAGTTATCTTACTATGTATTTTCATATATATTTAATTAGAATAAAAGGCTAAAATTTTAAGTTAAAGATGGATTTAGTTACCCTCTAAAAAGTCATTTCCAAATTGAGATCAGCCCATTTAAACTCATCAATGAAATTTATTAGGTCAACTATGAGAGGTCGGCGCCAAGAAAAGTAAATTTCAGAAGATAAGTATAAATTCCGGAAAAAAAGATAAAGAAGAATCTCCAATTCTAAAAAGAAAAGGGAGCTCGGTCTAAACCGTCTATCTAGTAGTATAAATAGAAGACCTCCTTCACCATTCGAAGGATGGACAGTTCAACTCTGAAAACTAGATCTAAAATCTCTCTTTAAAAACTTAGCGGGAGCTCTCCAAGAAAATCCCTTCTCGCTAGTTAGTTCGTCAACTCGTCAGTCTTTTAACCAGACAGCTCGTCAGCCGTCACAGCTACACAACTCGACAACCTTTCAGCTAGACAACCTGTCAGCTTTTCAGGTATGCATCTTAAACAGCTAGGCAGCCAGTGGCGGAGGCAGCTCTTTAGGAGAGGGGTTCATTTGACCCCTATGGATTTTTGAAAAAAAAAAACAAATTTACTTGTATTTTAAAAAGAAAATTAGGTGAAATATTATAAAATTAGCTAATTGACCCACATAATACCCTAGATACATATGGTTGACCCTGGTAAAATTTGTGGTTGGCTCCACCACTGTCGGCAGTTTAAACAGTTCGACAGCTTAAACAGTTCGACAGCTTAAACAGTTCGACAGCTTAAACAGCTCGGCAGCTTAACCAGGTCGACAGGTTAAACAGCTCATCAACTTAAATAGCTCGACAGCTTAAACAGCTCGGCAACTTAAACAGTTTGTCAGTGTAAACAGCTCGTCGGTTTAAATAGCTCGGCAGCTTTCTCTGCAAATCAGTTCGTCAGCTCTCTTAGCTAAACATCTAAATAGCTCTCCTAGCTAAACAACTCGCCATCTCTCCCAGCAATTCAGCTCGTCAGCTTTTCCAGCAAAGCATCTCACCAATCTCACAACTAGGCATCTCTTCAGATTCGCTTAGCTGAATTTATCTTCAACCTAAAATGAACTGCGAATGGCTTTATCCCTTTTCAAGGGTACGTAGGCAACATTTCTCAGGGTTCAACTATAAAACCTAAAAACTCCGACTAGCCAGTTTTTCCGACGACCTAATTTCAACGTCATCGCCGAGCTCCGACTTAATTGAATATGAGAATCTCTTAAACCCACAAACTCTTTGTTATCTTTTTAAAGGTGTGACGTGAGTTCTTACATTCCAAGAGTAAAAAACTATGTGGTTTGTTTTTTGTTTTTTTTTACGAAAATACATTGGATTAACATCAACAAATGAATGAATGTATCAAGGTCCTAACGTTTCAAATGCTGGTCTCGGATCATGGCTGCTCGCGATAATATTAATTATGAAGACAAGTTGCGATTTAGAAGTGTGTTTTGGTGATCGAGAAGGCTGATTCTATGTCGCTCAGTTTCCGTCTCTGTTTAGCCGCCTTCATTTGTAAGATTCGAGTTTGGTAGACCTGTTTTGTAACTCTGTTTTCTGTAGTTTGTTGTTGTGATTTATTTTGTTGTGTAATCATTTTTTGGTATTTCTCTGTTATATGTATATCTCTGTGATTATTTTCCCAAAAAAAAATGGTATAAATTTAAAATTCATACTAAAAAAAATATCGCAAGTTCACAACGATGTTAATAAAAGCCATTAGATTACAAATTTCAGTAAAACTAATCGTTTTTAAAGAATTAAAACAACTAGAAACGAAAATATGTAAAAACCAAGATTTTTACATGGGATTAATCATGAGTTTACTTTTTAGAAAGTGAACTGTCTTAACTTGAGAACAAATTCGCATCATTACTTCCTTAAGTTGTCTAGGTGAAGATTGTTTGGTTTCCCCTACTTTAGCATGACAAAAATGTTATCAAAATAGGTATCTTAGCCAAATATTAACAGGCTGTCAGGCTCTAGAACAAGATATCAAAACAAACAAACAACGCAAAATATAATAGTAAAATTGGAAAAAAAGACTAAAAAAATATAAGAAACTTGAAAGTCAAGCACTCTGGTCCATCAAATAACTGGTACAAAACACATGGCTGGATTCCAAAACGAGTCAACTCCTCGGATCTTACAAATTTGTAATTAACTTGGAAGTGTATGTTTANTTGGCCCCTCTCGCCGATCTACAGTCTCATACACATGTGTATTCCATATACATGATTTGCATCCATTGTTTTTGGGATCCATAATTTGTAAGTCACACGTATTGCGCGGACACAAAATGTGGCACTTGCTGGACCCATCAGAATTACACGTACACATGTGCGTATGTTTGTGCGCGTAAAAATTATTTGGAAATGTATAAAGTTTAAACTAAGCTCATATGTCAACAACGCTTATAGATGATGTGGATAGAAAAAATATCAAGAGAATCTACTCGAACGCCTGCCTGGATTTCCTTTAGTTATTTTTCGTTTATACGCCAAACTGCAGTATTGAATCTGTTAAATAAGTTGTGAAGCTTGTATTTGTATATAAAATACGAAATCGGTAGTTCAATTGGTTGAATCCATAATGTTTCTGAAAAAAGAATTGTGGGGGTGGGGGTGGGGGTGGGGAGAAATCAATATCATGGGTTACGCAATGATTATAAGTTTCGATTGTTATCCCCATAATTTGAAAAAGTAGGCAAGTCTTCTTCAGATCACACCCACTTTAATCTAAAAAGAGATTCCAAATACCTAAATAATATACCCATCTTGTTACTATATAACTCCTTTAACGTTGCAGATAACTACCCAACCATACAACCTTTAGGAATTTAGTAGAAGCCAAAATGGTCCAATACCCCAATCCATGTATTTTTATTTTATATAGTAACAAGATGGGTATATTATTTAGGTTTAAAACTAACTTTGTTGTGGTTGGGAAGTTATCTGCAAAGCTAAAAGACTTACAGGAGCGATTAGGTTTTTACTATTTAGGCTTGGAACTTTTTGTTTTTTTTTTTGCTTGAAACTTTTTGTTGTTATATATGGTTGTGACTTATATGATTATTCACCTTTTGGTCTTATGTATTGGCATCCTCTATTCGGACCGACTAGTATGGAAAGGAGAATAAAGCAGTCGTGTGCGGTATGCATTGCATGGGTAATAAAGCAGGTGGTCTCATTAAAGCAAAGTTATACACATCGATCGCAAATGTCAGGTCCAACTGGATTAATCATTGATTTATTAGTATGCTTTAATTACTTGTTAGTGCATGTCATTATTAACAAGTGACCTTGATTAAAGAAGTTTAAAATGAATTTAGCAAAAATATCTGTTTTTTTTGGCAGGTCAAAGCATCTTAAAACATTTCCCATCAGAAATTTTTCATGCGAGTATTTACATTTACGATAGTGGAAAAAAATAATAACAAAAAACAATATGTGAGTATTTACAATAATGGAAAAATTCATCCATTTTTTTCTAAATATTACTTTTAATAGAGGTGTTCTTAGAAATTAATATCTAAACCCTAATTTTTCTAGATACTATCATGTCCCAACCAAAAATCAAAACTAGGGAACCGGGGTGCTCCTCCAAAGAAGACATTAATAAATGCAACTACTCCTGCAAGTGTGACTGATTTAAATACAGTGGTTGTGGATGTGGAAATTTGCGAAAGCGGATAGCTGCTTGAAAACGCATTATTAAAACGATTCATATGATTGGTGCAACGATTGGAAATAAGTACATTTACGGAATTCTTATGATTAGTTGATTTGCAGATGTATTAAACAATAAATTAACAATATAAACACATTATATAATAATAAAAAAACATCAAAAACTATATTATTACGAAAAATTATAAAAATCATTAGTTCAACATAGTTAATAGTGAAAAACTACCAAAAAATATGTGTATAATATTTATGTTTATTTTTTTGTTGTTTATCAAAAAACAAATTGGTTTAAATTTTTTTATAAATATAAAATTATGATAGGTTGTTAGTGAATATTAATAAAAAATATCAAATTTTTTTATATATTTCGTGATTATAAAATACAAATCTTAATTATCTTTAAAAATATTATATATATATATATATATATATATTGGTTTTAAATGATTTTTTTTTATAAAAAAAATTATTAACTATTTGCAACCGTAAACGTTTAAGAGAAGCAGTTTTTGTTTTTGAGGAATCTGGAGCGGTACAAAACGGTAGAAAATATTTTCTTTGATTGTTGTCAAACGCCAACAACTATTCACACACATAAAAATTATATTTGTGATTATTAACGGAAGAACCAATCAACCTTTCGGTAACGTTAGTTCAGATTTAAATATAAGTCTAATTCTCTTTTATTTTACTTTTTTTTGTTGACAACAATCCGTCTCATTCTCATAGGTCAACAAAAAAAAATTCAGCAACACTCATTTTTGAGTTTTGTTATTTTTTTGGTAACATGTGACGATACTTTTAAATTTGACTTTTCTAACGTGCTGCGATATGCTTTTTAATTTCACTTAACATCTAACGAAATATAGGATAAAATGTTTGATTTTTTGTTTTGTCAATAACCGTAGATTCTATCATAAAATCTGTTTTTTTAATATACTTTTTTGTGATTTTTGACGCATACAAAGTTTTTTATTTCCTTAAACAAATTATAACTTCTATAAAAACACTATCAACTTTTTTTTAGAAAACTTTTAAAACACCACGGACTTGTAACTAAGTAGTTTTATAAAAACACACATGTTTTTTTGTTGCTTTCGAGATATTATATAATAAATAATACTTTATTACCAATTTTATTACACTAATATACAAAAATTCATGTTTTTTTGTCGAAATTATTTATTATTAGCGCACATATCCCGGTTCAGAATTTTAGGCACACTAAACAAGTAAAATCCAAAGTTTTATCGACGAGATTAACTCTCTTACCGAAATGGAAGGGCTCGGATCGAAATCAAGCTATTAAACTCGATGAACCGGAGGGCTTACTGTTGATACCAGATCTCCCCTAATGGATTTGAGTTATTTTTTCAAAGGTCCATTATCTTTACAAGCCAAGATCCACTTAGTTTGTAATGGTCGACAATCAATGGTCAACAACAGTATCTCACCATTAATTTGGTGAAATATTCATCAATTACTAGCAATAAACGAGGAGCATTAAAGGAGCAGAAGATGTTACAGAGTGAAAAAGTCAAAAGAAGAAATCAGTGTAAAAAGAGAAGAGAGGTCATAAAAAAAAATGACCTCTCCCCAAGACACCCACACCAAGATTCTATGATTACTCCATATATGCAGCTCAAGTTCTAAGGGAAGAACACATGTTTTTACTCCATATATCTGAGTTAAAGTTCAAAGGGAAGAACACATATTCTTCTTCCCAGAAGAGCTTTTAGCGAAATTGGTTATTCTAAACACTGTCATTGTACCCAAACGAACTATGTTATTGCTTGATCCCGAAATAGATACATAGGCAACTAGAATTCCGAATGCAGCTAGCGATCTTATAAACACCTTTTCACTTATTCCGGGTTGAGTTTTTATGCTTAATGTTTTTTCATTCCGGGTTAAAATATTGAGTTCGTTTTCTATTATATTCACCCCGGATTCAGTCCAATTCATACACATTTTTCATCTATTTGATGTTAAATTTGTTTTCGCCTAAATTCTTGTTTATTTGTCTATTCATGTTCTATGATTTTCGTCGGAACCGGTCTGACGTATTCGTAGAGCACAAATTTTTAGTTATTTGCCAAAAGGCCATTCAATTCTTTCTTTTAAAAATGAATCAGATCTTCCAAGTTATTCATATTTACAATTATTGAGATGTAGTTTTTGGTGCAACATTCATTCACTTAACATATTGTTGTAGTACGTTGAATTAACTTTTAATTTTATTATAAATAAATAATTATTTTAATGATAAGATAAAATTGTACTTTTGATGTATAAAATATAAATATTAACAAATTTGAAATTGAAGATTTTGATACCAAAATCTTATATCCAAAATCAATTAAATGAGCATACACCTAACAATTTTTTAAAATTTTTTAGCAGAATTAAAAGAATTTGTTAATTTTGCCTCGAGCTTTTCACGTAACTTAACCAACGAACTAGAAAGTGATAAGAAGTGTATGATACATGCAGAGATCACCTCACGTAGAAAAGAGAAAAAACAAGGAGGTAAATTTTAATTTCAAATTGTGGGGTTCTGCAGGCCCAATATTTGTATTTGGGCCTTGACGATTGATCAAACAGGTTCAACCCTTGCAAGGATCCAAATGTTTTTTTTTTTTTTTTTTTCGGCAAAATAATTTTATATATCAAATAGAGTTTACAGAATCATGATGCAAAAGGTTACACAACCATGAAGGGGGATACATGTGAGATGCCCAATAGGTGTCATACAGAGGGCCTTTCTTAGCCAAGTTATGAGCTATATCATTATTTTGTCTTGTTGTATGTTTAAAATAACAAATACTGAATTTTTCTTTCCAGAGAAGAATGTCATGACAAATATTTTCGACATTAATATCATGGGTTGTCTCTTGCAATATATCGATGAGGCCTTTACAATCTCCTTCAAAACATATTGGTGGTAATTCTTCTCTCCAAGTCGCCTTGATAGCCGTTAGAAGTGCTTTTGCCTCTGCTTCAATGGCGGATGAAGACATACCGATGGAAGCCGATCCCCATAGTAGGGCTTCTCCTGCATTATTACGTACAATCCAACCTGCATTTGTTTGATGAGTATGAAGATTGTAACTTGCATCAAAATTGCATTTGTAGGTGTCCACATTTGGTTTCTGCCAACGTGCCGTTCTTGTAGTGTTTGGTAAACATAACGGTTGTGCGCTTGTTGAGGTTGTTATTGTCGAGTTGTCATTCGGAGAAATAGCTTCCATCCAAGCGTAAATATCTGCTTTGGCTTCTTGGACAATTCGTCTAGTATCAGTTCTCTGTTTTTTGAAAAGCTCGAGATTGTTAGTTCCGTGAACAGCTGTCGGAGGATTTGTTGGTAGCCAATTATCCAAAAAAAATCTTGTGGTTTCCCCATTTCCAATTATGTTCCTTGTGCCCAGTTTTATTAGTTTCAAGCCTTCAAGAATTGAGCTCCAGCCATATGATTGGTTTGCTCGATTCCTTGCTTCCAACACAGTTGTATCTTTGTAGTAACGAGCTTTCATTAATCTTGCAAATAGAGTATTAGGATGACGCAGAAGGCGCCATGCTTGTTTAGCAAGTAAAGCATTGTTGAATGTTGCCAAATCTTTGAACCCGAGACCTCCATCTCTTTTGGAGTATTGTAAACGTTTCCACGCTATCCATGGGATACCCTTATTTGTATCCCCTTTCTCCCACCAAAATCTCATAAGCAAGGAACTTATTTCATCCGTTGTATGAACGGCAAGTTTAAAGCATGACATCAAAAATACAGGCGTTGCAATTCCAATCGATTTGATAAGAATTTATTTACCTGCTTGAGAAAGGAATTTTGTACTCCAACCTGACGTGCGTTGTCTTACTTTATCAATGATATACTCGAACATTTCTTTTTTCTTTCGGCCGAATTGTTCTGGCAAGCCTAAGTACTTCCCACCTCCTCCATGCTTGGTAATACCCAAAAAAAAATTTAATCGACTTTGTTGGTCCCCATGTATTCTAGATCCAAAAGTAATCATTGATTTTGTTGGGTTGATTCGTTGTCCTGAGCAATCTTCATATAATTTGAAAGCATCTTTTATCGCTTTACAATTTCTATTATTGGCTTGGCAAAAGAAAGTGAGTCATCTGCAAAAAGAAGATGACTTATAGCTGGAACTCCATTGCCTATTTTAATTCCCCGAATCTTCCCTTGAGAAGTACTCCTTTTGATTAAGTGACTAAGAACATCTGCGCAAAGAATATATAGGTATGGCGATAAGGGGTCGCCTTTTCGTAATCCTCTTTGGGGAATTATATTTCCTTTAGGGTTGCCATTGATCAATACTGAATATTATACCGTGTTTATTGTTCTCATTATCCAATTAACCCATTTCTCATCAAACCCAAAAGCTCGTAATGTAGATTCCAAGAAATTCCATTCTATACGATCATATGATTTTGTGATGTCTGTTTTAACTGCCATATATGTCTGAGAGACACGTTTCCGAGATTTAAGGGAATGCATGAGCTCATGAGCAATGAGAATGTTGTCCATTATAATTCGACCCGGAATGAACGCCGCTTGTGAGTCAGATACAATTCCATCCAGAAAAACTTTTAAGCGACAAACCAAGATTTTTGAGATTATTTTGTATAGAACATTGCACAATCCAATCGGTCTATAGTCGGAAAGGGTATTTGGTTTATTTATTTTTGGAATCATACAAATATTTGTGTGATTTATACCTTTCCGCATTACCGAAGTTTTAAAGAATTCCTTGACTTCTTTGGTTATCTCCTCACCAACAATATCCCAACATTGTTGATAGAAGCGAGCTGTTAAACCGTCCGGTCCCGGAGCTTTATCCGCACCAATAGAATCAAGAGCTTGTTTGATTTCAATATCTGTTACAGGTCGTGTCAAACTTTCATTCATTGAATCTATAACTTTTTTCTGAAAACCGTCAAAGATGTTGCGTTGAGTCGTATATTGATCACTCTTATACACATTAGTGAAATAGTTCTCAGCATGTTTACCAACGTCCCTATCCCTTCTGTAAATGTTTCCAGTATCATCTTTAATCATGAGGATTCTCTGTTCCGTGAGAATCTGGTTTTTGTACAAGTTTGATAAAAAAGGAATGTTACGATCTCCTTCAGACAGCCAAGTATTTCGGCTTTTTAATTTCCAATATGTTTCCTCGTCGTGGTATGCTTGAGCGAGGTCCTTTTGTATTTGTGTGATATCTTTGTAACGAGTTCCCGGACTCGCTAAAACAAACTCCAACTCGTTTTGAAGTTCTTCAATCCTCTTAGCTGCATTTAATTTTGATCTTCTTCGACATTGAGACATTGATTTTCTGCACTCACGGATTTTGTCTATGATTTTTGCATTGCTCCTGAGATTATTTGCGTACCATCCACTTTTAACATAGTCTCGAAATTCTTTTATTTGAAGCAGACGTTTGTCAAATCTAAAGCAACGTTTAGTAGCAGTTTCTGTGTAGGCTATTCTTGTTGTTGTAGGCCTATGATCCGAACCATAGAGTCCCAAAAACTCTGTTTCTGATGCCGGATAAGTGGCCACCATTCGTTGTTCACTAGTACTCTATCCAAACACGATTTGATAGTGTGTTTATATCTTTTTCCAACCCAAGAGAATTTATTCCCTTTTGATCTAAGATCCATCAAATCACAGTTGCTAAACAATCGACAGAAATCTAAGAAACTACGCTCATCTCTCGTTGGCCCGCCGTCTTTTTCATCGTTAGAGAGAATTTCATTAAAATCCCCGATTAACATCCACGGTCCTTGACGTGATGCGTTTATTTCTTCTAACTTGTTCCAAAACTCGTTTCTATGTTTATGATTAGGATTACCATAAACACAAGACAAATAGAAGAACATGCCATTGAAATTAACGGTTACATCAATCAGCCTTTCGTTCTCAAAATTTCTGGAAACATCAACATCTTTTTTCCAGAACAACGCTAAGCCTCCACTTCTACCAAGTGGCGGCACTATGCAAACTGAATCGAACTTAAGCTAAACACATAAATCCCTAAGAACATCACAATTATGTAAAGTTTCTACTAAAAATAACATATCACGCCTGATGGTATTACAAATTTTCTTCAACCTTGTTTCAGTCAGCGATCCTTCAGATCCGAGGTCCTGACAGTTCCATGAGAGGATTTTCATTTCAAACCAACCGCCAGAGAACAATCTTCGCGGCGGACAAAAACACCGACAGTTTAACCCAAATTCAGAACCATAACGCCGGACAAATGATCCACAGACGGTGGAGATAGCAGTTACCAAGATCGCCTTTCAATTCGCCTTCGGTATTTTGTACATATAAAAGAAGACTATTCATACAAAATAATCATGAATTTTTTTGTTACATTTGGTAAAACAACCTTGAAATTTTTTTCATTGGAAAATATCTTTCATTTCGAATTGAATGTTGTAATTTGAATTTTGTGTTTGTTTATCGCTAGAGTTTTGCTTTTTACGTTCAAAATTATTAATCCTTAATTTAGTAAGCTGGATATTTATAATTCTCTGATATGGTATATTTTGAATCTTATGTGATGGTGTGATTTAATTAAGATGTAATTTATTTGGAGTTATGAGTTAGCTAAGATTCTTTCTTCATAAGTTCATTCAAGATTCTAAAGAAGAATCTGCAAAGCTAACAGCCTAGCAACAAAATTATTTTGGATATTTCGAATTGAATGTTGTAATTTAAATTTATCGTTTAAATAATTGTTCTTAATTTAAAAAGAAGATATGTGGTTGTTCATGATAAAGCACGATTGCACAGACACAAAAAAAAAAAATACAAATAAAGCACATAATTGTTCTTCTTTATAAATTAAGAACAATTATTTAAACGATAAATTTAAATTAAGAACAATTATAGGGGATGTACATAAGCTTTAGACACTTATGAAAAAGTAATCTAGCACTTGGCAATTCTCAAACTTCTCGTAGAGTTTTTTCACCCTCAGAGCTCGGACAATCTTAGACCATCTGTATTGGGAGTTTCTCAATGGGTCTCTTACTATTAAAAAATAAAATAATACAAAAAGAAAAGAGAAAATGAGATGAGTCTCTCAAATGAGAACCTTTAAGAGACTCATGAGACACTCTTGTAACACATGCCTCTTTATAATTGGCTCAATTTTTTTATAAATCTAAAATTAATTGTTAAATTAAATTATATTTATAAAATCATTATTATATAGGATGAGAGACTCAAATGAGTCTGTAACCAATGCAGATGCTCTTAGACTTAGTTTTGCTAAACTTAGTTCTTAAAAAATACCACTCATTGTAGATTATAAATAACACTTAGTTTTTTTTTGTTTTTTTTTTACGACAAATAGCACATAGATTAGATTAGAAATAACAATATTGAAATCTAGGTCTAGATAGAAGCAAACCGACACTATCATAGCATACGGGGTTAAGTTTATGATAATTGATATGATGGCTGAAAAATGAGGGAAACAAAATATGATGGGCAATATTACACATATAAAATCTTCTTATGACATTTGTGCTTAATTTAATTTGAGCTTAATGGATGGACATTAGCTTTAGAAATTAACCTGATGAAAGAGTAATCGATCTAACGCTTGACAATTCTCAAGGTTCTCGAAAAGCTCTTTCACCCTTAGAGCTCAGACAATCTTAAACCACACAACACACTTCGACTACAATAAATATATATACAAATTAGTAAACTAACTAAAGTGTTATAATGTATTGCTCTGACATCTTTCTAAGATATACACAAAATTCTATTTTTCATCAGGTTTCTTCCTTTGGTCGTCCTATTTCCTCGCCATTTTGGCTATTCACTCGTCGGTGATGAGTCCCATGAATTGTGCATTCGAAGTAGCTTTCCTGTTTACCGGTTTCTGTCAATGGACACGTGTCGTTAATGCTATGCCTGTGATAACTCGAATCGGCTTTCCTAAAAACAGATGAGAGTTTCGTTTGTTTTAATAACTCAGATCGGCTTAGTAAAAGGAGATTAGAGTTAATGGGTTAGGATCGAGAGAATATTGAGTTTAAGCTCAGCCGGAGCTGTTTAGCGTTTTGTTTTTGATCGTTCCGATGATCGGAGTAAAAATTGGTTGCCAGAGTTCTCTCCTGCCAAAAAAGGACCCCTACTCTAGAATGAGTTCGACCTCTATTTATAGAGGGAACTACTTATTTCGGACGGCCACGATCCGTTTGATCGAAGGGCTTACATTTAAAGAGATTTAAAAAATGCAAATATCTTCTTCTGAGTGGAGTCTGTAATCTGACACAGTGGAATCTGCGCTCTGATCCGCGTGCGTCGAGGCGCCGATTCTTATGCGTATGGTGCTGATTGAGTGGAGGTTCTGACAGGCTATGTCATGCTGCTGGGTCTGCTTTCCTATCGATCTCGAGGTCGGACTCCTTAATTTGTCTGCGGGTCGGTCATTGACAGAGATGCGAGAAATGAGTCTCTCGGAGATGGCCGACCAGGAAACTTTCTCCTCATGTTAATTTAGAGCCGACCTCGTGTCCTTCATACTCTTCTAGAGATGGCCGAGCTGGCGCTTTCTCCGGACAAGGGAGCGAACTCGGGTATTTATCTTGAAGCCGACCTATAGTTGGGATTACCAACAGTAGGGTTTTAAATGGGGCCGATCTGAATTCTTTTTATTCCTCCCTTGAGGGGATGCGAATCCCGACTCTAACAATGCCCATCATGATCTCATCCGGGTTATCATCAAGTCTGTCTCCATCCAATCCCTAGTTTAATCATCACTACGCTTTAATTCAAAACTCCTATTTTGATTTAATATGGATATCTCTTGGTGTTATAGGATCCTACATCGTCCTAGGAAGATCTTCGAAACTCTACCTTTTATCCCATGGAAGTTTTTCTTCCAAGTATATTCTCAAACTAAACTCACCTTTTGGATTCTCAAATTTGTGTGTGGTAGATAGACAACACCAACAGTTGAATAAGAAGTTTGAGTTTAGGAGATTTTAAACCTATGTTTCCTCTGTTGGTGTTGGTGTTGTAGACATTTACAGGACATTGTAAAATCTCTTAAACTCAAAAACTTTTTATTCGACCTTCCCACAAAAATGTTTTTAAAATATTTTTTAAAAAAATGAAAAGAAAATTACGAAAAACCTGATATTATATATAAATCAAAAAGTTTTAAAACTACAATTAACAAAGTTTTGAAACTACAATTATCAAAAGTTTTAAAATTACAATTATACAAACTAAAACACAAACAACACAAAACGCACAAGTAACAAAGGATTTAACCTTGCGTCTCGTCGTCATCATTTTCGGGAGACTATGATTAGAGAATATGAAATCGATGATTCTTATTGCACTCGCCATGAGAGTGTAGCTTGAATCAAGCAATCATAGTTTCATCTGTAATCGTTCTTTTACACTTTCAATAAGAGATCCGTATTTCAATCTCTATCAGAAACATAGGTTTCTCTTGTTCAAAAACAAATAAAAACATAGTTTTCTCCTTTAGCAAAAAAAAAAAACATAGCTAAGTCCTGATTTTCAAGTTAATTACTAACTCCAAACTGTTGTTTTGTCCAGAACTTTTCTTTAGTAATTTAGTAATTCTACAAAAAAGGATTAATTGGGCTCTTGGCCTGAGCGTTTTGGGTTTAGCCATTGTAGTATTCTCGGACAGTAAGCCCATGCATGGTCCATGGACAGCAAAATTCCCTTTTAGGCTTTTATTAACAACAAAATTGTGTGTGTGTTTTTTTAAAAATATAATTACAGCATAAGATTTACAGTTCATATTTCAGTTCTTTCTTTCATTTGAATTTTTTTTCAAGTATTTCAATTAATTTTTTTATTCTGTTACATAAATTACATACTATAAATTTTATTTTCAAATGTGTGGTTTCTTGTTTTTCAATATCATCAAATATCATCCCATATATATTATTTTTGATAAAGCATTTTTAAAGAAAAACTTTATATGTTGACAAAAAAAGAAGAAAAACTTTATATTGACATCTGATTTACATGGGTGTTATGATGATGTGTCATCACCAAAGCTTCTAATTATGCATTAAAAAAAGTTTGTTTTACTAGAGTAATTACATCAACTGCTATTACGATATTATTTCTAATATTTCTTATATAAATATATTACTGTACATAAAACCTAACAAAACATTAAAAAAAAATTTGATGATTAGGAGATTTTTGACCCATGCATATATCTCCAGGATGAGATTCAAACCATGTAATTTAACTCTTTTTGGAGAGTAGACCCCTCACAACATGAATCGGACTTGTGACCTCAAAGATTCCTACATTTTCGGTAAACAAAAGGCTTAACCACTAAATCAAATCATCGTTGATAAATTATTATTTATTAAAAAAACTACACATTTAATCTTTCTATTAGTTATTATATATCTTATTATTATTATTTTTAAATCATTGGAGTTTAACCTCTATTTTGTTCATTCACCACTCAAAAAATATATATATATATATATATATATATCACTCAAACTATTTATTTATTTTATCATGTAAAATCATATTTTACCAATATAAAAACATGCAGTAATAATTACATATCATCGCTCTAGAAAAACATTGCATAAACAAATACACAAGACAAATTTATTTGCTTTTCAATTATAATTCATTTTAAGTTTTGGCCATATATAGAAAATCAAATCATCATTAAGTTGGATTCAAATTAGATAAATTCACATATTCAGAAAATAATAATACAAAAATATCAATTAATGTTTTTGTAGAATTTTGTTTTAGTTAACCTCTTTTATATTATATTATATTAAATATCTTGTTGATTTCGACTCACAAACCTATCAAACTTAAATAATACCTAATACCTACTTACATAATTTTTTTCCAAATATTACAAAACTTCTAAGCATTAGAAATTTTAAAATTAAGTTTTTATAATTTACGATATAATTTTTAAATCAAATATTATGAAATAATTAATAGATATCTCACCATGAGTATATTAAAAGTTACTACCTAGTATAGCATGTATATTATAAACCAAAACAAAATGTACAATATAGGTATGACTATGGAAATAAATATATTTGTATAAACCATAATGAGATTTTTTATTTTCTACATTTTTTGAAGTTCTTTACCTTTTTAGGTTATATAGTTAATTGTTTTGCATGAAACATCCTTAACTATATAATTTCATACGTAGATTTGTTTACTTTGTTTATTTTTTATAAATTATAATTTTATTATATGTATCATTATCTTGCCATTCACACATGTTATCCGATTAGTTATAATTTTTCTATGTGTCACATTCACATTAAACGCATCTTACTTTATGTATCATACATATATTATGTGAAAGAAACCTGTTGGATAATTTGGTCAAAAAAAAAAACTGCAAGGATAAATAAATCTAACTAAACAAAAATTGAAAACTTTTAACTAATTCAATTATGTAAATTGTAAACCATGGAATTCTATCTCCTCCGCGACTGGCTTTTGTAGCAAAAAACTTACGAGCTACAACAAAAATTAGATTTAATACGGCTTAAGATTTAATGAAACACAAGAAAAGTTCAAAGATTTACGAATGTTTCAATTCCTTTGTATTTCTCTCGTACTCGTGCGTTTAAGTGTAAGCAAGAATGTAAAAGACACCAAGCTTTTACGAGTTTAGGCTCTGTCTTTCTCCTGTCTATCACACTCTTAGAATGAATATAATTAGAACCTCAGGTTAACAAAATAATAATAATAATAAAGCTAGAAACATCGCAATATATCTTTCACGTGAATTTAGATACGAAGCAAAGCTTATTCGTGACTTTTTTGTATTTAGACCTAAGTCTTTTCCCCTCCGACCTCCGTACAATGGTCTCGAGTCTACTTCCTGATCAGAACATAGTCGCTCATCACGTGACTTGTTTTGGGTTTTTTTTTTTCTTTTGTTTGAAATCCTCTATGTTGTCCAGCAGATCCGCTTTAACTTTAGACACTTAAACCTCTCTTTTAATGCTTCAGTGAAGTCGTCATTTTAAACATCTTGAAGACCTTCCAACTCACAAAGAGTCTTTCCCGTACTCGTACCAACTTTCACATCTAGAAAATCAAAATTGTGTTTACTAACTTAATTTTTCACCCAATCAAAAAGAGCAAAACAAAACGTGAACGTTGGGTATGAACTTATATTATTATTATATATATAAACCAACAAGAGAAAAAGAATATATGCGATTTATGACATTTGTGGTGCAGATTGTGACTCTTGCTTTTAGGACCGCATTTGTGGGATACACAACAAGTTGCCGGTTACATAACACCCAAAAACGATGAGTGTAACAGATGATGATAGTTGAGACAGTGTCCACAAATTCGAGAGACGTGGGCACGAGAAGCGGCTTTGATTTCTTTTTTTCATTTTGTAATAACATTGGAATATTCCCTCCCTTCTTCTTAGGATAGAATAGATGATAGAGCTCGATTTTTTTTCATTAATAATTTAACCATTTAACACTTTATATATATATCTTCTTGATATGCTAGTAAGTTTTTTTCGTTTTATAATGAGTGATGTTCAAATCTCTTTTTTATGTTTAATTACAAATGATGTCTATGTCTCTATTCGTTCTTACAAGAAATCAATATTCTATTCATTGTTTTATTGGTTATTGTTGCATATCAATTTATACAACCAATATACCTATAAATACAATATATAAAAACTTTCAACTGTTGACCACAAAAAAAAAAAACTTTCAACTGATCTATATATACAAATAGTTTGAGACAGTTTTGGACTGATGGCATCCGTTCGCCTAGATTACTCTATAAAACAGTGTAAATTTTGGGTAGTGGAGAAAATTATAAACTGAATGCTTGAAACTCCCACAGAATTCAAAAAACATTGTAAATTCCTTTTTTAGTTTAATTAAATTAGAAAACAAAGGATCAGAAATAAAATGTCAGAACTTTTATGTATATGAAATTAAAAAAAAAGAAATGTAGAGTGGAAGCATTGGCGCCAACTATCCACCGCAAAAGTTAGAGCGCATCTAAAATGGTGAGAGATATTTTAATTCCCCACAAACATAAGGTTAGTGACTATATACCAGTGGATTTGAGACCCATCTTCATCATCATTAGTCTCTTGGTCAATATACGTTTCCATACAAACGTTATTTTATAGGAGACAAAAGTGAAGTGAAAGAGAGTTGAAAATTGAAAAAGTCAGTTCTCTTCTTCAAAATGAGGATAAGATCATCCTTCGAAACTAATAATAGTATTGGATTTTGAGACCAACAAGTTATAAGATAGTGAAACTTGAAGTTGTCGACGGAGATGTGAAAATGTCTCTAATAATGACACATATCTATTAATTTCATTTAACACGTCTCTTTAATCACTACATCCACTTTAATGTCGTATAACGAAGAATATTAAGTTATTGAATGTGTCATACCTTATTTTCATGTTACTAGAAAATAACATATTATTGGCTCTTTTTCAGGCTGGTTGTTGGTCAATCACTATGTTGCTTGCTAGAACTTTCGTTGTGACATTTGTGCCGTGAGAAAATCATCTTTCTAAATTTCGGATAAGACGACCATTAAGAAAGGCCATGACTCATTACAATAAGTTTTACTTTTAAGGCCATGACTCATTACAATAAGTTTTACTTTTCTTGAAAAAAAATTGCAAGAAGGGTCCTCCAAGTAAGGACTTCTGTAATACTAAAACAAAACAGATTAAAAACCAACTAAAAAATGTGTTGGCGTGTAAATATATCACTAATTATTTATTTCATTATTAATTGATTTTGACTTAGAAATGCTAATTTATAAATATTGCGCATGTTTTAGCAAATTTAATATTTAAATCTATTTTTAATGTAAACAAGATTGATGTTTCTTAATATTTTCTCCGTTTCACAAAACAAAATTGTTATAAAATTTTATTTTTGTTTCACAAATAGTGTTATTTTATATTTTTTGAACCCAAACTATTTTTAATCATATTATTTTAGTGTATTAATTAGAGAAAATTTATTTAATATATTAATAAGAGATATAATAGAACTTATAATATTTTTTAGTAAGTGTAAAAATTCATAAAATGACATTTTTGTTAAAAGGAAAGAGTATTATTTCATGCAATATTAGTGTTTAGTTTTTTTATTGAAGACATAACTCTTTTTCAAGTGTATAATTGAATAGATATTTAACTCTTTTTAATTTTTGTAAAAATTGTCAATGCGACACTTAATTTAAAATGGAGAGCATATATATTAATATGTTTAGTAAGTCTAATTCAAAATATCAAAATGGATTTAAGAAGTTAAGTTAGATAGTAGTAGTGCTAGTGAGCAACGTGAATATTTTGAATACATGAAAGTGCGTGTGAGTAGCCAATAATTTTAAACTGATAGACTAAGCACATATTAGTAAGAAACATAATTATTCGGGAAGGAATTTAAAATTGAGGCGATAAGTAAGTGAAGATGATGGATGATGGATGATGTTCCAAAGGAGATGAGGGACAAGATGTGATTTGTATAGAGATGTAAAAAGATGTTTCATGTGGGAACATGTCTTAGTGGAAATAACCTTAAATAGAGACAGCATTTTGAATTAAGGCCTATTTTGCCCATTGCACCCTACCAGCTCATAATAATAATACTGCTTCGGTGGCTTCGTAGTGGGATTTCCACCAGTTTTGGGTCTGAAAAAAAAATATATATAAAATCAAGGCTTATGAGGACTTATATAAACATGATGAAGTGTTGTTGTACATTGTGTATGTGATTTTAAAAACTTGCATTAATATGTGTAAGTAGTTCGATGTAAGTGAGTGATTTGACTTCAGACAAAAGAGCAAATATAGAGATGTGTGACACGGGAACTCCACTTCTTCTGTCTCTCCGGTCTTTTACACATGTTCCGTTTTATTCGAATCCCATCGTTGGTCACTTATCGTGTTTACAACTTTCACATAACCAGATCGATTATGTTTTTGGGTGTAATTAACTCATAACCAGATCGAGTATGTTTTTGATGTAATTAATAATCCGAAGGTCTTTTTCAAAAAAAAAAAAAAAACGTTGGTTCCCAACTCGTGAGTTTCATTAGTGAATCATTGCTGAAAAACAAAAAGATTTGTTTAGTACATACTTCAAAAATAGCTTTCTGTTTTGTTTATTGTCATGTTTGTAAACTTTGCCGTTTTGGTTTTTCTTTGTTGTTAATCGAATCAATGTATCATTTTCTACTGTATCACATATATAATAGCAAAATCATTGATTAAACTGTACAAATCTCTCATTTTTTAAAAAAAAGAAGCAATTTGCCAAAATCATATGTGAGATGTGTTCTTCATTGAGATGCCTACGTCATTATTAGCAATTGTAAACAATATGTGACTGAAAATACATCAAATTACTATTACGATGGATAATTGCGACAACGCATCTCTTCGCAAATAGTTGCGACATATATATTTACATTGATGTATATATATATATATATATATACGGTTAATGATAGATTTTAGGAGATCTAGGGAGTACAAGATCGACTTAAATATATTTCTTTATTGTTATTAAGAAAGTTAACATTTGTGTATATTTCCTTATTGTTAAATATGTAGATTTTCAATTATTGAATATGTAATGAGTTTGTTAGACAAATTAAAACTTTATATAAATAAGCCTATTGGCTAATGAATAAAAATGAGAGGAACTATTCTACTTTTAAAATTTTCTCAAAAATCTATCAATAGATATATTCATTTTGAAATATATATTTTTGTTCATATAGATATATCTTTCACTTATATGTCTCTCGAAAAATACGAAGATATGTGATATAATAAGAATAAAATATTCTTATAATAATAAAAGTATCTCATTGTTTTACTGTTATTTTTATTTTTCAAAAAAAAATATACTTTAATTATCAAAACAATTGAGTGTTATCTTACACTTTTCTTCGATTTTATCTGACATGCATGCAGGAAAAGTAGGAAAATGATATACGGACTCAATTAACGGCTATCGTAGATTAAAAAAAAAAAAATCTACGAATCAACGATTAACTAATAACGTACAAACAGAAAACATGTAAGTTCTCATAATATCAAACAAATATGTTGGAAAAAGGTCTCAATTCACCCTTTTACAAGCTTCCACATGCAAAAAATTTGATCTCACTTTTTTTCTTCAAGTACTACTCGCTAATTAACACCCATCCATTTTCCTTTGTCTGCAGTACGTCCCTGGGAAAATTGGGATGTCAAAGGTTGTACAAAAATATGAAGCAACAAAAGTCAAAGTTATAAACAATGAGAGCAACAATTCATCTAAAATGTTGAAACTTGAAATGCCAATAGAAGATAGTGTCACAAGCACTAATTAATAACTCATTATATAATTGTAGACAGAGGACTCTGTCGAACACTAAGGAGGTAGTATAGGGGTCCCCTCTTCTTCTTCCTCCATGTGATACCTCTCTTTATAAGCTTCTCACATTTTTGTGGTTTTGCTTATCCCCTTATTATCAATCATGCATCTTAGTTTTGTACATATCTGTGATATTTTTAAGAAAAAATATATCTATCGTGGAATGGCTTAGATCCAATAAAGAAAACCAAGCCAAAACCGGGACCAAGATTGAGTTTGAATGATACTTTATAGATTAAGTTTCTTTCGATAATCATAACTCATAAGCTTAGAGAAATCGAGGGCTAGTACCACATCTGTAAACACCCGGCATATATTAAATCGTAATCTGTTATTCTTTACAATGGTCTTCTTCACTTCGATGCCATAGAATCGGAAACTAACAACAATAGTATAACTGTTGTTACCATGAAACTCTTCTAATGCTAGCATATGTCTCTCCCGGTTTTTGGACATAGATTTTTAAGCTAATCAACAACAATGAAATTGGGGAATCTGATAGAGTATTTAGGTGGGATAACAAAAATTTGGGAGACAAATTCAGTAGATAACGACGGTGTGACATAAATATATTTTGAACGATTTTATTCTTTATTTAACTGTTACCAAACGGTTGAATTTTTATGTAACATGTAATTTTTGTGTGTGTGACTAATTTATTAAATACAGATTAGGGTTTGGAATTTCGAGTTAGGATTTACTTTTATTAGAACACCATATGATAACTTAGACATCAACGTAACAAAATGACATGTTTTTCCTTCTTTTTTTTCAACAGCCTCGGCCCCTAGAACGGTTCAATACAAACCGGAAGAACTGATTTTACATAATCTAGTCAATGAAAGCAATCCCGAGCACTTTGTGTCAACTTGTCTGCCTTCGTATTTTGTGCGCGTGGGATATGCGAAATTGATAGAAAGGAAAACTCATTCCTACTTCTCTCGAGTTCCTCCAGATGTAGTGAGAAAGCCGGCCACTCCTCTGGTTTAGACACCATCTTCACTAAATCGGAACAGTCTGTGACAAATGCCACCGTCAATCTCCTAACATCGAGCATGCAATGCATGGCCATATCATCACCTCCAATTCGGCGTGTAGTGGGAAATTACTCCGTCGTACATTCTTAATCCCCATTAACGTAAAATTCGTAGTGACCCCGTGACAATACCAAGATCCATCCGTATAACATCTCACCCAGTTTGAGATTCAATATGATCCACCAATGTTTGTTTCTTATTAAAAATCACACTTTCAACAACAGTTAAATGAAAAGTAAATTTCTATATTCTAAAAAACAAATGATACTATTCAAGAGCAATATGTCACAATTTTTCTTTAAGTTATTGTCATTATGTGAACTGATAAACGAAATATATAACAAAGAATTAAAAGTATTTCTACATATAATACAAGTAGAATAATAGCATAAACAAAATCGGGTACGAAAAACAAAACTTATGGTGTGTCGGTTAATTTTAGTATGTGGTGAGACAGCGCTTTCCCTTTCTTCTCCCTCCTTCTAACTATTTTGGAGTGAAAACATGATTTAGGATAAGTTTCTTTAAATAGATTGAGATTTTAAGTCCAATAACTAGGGATGGGCACTTCGGTTTTCGGTTTGGTTTCGGTTCGGTTTTTTCGGTTTTACGGTTTATCAGTTTTATAAAAACTCAAACCATATAAAAATCATATATATTTCGGTTTGATATGGTTCGGTTTTCTTCGGTTTTTAGTTTTCCGATTTTATAAAAATTAAAACCATATGTAACTTGGTTCGGTTTTATATGGTTCGGTTTTATATGGTTCGGTTTCGGTTTTTTCGGAACTATATTATTACGAAAAACTTTGAATCTTTGATTCAAACTATGAATATGAATAGTAAGAATAGATATGAGTGAAACAAAACAAAAAGTTAAAAGAATAAAATCCAAATCATACGAAATAAATCTAAATCATCAATAAAACCAAGTATATAAAAGGCAAAACCTAAAAAACAAATATTTGTATTCATAGTTTGTATTTGTAAATATTATATTTTAAATATTTATATGTAGATATTTCTCTAAATATTATATTTAAATTTATGAGTTTAAAATTTAGTAAATTATAAAGATACTTAAGACTAATAATAAAATATGGACATAAACTAAATTAAGAAAATAAGAAAATATAAATTATTTAAAATTTAGTTCTAAAACCAAAAAAACCATTCGGTTTGACGGTTTTTAACCAAACCAAACTTAAACCAAAACTTTTAAAAAATAATAAGCAAATATTTTTTTAGGTTTAACAATAACCAAACCATATTACTTTTTCGATTTGGTATGATTTGGTTTTTTCGGTTACGGTTTTTTTCCAACCCCTACAATAAACAATCGAAAACGAATAGTTTGCTGTTTTTTAATTGTCTAGTTGTGTCTTGGAGCTAGTCATACACTACAAAAAGTTTATCAATTTACCAAAGAAACAAAAATTACTCCTACATTGCTAAATGAACATAGCAAGGAAATTTCATCGCAAAATTATGATGGAATAAAAGTTGTAAATGCGTTCATAATATATTGACGAAGTAGCTGCTATATTGCCACAAAAATAGGACAAAAATAGGAAGAAACTATATTTTCGTTAACCTATCATAATAAACCACATACAATATTTTGCCAGACATGATTGTCATTACTCAATGCAGATAAACCATATTACACTCTACTGTATATGTAAGAATTCAGACCTTTGTTATACCTGCCAAAAAATGAATTTGGTGGAAACTAAGGTGGTAGACCACACTTTCCTAAAATGGGGAGGCCAAAATGGTTAGTGTATGCCCAAAATGGTTAGTGTAGGAGATATGTGTCGTAATATCTTTGGTTCTTTGGCAATTAAGGAATGTCCATCTATATTGAAAGTTTCTTAAAATAGAAAAGGCAAACCGTCACTGATCATTTCAATAAATTATGCTCGAAGTGATCTGTATAATTTATTTCAGTGTTGCTTTCTTCTCTTGTAGTATAATGGCGTTGGAATTTCAAATGTTATTTTTTTGTTTACTGGAATTTCAAATGTTAAGCTATATATAGCTAGCTTAACACAAATAGTGATGAAGGTGAACCTCAATATTGAGTTCTTTTTTTTTGGGTCCCCTTTTTTTCGAACTTCTTTTGGTCCCCTTTTCATTGTCAAATATTTAAAGTTCATCATTTTTAAAATACTGAAATATAATATACACTACAAGAAAGACACCTGTAACCGACGGCCAATTTGGTCGAAAATCCGTCGGAAACAAGCGTTTCCGACGGATTTTCGACCAAAATGGTCCGTCGGTTACAGTTCGTCGGAAACTCAATTTTGGTCAGAAATCCGTCGGAAATTTCCGACGGATTGTATCGTCGGTAATCCGTAAGAAATTTCCGACGGATTACCGAGGGAAAAAAATCGACAGATTTTCGACGGATACAAGTCGTCGAATAATTTTCGACGGCATTCCGACGACTCAGTAATCGGAAAAGTAGATCGAAAGGTTGTCGGGATTCCGTCGGAGATGAGTCCGACGACTTACCGACGGATGAAAATCCGACGGATTTCCGACGGATTAATTTCCGACGGATTTATGAGGGACAGAAACCGACGGATTTCCGACGGAATTTATGACGGATTCAATTCCGACGGATTTCCGACGGATTTATGAGGGACAGAAACCGACGGATTTCCGACGGAATTTATGACGGATTCAATTCCGACGGATTTCCGACGGATTAATTACCGACGGATTTGTGACGGACAGAAACCGACGGATTTCCGACGTATTTATAAAATTCGTTAAATTATTAAAAAATTTAAAATATATTATATTGAATTTAAATTTATATTAATAATTAAAATAAAAATTAAAACTAAAATTGTAGAAAATAAAAATATATTATAAATAAATTTGTTTTAGAATAAAAATTAAAAAAAAAAATTATTGTTTAAAACAAAAGAACTACTTTTTAAACAAATGTGGAAACGAAGTTTCCATTATTTCTTTCATCTGGCGTAGCTCTTCCCGTGTCGATTGGTGTTCGGACTCCAACCGTTCATGCTTCTTCCCCATTTCTTCGACAATCACATCCCGCTCTTTAACTTCTTGGCTAAGCCGTTGAATCTCTTGTTGATATTGTGAAGGGTAGCGAAAACTCGAAGAAGAAGAATCAGCTCCCTCGAATCTCGGAAGTGGGCCTAACCCTACGGTTTGACCTTTTACTTTCCGAGTTTCCTAAACAAAATTATTAAGATATTAGATATCAAAAACTAAAATAAAAATTAAAATACAAATTAAAATAAAAATTAAAATTAAAATTAAAATTAAAAAAAACTTACCGAGAGAACAATGTCGTTGATTTCATCTCGGGTTAGCTCGTTCGAGGAGGTCGAGTCATCTGGATTTTCCTGGGAGAGTTGGGTCAGGCGATCCAACTTTTTCTTCTTGCATTTCTCCACAACCTCCCGAACACCGACGTCTTGGACTTCTCCGGTCTTTTTGTTGGTGTGCCTCGTCTCAATCACCTCGAGGTAATCGGGAACGACTCCACCCGATTCTATCGTCTTTGAAAAAAAAATTTATATAAGGTAAACTATTTAATAAATAAGAAAATTATGAAAAAATATATTTACTTACCATTTCAGCCACTTGACGTAAAGTCGATTTTGCACCCCCGTTGTGGACATAAATGCCCTTTCCTCCTCGGTCACTCTTCCGGTTCTTCGAGTTTATTGCGGATTGTATCTTTGTGGCAGGCCGACTCCAATACTCGCAAAAATCGTTCCAGACATTCTCCTCGAGATCCTTCGGCGGATCTTTTTTCTCGATGAACTTCTGCTTCCACTCGTGCATGTGTCTGGTGTATTGGAGGGCGGTGAACCTGTCGAACTCATCGAGAACGGTTTTGGTTCTCCCCCAATCCCAAGTGAATTCTTGCTGTAAAAACAAATTACGTAAGATATAATGAAATAAAAACTTTGTTTAAAAATTTGCAAATCTTTAAAAAAAACTTACGGCGAAAGATCGATGCCATGAATCTTTCACGTCAGGCGGCATCGATGAGTAAGTCTCATACGGGTGGTGCAACATGGTATGAAACATCCGCAATATGGTCTTGTTGATTTCAGGGTCCAACCCGAACCTCAAAAAATTGTAGATTAAAAAACTTTAGAAACATATTTAAATTTTACAAAAATTAAAAGTCAAGAAATATAAAAATTTTTAGACAACTTACCATGTACCATCTTCGCAATCCGGGTCGAGTTTGGTGCAGTGCTTCCGGTTCGGCTGTTGAACAAGATCTTCGATAGAAATCCGACTGCGGGCAGCGGATTCTTGGGACTCCGGAACATCACTAGAAGATCCGCTACGTGTCGAACGACGAGAACGAGAGCGGCCACCACGAGAACGAGAACGGCCACCTAATTCCCTGTACATTAGAAAAAAATAAACATTAGCAAATAAACAAAAGTAAAAACTATATTTTGAAATTTCAAATATCATCAAATTTTTAAAATTTAATTTATAAAGAAAATAAAATATTTATTTCTTAACATATAATAACAATTTTAAGAAAATCGTTTTTTAATATAGAAATTATATTAAATTTTTTTAAAATTCTAAAAATTCGTTTTTAAAGAAAATAAAAACTTTATTATATTATAAGAAATTCGTATTTTTTAAATAAAAATTTTTAAAAACTCTACAATTCTGTTTTTTAAGAAAATAAAAATTTTCTTATGCAAATTATAAGAAATTCGTTTTTCTTAAAATAAAAATTTGAAAAACTATATAATTCTATTTTGAAGAAAATAAAAACTTTTTTATAAAAATTATAAGAAAATCGTTTTATATTATAGAAATTATATAAATTCGTTTATTATGAAATATAATTTTAAAAGCAAAGGAAAAATTAAAACCTTAAATCTAAAAACCCTAATTTCTAAAAACCTTAAATCTAAATTTAATTAAAACATTAAATCTAAAAACCCTAATTTCTAACACCCTAAAATCCGATTCACATCTAAAAATCTAGATTCTAACCTTCTAACATCACGCAACAAACAACAATATCATTTCAATCAAGTTTTCTAACCCTCTACCACGATTTACACACCAAAATATTAAAAAAAACTTCAAAAGCATAGGAGTATAAGAAGACTTACATGTTTTCCATGCTTTTGGAAGGAAAGGAAAAGGATTTGGGTGGGATCCGGCGGTTTAGGGAGAGAAGGAGAAGCTTTTGGGCGGGATCCGGCGGTTGAGAGAAGGAGCAGCGGAGGTTCACGGCGGAAAAGAGAGAAGAGAAGAGAAGAAGAAGAAATGGGGAAAAAGAAAGGGTTTTCTGATTATATATAACGATTTCCGACGGATCGAATCCGTCGGAAATCCGTCGGATTTAAAAAAAATTCATTAAAAAAATTCAATACGCGGCCAGAGGACGCGCCTTCTCGAAAAACACGAAATTGGACGGATTTCCGACGGATTTCGAATATACCGATATTTGTTGCATGCGTTTCCATTGGTCAGTCAACGCATCACACGGATCGTTGAATTTTATCCGTCGGAAATCCGTCGGAAATTTCCGACGGATTTCCGACAGATTGAACATTACCGACGGATTTCCGACGGCTTTAGGGTATAATTAGGGTTTAGGGTTTCAAAAATGCAAAATTTGTTGTTCAAACAATACTAAACATATTGCATTAACAAAATATGTTGATTCTTAAAACAATTAGTTTTCTAGTTGTTTTAAAAATTAAAATACAACAAACATATAATTTCCCAAAACATTTACATTACTATATACTAACACTTATACTAACTCCTTAACCATATTTCAAAAATTTGTCTAAACATCAATAAATATGTATTAGATTGCATTTAGATAAGATTGCACTAAGTTATTATAGGAGTTTTAAAAAATTAGAGTTAAAACTTCATACCCTAAACCACAAATTTAAGAGGCCGTCGGAAATCCGTCGGAAATTTCCGACGGATTTCCGACGGCCTCTTTAACTTGTGGTTTAGGGTATGAAGTTTTAACTCCAATATGTCCGAGTACATGTAAAATTATGTTTAAGTTCATGAGATATTTTTTCTTTTGTTGTTCTTCTAGTGAATGAGAGAAGGGAGACTTGCATTTATAGGAAAATATATGCACATTTCCGACGGATTTCCCACGGATTTCCGACGGATCTCTGACATAATCACAACGGCTACATAACGGCTATAATATTCAAACGGCTATAAAATCCGTTGGAAATCCGTCGAAAACTTTTTACGAATTTCCGACGGATATGTTTCCGTCGGAAATTACCGACGGATTTCCGACGGTCTCTTACTTTGTCACAATATGGTCACAATTCCGTCGGAAACCCGTCGGAATGAACCAACAGATATTTTCCATCGAAAAACCGTCGGAAATTACCGACGAAATTCCGACGGAATCTTGTCCGTCGAAAATTACCGACGGATTTCCGACGGATTATTACTTTGTCACAATTTCGTCGCAATTCCGTCGGAAATTTCCGACGGATAAAATTCCGTCGGAAATTGCCCTGTTTTCTTGTAGTGATATACTATAATCACATATATATTGTTGCAAATAAAAAACAACCTTAATAGCTAAACAAAATGATGACAAAAAATTATAATAACGCCGTGATCGTTTTTGCTTGTGAGAGTATTCACTTCTATTGGTCTATTGCAAGCACATGCGATCCACGTTCGTCCAACGGTCGATTCACTATTTTAAAAATTGGAACGAGTTTTGGTTTGATCCTATAAATTACCACAAAAATATTTCCATGTTTTAATTTTATCTGTACCGTATAAAAAATAATTTTTAAATAAATCATATACCTATTATAGAATATATTTTTTTGGGTCAAAACGCATTATTGTAAAGCTATAACGGAAAAATTCTGAAAAATATTTTTTATTTTTTTGGGTATTACAAGATATGAGCTAAGAATTGTGAATTTATTATAATTGTTATTTTTTAAATCATGAGTTCAAATCTTGCATATTAGATTTTCCAATGGCATTTGCTCAATCGCCACACTTTTAAAAAAGTTTTGAAATAACCATTTTCAGTAAAAGGGTGGAGTGATCGCCCTTAATAAAAAGCAACTGATTCTATAAAGAAAATCAAATTTATCAAAAAATATATGCAAATTACATGATTTTTTATGAAAATAAAAAAACAACCGATATTTGGATTTTTATTGTAAAATTTTAATGGGATTGTATACAAAATAATAAATTTAAAATAGTCGGTATAGAAAAGTGAGAGAGTTATTCGCATCAATTTAAAGCATTAAATAAGTCATCATGTGTTTCACATGTTTATACATTTTGTAGGTGGGAATCTTATACTTTGGCTTTTCTGTCGTCCACAAATTTGAACCGTATATCACCTTATCGACTTTCCTAAAAATAGATTAAATTTTGTAGGTGCAAATATAATATTTTGGTTATTACGTCAAGGAAATAAAGTAAATAAATATTCGAACGGATTGATACACTTCTTATAAGCAAATGCCGTTGGAAAATAAGGCAAATGTGTCTTGTACTGGTTGATTTATGAAGTCTCTTGTATTATAAAAGCAAGAGAACTTCGGTCGGTAAAAAAAGTACTAAATGATGGCAGTAGATAAAACACTTACAATCTATAGGATTAGTACGAAATAATTGAGGTTAATGTATTTAGTACGTTTGGTGGAGAATAAGTGAATCAATCAAAAATCATATGACATATGTGGGGATAAAATAGTTCTTCATAAGATCAGGCAAATTTTTTAGCATCACCTATAATTTTTTTTTTACAGCACATCACCTATAAATAAAATAATAAATACCACATGTTCCAAAATTCATTATTTGTATCATGTTATCATAGAAAATGTTTAGACCAAAAAAATAAAGAAGAAGCTGAATGGTCATGAACTAGGATACACTATGACAAAGTAGGACAAGTTGAATATAAGACCATATTTTCTCGAAACTACCAACTTGTGTAAAATCTAGAGTGTGGAATTATGGTAAAAATATATATATGAGAAATTTCAATCCTACTTTAAAATCAAAATAACTTTTAATAGTTAAGATTATACACAACTAAAAATTATCAAGTTCATTCCTATATTAAATCGTACCCTACATTGATATCAAATCAACAACCAATCTATATTTTCTAAAAATATATATATTCAATAGAAAAATTATTTTAAAACATTGATACAAAAAGGTGAAATATATTTGATACATTTATAATTGGGAAAAGTTCACTGATTCGTTGAGTTTTTAGCTTAATCTCTATTCTTGGCTTGCAAGCCAGCAACACTATATATTACAAATTATTAGACTACATACGATCTGCCTTCATATATTTTTTTTTACGGTAAAATAATTTTTATATATTAAACTGAGTTTACAAGATCTGAGTGTAGAATGTTACATAGCCAAGGGCCAAGGCGGCGGATACAAATTTAAAAAGTCTATCATATATTTATATTTTTAAAAACAGAGTATTGCAATGGTAAGGTATATGATCAAATGCCTCACGTATCATTGGTGTATATAGAACCGTTGTACCGCTAACGAATCGTCCTAATTAATGCGAATGGTGACAATTTGTACGTACTGCATTAACACGATCAATGTTCTCAGTCAAAACCACGATTACTCGTACATTTATAAGCATTGAGTCATCTTTTGTATTATTTTTTTTTCTAATCCACTGACTCTTAAATCACTTGCCATCTCACACAAGAGCTCGAATTTAGACGAACTATGGTTATTAGTATAAACTAAAGTTACTTTGTGCTGATTAAATAGCCTAACTTCAAGTAAGTATTCTAAAAATAAATTGGATTTTCGATCTAAAAGACCTCTGAAATCACTAAATGCCAAAAGTTTGATTTTTTTTTTCATTTTTTTATTTTTCTTATTAGTACTATTACCCTTTATATCTATGAAATGGTGACATAGGTGCATTCATTGTGAAATAGGATGCTAATGTTATTTGTGTTTTCCGTATGCCGTAAACGTACAAACTTTGAGACAATCAATCACCTCAACCATTTTTTTTCTGTGAACTGTGACGACTAAAGATAATTGGTTTGGATCAAACCCTTAACCATCAAATATTTAAGCTATGGATAGAGATATGCGGTTGTCGCAGTTAATAGCTGCAACCATCACATTTTGTCATTTCTTTTGTTAGAGGCACAAACACATTTACTTTTCTTGAGAATGTCTATAGGGTGAAAGCACCTAATTTATTCTGAAAGGGTGACACACATACAATAATCAAATATTTTCTTAATTTTATAAAGATGTATGTAATTTTTTTTTTTAAAATGTTCGATTGGTTTTGTTGATTTAAACAGTTAGATCAGCAATATTTTCTTTTATTTTTCAAAAAAAAAACTAAAAATTGTTTTAATTTTTTATTAAGGATTTAAAATTTCCTAGTTATTATACCATTTTTATAAGGACGTTAAAACTTTGTTCCGTTGTATTTGTTTCGTTACTTCTACTAGTTTGATTGTTATGCATTAATCATACTTATTTTGTTTGTTCTGTTCGTTTTGATTACTTAATACCGAGTCTTCTTCTGTCAAAATTTAAAATCTTAATTATCAGCAGAAAAACAAGTCGTCAATTTCGAAACATATCTCATCCACACCTTGTCCACACACAAGTACTTTGCGGTAATATTAAATAGCATGTGATATAATGAATGTGTGAACCTTTTATCAAGACAAGTCGGTGCATTGTAATTGTATATTATTTGTCTCCATATAAGTTATAACATAAGGAATAAGACAATATCTATTCTAAGTATTTTTTTTCTCTCAACCATTTCTAATCTATTTTAGTATTTATCATGGAAGAATGTCAAAATCGTGTTAAAAAAAAAAAGGAAAAAGAAGAATGTCAAACTCATGTAGCCAATATTTAATTATAAATATTATTTTCTTAAGTTTCTTTTTAAGATATTACTATTAGCAAGCGTATGAGCTAGGGTATATACCCCACCGTCCAATATTCTATATATATATATCTGCAAAGAACATTCAGACTAAACACAACGAGAAAGAGATTCATCTTTCATTTTTAGTTCTTAAACAAAACTTTGTGTGTTGGGAAACAGAAGAGAGAGAGAGAGAGATGGAGATAGAATCAAAGTTCAAGAGAATATGTGTGTTTTGTGGAAGTAGTGCTGGTAATAAAACCAGTTACAGAGATGCTGCTATCGAACTCGGAGCCGAACTGGTAAAAAATTATTTTTTTTTTTTTTCTTTTGATCAAAGATTTAAAATTTTCATTTCTTTCTTCTCCTCTTCCTTTTTTTTTCCCCGTTCTTTAGAATCTTATGGTTTCTTTATTATTTGTGTTTCATAGAATTTCGTTTTGTATATGAAATGAAGAAAATTAGACTTTGAATCTGGGTACTTAACTGTTTATCTCCTTTTGTCACAGTTTATGAACAATCCAAAAAGGCTCTGTTTTTCCTCTTTCCTGTTTAATATTAGTTGAGAATTACAGTAAAACCTTTGGGGTTCCAAGTCTTTGGGAAGACTCATTTTACGACTTGGATTATTTTGTTTCTTAGTGATAGATTTTAAAATGCTCGAAAACCAAAACCACGTAAATACACACAATACTCCTTCTGTTTCGTTTTATAAAAGTGTTTTCATATTATTTGGATTATTTCATCTTTTTTATATATGTATCATTTTAGTTACCTCTATATTGTTAACTTGGTATTGATCAAAAGAGCCTAAAACAAATATGTAGAGATAACTTATACAATTTCTTAAGCTCCTCGTATAAATCCAAAGCATCAAGAGTAATATATAGTTGAGAGAAGACTAATTGAATCTCTTCTGATTTTCGGTTCCAACAATTTATGAGCGGTGAGGTACATAATTTTTGGCTACCGAAAATAAATTAATTTTTTTGACGTCTTGTACTTGAATATCAAATGTTTTTTGTTTTTTGAAATAAAGAAACTTCAGCTGAATATCAAATGTTGCATCTCGAATAATTTAATTTTTTCCGTTGACTAAATAAAAGTTGGGTTTACAAGTTGCACGGTAACGGGTTTAATCAATTGACTTGTCGTTGCTAAAGCATTTTAGCCATTTAGAGTTAGTGGAGTTAACTATTCATATATGTATATAGTTGCACATTATTTTCTTTAGATGATATTTATTTGAAAGAATATTATTTTCAATTCGTACTTACTGTGGTCAGTGGTAGAAACATATTTTAGTTAAAAAGGATGAAATTCAAAAGTATTTTAGTTGAATTGTGTGATGGGAAAGCTCATACCTTTTTTTTACCATCTTTTTTTTTTGTTCCATGTACTTTCGTAAGCACTTTTACCACCTTTAGAGTTTTCTACAATATCTTTATCCACTACAAGATGTATTTGTTTTTTTTTTCTTTTGTTCGACATCTGTATTTTTTACTAATTAACTATGACAACGACCACTAAATAAAATACTGAAAAATACTAAAACCGATTGTCTTTTTTGTAGGTATCAAGAAATATCGATCTTGTCTATGGTGGAGGGAGCATAGGTTTAATGGGTTTGATTTCTCAAGCTGTTTACAATGGAGGTCGCCATGTCATCGGGTTAGTTTTTTTTTTTTACATTTTCTAAATCTCGATTTTCTCTAGTCTTTTTTAACAAAAAATTTCTCTAGTCTTTAAAAACATAAAACAAAAACAAATAATAAAATGGATAATTTAGGTCTACGTGTAGTATTTGTGACGTTTACTTTTTTTAACCAACTTTTTTTGTCTTGTTACTGTCTTCAGGGTTATCCCCAAGACACTAATGCCAAGAGAGGTACGTCCGAAATATAACTCCAGAATAATACTTATTGTGTATTGTTTTTTTCTTACCACTTTCATAAAACAAATAAAAGAGTTTGAAGAATTATTGGTTGTAGATAAATTAACAACAACATCAACCTCATAAATGTTATCTTTAAACGCGTATTTCATATTTGTCTTATATTAGAGAGGGTTTCAATTGAGACAAAAGAGCCCCAATTAATTGGACGGCCATATTTTCATGTTTCCTTTTATCTTTTCTTTCTTATAATAAGTTTTGTTTTTCTGTTTTGAAATGTGTAGTTAATTTGGATTTTTTTTAGTTAATTAAAACAATAGAAAATAAAAGCCACCAATCATGTTGCTCAAAAATATGATTAGCTTTCTACGAAAGGGGTCAAAGTGATAAATGTAAGAGAAAAACCTCGAGAGACTAAATCATCATTACATATATCCTTTCTTACAACATAATGGGCTAAAATATGATTGCACATTTTAGTATTATTTTAGATTTGTAAATTACATGTTGAATCATTTATTAGAGTCACATATTTTATTATACAATTTTTTTAGAGGAAGAATACCATAAAACAAGTGGTGTGAGTGTGTAAGAGTTTTGTCATTTTGTTTTGGAATATACAGAATACACACACAAGTGGTGAGCAAGTGGTAATATTAATAATTTGTAATTTGTAAATGTGAATAAAGATAACAGGAGAGACAGTGGGAGAAGTGAAGGCAGTAGCAGACATGCACCAAAGGAAAGCTGAGATGGCTAGGCACTCTGATGCTTTTATCGCTTTACCTGGTTGGTTCCTTTCTTTTTCTTATCCACATTTTTTAATTATAAATTCTGGTTTTGTTAATATAACATTTTTTTGTTTGTTTATATAACATTGTCTTGCTCTGTTATGTATTGTCTCATGTGTAACCATTAACTGAAACGATAAAAAGATAGCCGTATGAAAAGATGGTACCACAATTTTTATTGTACCATCTTCTGCACTAATCAGAATATTTATCATTTTAATTAGTAAATGGGAATTAATATTGGAGATTTTATATGTGTAGGTGGATATGGGACACTTGAAGAGCTTCTTGAAGTAATCACTTGGGCACAGCTTGGAATCCATGATAAACCAGTAATCATTTTGCCTCCATTTATATTTACATTATAGTATATAATTAAAGAATTAATGAATTTTATCTTATGAGATTTTTAATGTATAAAATGAATTTGAAGGTGGGACTATTGAATGTGGAAGGATACTACAATTCATTGTTATCATTCATAGACAAAGCAGTGGAAGAAGGTTTCATTTCACCAACTGCTCGTCATATCATTGTCTCTGCTCCGTCTGCTAAAGAACTTGTCAAGAAACTTGAGGTTCCAATATTTATTTTTTATCATTTAACTATATTTTCTAATTAGTTTTTGTTTTTTAATGTTTTTCTTTGGTTTTAAAATCTAGGAATATGTGCCAAAGCATGAGAAGGTTGCTTCAAAGAAAAGCTGGGAGATGGAGCAAATAGGGCTGAGTCCCACTTGTGAAATCTCAAGATGAAAAAGGACTAATTAATTTCCTTAATTAGGATAAGCCCAATTGAATCTTTCTCCAAATTGGGTTCCTTTTTAGTCCCAGCGACCGGAAAAACAAATTTAACTTTCTGTTTTTTTTTTGTGTAGTTGATTCTGTTGTTTAATGTATTTTTTTTTAGCTTTCTATTCCAGAAAACAAAAGACAAAATATGTTGTTGTTTTTGTTTGTTTTGTAATTTGTAATATGTTCCCAAGAACAACTCAATCTTCGGGGATTACTTTTGTTGTTGACGAATTTAAATTGAGTTTTTTTGTTCATTCTTCTTTGGAGTTTTTTTTATCGTGAACTCGTAGTTGTAATTATATTATAGTAAGTTAAAATTTGATTAATATATGATAATTTGATGGAAAAACTAAGAGTCACAAATCACAAATCTTTGAACCATTTGAAACCGCTAAAACCAAACCATTATGTGATATCATATGGTTTGGTTTTGATTCTCATAAACTACTGTGATGAAATATTTGATGCTACGTACTCACGTGTTGAACAGATTCACATTGAAACAGTTTTAAATAGACTTACGTTTTATTGCATCGCATGACACCCAATGACGCAAAAAAAACTATAAGGCTCTTGGCACACATGGAGAGTTGAAATGAAGAACTGGATGATGTGACGAAAATTAATGGTGGATCGTTGGTTTGACGAGTGACAATGTGTGCAGAAATAATTACCTTTTAGTGCCATCATTGAACAATGTTGTTAGATAGAGGAGTATGAAATAAAATTTGAATTTTGTAGCAAAGCCATAATAGTAGATGTACACCATGCATTTCGAAAGCGAAAGAACTTAGGTATAGTCTATACCGTTACCGTATAGATGCATGTACGTATAAAGTCATATGGAACAAGTAACGTCTATATGCCCTGACAAAGACATAAAATTAAGGTGATATGTACATACATATTATATATTGCTTCTAAGATTAAACTCTAGGGGGAAAAACCGTATGTGTGTACGTGAAGTAACAGTGTACGTTCAGAAATCGTTAGTAAATAAATACATATAAGGTAGACGTATATAAAGCAATATTGTGGAGAAAATAGTAAAATTATAAATTCGTACAGTTTTGATGTGGGTAAACATAATCATCATTCGTATAGACGTCTATAACACATAATAATGTTATTATAACAATGCATACAATTTGAAGGTATACAATTTAAATCGAATGTATGTGCAACTTTATGCAGAGCCGGCCCTGATAATATATATGGGCTGCAAACCAAAAATAATTTTGAAGTTGTGAATTGGTAAATTAAAGAGAAGTTTTTTAAAAAATGTTAATAAGGTGAGAAAGTTTTGAACTCTCCACCTTTTCCTTACATATTGTTGCGCAAAACCATCTTACCTAGAAGATATTTTCTCAAAATGTGGCCGATAATTTACTTATTCTAAGAGGGACCGCAAGCAGCTGCTTGCTTTGTTTGGCCATAGGACCGGTTATGACTTTATGTGAAGTTACAAAAAGTTTTCATGTTGTGTTTTTACACCGTTATACACCTTTTAGAGAAAAAAAGTCACGATTTTATATAGATCAGTATTATGGGATGGAATTAAAGTGAGTAAATATCATGAGATGAAATTAAAGTCACCAAAGGTGATCTACACAGGGATTTCTATAAAAAAATATATCAAAAAGAGTCACTTCCTTAATGTCCAAAAACTTGTCTTATGCAACTTCGTTTCGATAACAAAAAGGATTACACTGTCTCACCGGTTCTACAAATCGTTATATGACTTCTGATCGTTGTGGTATATATCGGTTTGTGTTATAGTCTTGTAGATGTGGCGATTGTTGATAAATGTATTTTTACTTCCCGTTTGGGCTTTACGTAAGGCACCATTATAAACTTCTTGTACCACTTTCGTTGGCCCACTGGGCCCTTTAATATATCAAAGAGGATGACAAAAACAAATACACTTTTCGTGTTATTACCAGGAAGTCCACAGGACATTAATTAAGCTTGACTAAGTAATTAAGTCTAAAGACCATTTTAATTAACAAAAAGGTTTAAATTTCAAATATTTCTGGCTCGAAAGAATGTATAAAATGAGTTGTATTAAAAAAAAAAAAAGGAATAAAATGTTAATAATAGAGGTTACCTTTTCAATTATTTTATTAACAAAAAGTTTGGGCCTTTGATAATTTTAAATAAATAAAATACCCAATTCGTGGCAAAATAAGGCCTTGCCACCGAATCTTTGCCTCTCATCTCTCTCACTCTCTCTCTCTCACTCTCTGCTCTCGCAGATCAGAGAGAAATCTCCTCTTGAGCCCTAATCTCATCACTTGTTTTCACCGTCGTGTTGATTTTGTTTCTTCAGATCTCCGAGATCTAACCATGTAAGTAAATCGCATTTTTTCGTTCCAAGTTCTCGATTCCCAGAAACCTTTATCTTGACGATTTAATCCGCGATTCATATCTTTCTGCGCTTAATCTTTGTTGATAATCTGTCGTTTTCGTTGCTGGTGAGTGCTTTTCAGTGTGGTGTTTATTGCTCAAACACGAAGTTTTTCTCAAAGCTTGAAGAGAACTAATTTCGAAGCTGAGGAAACGATTCAAATTTTTTTGGAGATTTCTGCGAAAAACACCAAATGGGAACAATGCACCGAAGGTAACATTTCTCTTGGCTGTTTGATTTGTAATACAAAAGGAGTTTCAGACTTGAAGATTACTTAGTGGTTAGCTTTGCAGTGGTGCTCCTCGAAGAACAAACGAAAACGCAAAGGCTGTCTCTTATACACATCTAGATGTGTATAAGAGAGTAGTGCCTTGTTTCGGATGAAGTGTATCGTTTCTGTCTGTGTGATTGCAGATATATGTTCCTACCAACCCGCGCGGTGCTGAGCTACTACCTCCTGGAATCGTTGTGGCGAAAACCGATTTTTACTTGAGGAGATTATGGGGAGAACCTAATGAAGTATGTGCTTTCTATCTTTATATATTGATCTTTTTAGTATACGTATAGCTTACTTGTGATGTATACATTTGGACAAACATGCCTTACATTTAGATATAGAGTGGGATTTTTAATCGCGATATTGCAGGATTTGCAAAAGAAGCCGAAATACCTTGTGACATTTACGGTTGGGTTTGAGCAGAGGAACCATATCAACGCGGTTGTTAAGAAGGTTCTGCAATATCCGCATGTCCTCGCCGGTAATTTTATATTTTCTTTGTTAAGATACGCTGAAATCTGATTTTCTTGTCATTTCTTCAGTTTTCTGAAGATTTCCAGATTCTGCTCTTCCATTATGATGGCCGGACAACTGAGTGGGACCAGTTTGAGTGGTCGAAGAGCGCGATTCATATCAGTACAAGAAAACAAACTAAATGGTGAGTCATCTGATAGTTTAAAGATGATCGGCCATCAAAGATACAGACAAATCTTGTTAAGTATGTTTTATCAAAATTATCTATTGGTTTTGGCAGGTGGTACGCGAAGAGGTTTCTGCATCCTGATGTTGTGTCAGCTTACGAGTTCATATTTATATGGGATGAAGACCTTGGAGTGGAGCACTTCAATGCGGATAAGTAAGTTACTTGTCTGGAGTAGCACAATAATGTCATCTTTACATTTTTGTAATGGAATTTTACTAAAAACTTCAGGTACATTCAGTTAGTTAAGAAGCATGGTTTAGAGATTTCACAACCAGGTCTAGAGCCCAACAATGGACTCACATGGGAAATGACGAAGAGACGAGGTGACCGAGAGGTCCACAAGTAAGATATCTCTCTCTCTCTCCCTCTCTGTTTCTCTAACCATACTCTTCCCTTTTTGGCTTTTGTTCTGATTTGAGTATGTGTATATTTTACTGGTGAACAGAGATACTCAAGAAAAACCAGGATGGTGTAGTGACCCACATTTACCTCCATGCGCTGCGTAAATCTCTGTTTCTTCTCTCTCTAGCCCCATTCAAGAGTGTGCGTAGTCATTATCAATACTGAGTTTTTTTCCCCTTCCCACAGGTTTGTTGAAATAATGGCGCCTGTATTTTCTCGAGAAGCATGGCGATGCGTGTGGCATATGATTCAGGTTTGTGTTTTCATCTCCGATCTTTTTTTGTCAAGTACTTGTGTTACATTAGAAGGTTCGAGTCTAGTTCTTCAAAGTTTAAAATTATTGCTTGAGGAGTTGAAACAAAGTTATATGGATATATGTCTCTCTGTTGCAGAACGATCTGGTTCATGGATGGGGTCTCGACTTTGCTCTCAGAAGATGTGTTGAAGTAAAAGCTGCTTTCTCTAGGGTTCTTAACTTCTTTATAAACTATACCTTATTCTTCGATAATGAAATTCTCTGTGTGTTTTGTGCAGCCTGCTCATGAGAAGATTGGGGTTGTGGATTCGCATTGGATAATTCATAAAGTGATACCTTCGCTTGGAAGTCAAGGTAAGTCGGAGAATGGGAAAGCTCCATGGCAAGGAGTGAGAGAGAGATGCAAAAAGGAGTGGACAATGTTTCAGAACCGATTAGCTGAAGCTGATAAAGAGTACCTTGGGAGGATGGTAAAAGGATAAAAAAATAGTTTTTTGTATCAAAAAGTAAAAAAAAACCGTCTTTTGTATATCAAAATATTTTACCTTAAATAGGTTTATGATAGGGCATGTGAAAGTGAAACCCTTTTTATACTGATATTGTGTGAGATTTATAGTTTTGATTGAGCTTAATGTTATGTTATATTTAAAATTTCTTGATTTTTTTTTAACATTAAATTTTCTTGATTTTTGTGAACCGGTAAAATCAAACTTAAAGAATAAAATTCTGATTTGAAAATCGGTTATATAATCAAATTTAGATAAATTTAAATAAATTTAGAAAATGTCGAAACTAAAATAACTCAATTAGATTTAAGATTGTAGTTCTCCTTGAACATCTCCAAATTTGGTGCCAGAATTTATTGTATATTTCAACCTTATCTCATTTTCAATTACAAAATGGTTAATGCTAATTTTTATTTCAAATATGGAATTATCTCATTTTTGATTCAAATATGCAATCATCTTATTTTCAATTTCATTTTGGAATTGAAGTTTTTTTTATTTATAAAGTAAGCCTTCAAATTTTAAATACTTTTAGTTTAAGAATTATAAATAATTATTTTGATTATGATTTCTTTTTAGTGATGATTATAAATATTAAAACACTCTAATAATAATATATAAGAAATTTACTTTGTTTTATTATTTTTATGTAGTGTAATAATGTATTTTTTTATAGTATAATAGTTATAATAGTTAAATTTAAAGAATATCATAATTTATAGAAGTTTTGAAAGAAATTAAATGAGTATTTGACCCCAAAAGAAAAAAGAAGAAAATGAGTATAGTTAGCAATTAATAATAAAATAGAAAAAAAGAATATATTTAAAATATTCTTTTCGAAATAGAAAATAGAATAATATATTGTAGAGAAATCCAATTGCATTTTGTAATTATTCTATTTTGAGATGAAAAATGAAATAATATATTGGAGATGCTCTTAGGGATTATTAATTTTCGGAGAAAACATGTTTTTCTTCCGGCTTTCTTTCTGAAGATTTGTAATACTGATAGATTTGTTTTCCTCGTTTGAGCTTATGGTACCTTGTAAGATTTTCATCTTATCATAATAATAATTTAGACGGAAAAAAGGAGATATAAGATTGTAGTTGTGTTTCGTAATCTTGCGTCACAAATTAATTTTCTTTTGATTTTGAAAGACCAATACCAGATTTACCAGTCTCACTTATTCAAAAAATAGATTAATTTTACATTTCTCTGAATAGATAACGTAATTGGTAGAGAAATTAAGGAGAGGAGAAGGGTATATTATTGGTTTGGAGTAAGGTTGAAGCTATACACCAAATCTAATATTCCATTTTATTTATATTGTCTATATTTTAATATATTTCCTCCAAAATAAAAGTCTGAAAAATTCAGTTTCACCTTCCTTTTTGCTTTTGATTCAAGTCAATTGTTTGGCCATAGAAAACCATAATGTCATTCTTTTACTTTATTAGTTCCTCTCTGACTCTCTCTGTTGGCTGTTTAATATTCAGTGTTTTTTTTTATGGTTAAGCGTTTGCTTTCATATCATTAGTAGAAGCCTCTTATGGGGAAAAACATATATTAAGCAACATCATAGTAGTTTTTCTCATGTATCATGCTTGTGTGTAATTAAATATATATGACATCATTAAGAAAATATGAAATTAGGAAGAACAGATCGACACCTACTAGAGGTTTGGTGTTAGGCACCAACCATTTTTAGACTAACAAAGAATAAAAACCTCATAAAAATCTCTTTTGCATTTCATTCCTCATCACGTTCACAATCCTTCTCTCTCTCATCAGTATATAAATTTATCTTTCTCTCTCTTCGTTTGATAAATTTGAAGGCTTGGGGAGAGAGAGAGAGAGAGAGGAAAATGGGAGAGATGAAGAGTATGCAAATGGGTGTGATTGGAGCATTGTTTCTCTCAGTTGCATCTTCTGTCTCCATTGTCATTTGCAACAAAGTTTTGATGACCAATCTTGGTTTCACTTTTGGTATTACTACTTTACTCTTTTTGTTACCTTTTTCTAAAGATGATTTAATGTGACAAACATATGTTGTGTATTTATATCTCTATCGAAACCGATTATTCGTCTGATAATTGATCGGTTTTTTGCTATGGTTTAATTATTGCAGCAACGACGCTAACAAGTTGGCATTTGATGGTAACATATTGCACACTTCATGTGGCATATAGACTAAATTTCTTTGAGAATAAATCAATAGACACGAAGACTGTTGTTCTCTTTGGCCTCCTCAATGGCATCTCCATTGGTCTTCTCAATCTCAGCCTCGGTTTCAACTCCATCGGCTTCTATCAAGTACATGAACGTTATATATAGTTTTGATCCTCATCATGTAACATTTTAATGATTGACCAATTTTGATGCTTGTCCTTAAAATAATGGCAGATGACAAAACTTGCTATCATACCATTCACCGTTCTATTGGAAACTCTCTTCTTCAACAAGAAGTTTAGGTGAATCTTTTGCTTATTGTTATAATTAATTATTTACACATATGTACATATCTCGAAATAGTGATGTCATGTTTGATTTTGCAGCCGGAAGATAAAATTCGCATTATTTCTGCTGCTGGTTGGGGTTGGAATAGCATCAATCACAGATCTTCAGCTCAACTTTGTTGGCTCTGTTCTCTCTCTCCTTGCCATTGCCACAACTTGCGTCGGCCAAATTGTATGCATCTTTCATAAAAATCAATATATAATGATTGATCCATAGTATAATTAATATGACTAATTTAAATGTTGTGGTGAAGCTAACAAACACAATCCAAAAGAGACTGAACGTGACATCAACACAACTCCTATACCAATCGGCCCCGTTCCAAGCCGCTATACTATTCGTCTCGGGTCCCTTTGTCGACAAATACCTCACTCGCCTCAATGTTTTCGCTTTCCATTACTCCCCTATCGTTGTGGTAATTTCACATCAATATTCATTTCGTTTATTTCCAATTGGTGTTACGATAGAATTTATAGATCGGTCGGCCATTTTGAGCCCGGCCCGTTTAAGCATATCTCCTTTTTGAACATTCTAGCTAGATAGAAGAAGTTTGTGAAACTTAGACAATGGTTAATCTTGTTGTTGTATACACATGCAGGGGTTCATAACGCTCTCGTGTTTGATAGCGGTTTCGGTTAACTTCAGCACGTTTTTAGTGATCGGGAAGACATCTCCGGTGACATACCAAGTCTTGGGACATCTCAAAACGTGTTTGGTGCTCGCATTTGGTTACACTCTCCTCCACGATCCTTTCACTCCTCGTAACATAGCAGGAATCCTCATCGCGGTCCTCGGCATGCTTCTCTACTCCTACTTCTGCTCTGTTGCTTCTAAATCCAAACAAGGCTCCAACGAATCCACTTTTATTGTAAGTAATCACACCAACAAAATAAATAAGATAGAAATGAAGTCTTTATTAATTGGTTTGGTTTGATTTCTTCTTAATAGGGGAAAGACAGGGATACGACGCCGCTTCTGAGCCAAGAAAAAGAGAACCATGAAGCCAAGAAATTAGACAAGCATTCTCCAGTATGATTACAACATAACATAAAAGAAAAAATTAAAGTACAAAATTACTCTTTCTTTATGTTTTGCTTCTAAAATTCTGTTTTTGTTTCCATTCATTGATAAAGTTTTTGTAATTGAGAAAAACTGAAACAGCCAATGGGCCTTTTTTTCTCTTACTTTTCTTTTGTTTTTGTTATATATATATATATATATTTACGGTTACATTCTTCATTTCTCTCCCTTTTGGATATTACAAGGATATATTAGGCTGTCTATGTGGTTATTATCTAATTAAATAAAAAGCAACTATATATTACGAAAAACAATTCTATTAATATTATTTGTAAAATGTTATGTGAAGATGCCTAGAGAGACGAGAGACGAGAGACGAGAGACGAGAGACGAGAGTATCAATCAATTTTTCATCCTAAACTCCATGAAGTGGTTGTGGAATCAATATGAATAGACAGAAAGAGACCCATAATCTGGACGAAATCAAAGATTAAGCATTTTAAATATATGTTCTAACGAATTTTGTGAAACTTCATTCAGCTATTATTACATTTTTACGATGAGTACTTGCTAGGTGTGTTATGTCTTAATATAATATTCAGTTCGTCCAATTTTTTTTATAAAAAATAGATATATGAGTAACTAAGTAATAAAAATAAACATAATTTAAATAGGATTAAAAAAGCTAAATATTTGCAAATATATGATAAATTTTAATCGGAAAACAAATAGTACAGAAAAAAATTAAATACATAATTATTTTTACTTTGTTAGGTTTCTCTATCATCAGGTGTTTTCGTATTTCAAATCTTATTTTATTTTCACAAGGTAATATAATTTGTTTTCTATTTTTTGTTTTTATTTTTTAAACGGTTTATAAAAATTAACTTATAAATCCTGCGTATATGTGGGGCCTAATATAGTTTTATTATATAAAGTTTGAACTTCAAAGTTCGTAATTAATATGATCATGACCAGGAACGGATCCAGAAAATAATTATGTATAGGGCACAATATATTTAAATACTACATAATTTTATTTTATTTTGTTAAAACAAAATAAAATTACTTAAAATATATTTTTAGAGTTCAAGGGTTTATTTTAAAAATTTTAAATTTGAACCAAAGTATAAAAAATAATTTCTCTTTGTAAAAGTTAGGATAAAGTTAACATAAATAGTATATTTCACATAATAAAAAATGTTTAAAAAGATTTCATAGTTATTTTATATACATATATTAAAGAAAAAATTGAAAACCTAGCTAAAATAAATGATCAACTATGAAAATATTATAAATCTATAACGTGAACACAAACATTTTTCTGTGGGGAATGAATGAAGATATAAAACAAATAAAAAGGCGGAATTTGCAATTTGAACCCTGGTGGGTAAAGAAGTAACACGGACCAAAACAAGTTTTTTTTTACAACATCTGATCTCTATTTATTAAATCATTGGTTCACATAAATTAGTTTTATGGGCTAACCAATCCGGAACCATCGAATTTACACGGATCACTAAAACAAGTTCACCTGCATTATTTCTTCGTACAAATGTTTACCGACAAATTTATAATATTTAGTATGGGCATATGCCCCACTTTTTATAACGTGGATCCGCCCCTGATCATAACAATATATCATGATTAAAATATAATAGTAAATATAATTTTAGTTTACAAAATTATACAAACAAAAACTGGTCTTAAAAAAGAAAAAAAGGAAAAAGGAAAAAAAAAGTAAAATAAAAAGCAAAAGTTTATAAAAATAGAAAATACAAGCAAAATTTCATAAATTTATCTTCGGTTTAGAAAAACATATGATCAAATACTAATCATAAAAGAAAAAAAAAATACTACTAACTCCTATATAAATTAAATTAAGGAAATTATAATAACTTTGAAGTTTGATCTTTATATAATAAGATTAAATTATAAACCATGCATAGAAGTATATATAAAAACCCTAAAAAAACTCTAATTTATTACATTATTCACTCAATAGTATAAAAAAAGCTCAACTTCGTAATGCCACAGACAAAACTCACAAGCAGAAGAAGTATTCACGTCGTTGTCCTCATCGTATCGATGCCAAACATTGTTATATACTAAGAACTTCTTAGTTCGGCCATCACACTCGCACTTAGGGGCGGAGGCAGTAAGAACATCTCCAACCCAATACCAAATTTGGTGCCAAATTGCATTTTGCAATAAATTTTGCTCCAACCCAATCTCATTTTCAATTGCAAAATGGTATAATGCCATTTTTGATTTCAAATATGCAACCATATCATTTTCATTTGCATGTTGCAATTGAACTTTTTTATTTATAAAATAGTCCTTCAAATTTTAAATAATTTTACTTTTAGAGTTATAAATAATTATTTTGATGATGATTTCTTTTTTGATGATTAAAAATATTAAAACACTCTTATATGTAAAATTAAAATGTAAATAACTTTATTTAATAGAAAATATAAAAACATAATACTAAATTTAAAATAATTAAAAAGTATTGAAATTAAAAAATAAAAGAAAATAAATTTAGTACAACAATGATTGGTTACTTAATAAGTGTATTGTAATGTGTTTTTTTTTCATTTTTATGTAGTGTAATGTTTTTTTTGTTAAATTATAAAAATGAAATTTCAAAAATATCATAATTTATGGAAATTTTGTGAGAAAGTAAATAATTGGGTCAATTTGTAAATTTTAAAGAAAATAGGTATAATTAGCAATTAATAATAAAATATAAAAAGAAGAAAATACTAAAAATATTCCTTTTGACATGGAAAATGCAATTATGGGTTGGAGATAAATCCAATTGCATTTTGCAATTATTGCATTTTACAATGAAAAATGCAATTATGGGTTGGAGATGCTCTAAAGGGAGAGTGGGGTCAGCTGACCCAACTTAATAAAAAAAAATATATATATTTTTTAGTTAAAATGGTTTATGACCCCATCAAAAAAAATTTGTGACCCCATTAAAAATATCAAAAACATGAAAAAACAAAAAACATATTTAAATTGATTAGTTGATTTTATTTTGGTTTTGGGCTCAATTTTAGTTTAACCCCACTTTACATACAAAAAAGAATAATTCATCATTTTAACTAGTTTCAATTAATTATTAGCTGATAAAAAAATCAAATTCTATAAACCTTTCTCTTCGTCATTCATGTTCATTGCTTATGGCTTTTTTTAATTTTTTTTATTATTCACCAAAAATAACAAGTAAAACATCTCACATGTTTACCTTAAATTTCATTATATTTTTTTTAATTTTTTTTAATCTTTTTAGATTATGTTTTAAGTTTTATTAAATTAGATATGACATGATTTCAACTCATAGAAAAATATAAGCTTTATATTTATAATCTATGAATTCGAATATCTTTAATTTTTATTTTGTTATTTTCACTAGATAACTAATGGATCGATTACTGAAAAAAAACTTTATTAACGAATGATATAAAATCGTATTGGTAATCAGTTTTTTTAATTGATTATCTTGTTTGTTTTAACAAAAAAGATATATTTAAAGATGTAACAAATGAAACCGTGATAAAAAGATTTCAAACTATTGGTGAACGTATAGTATATTTGTAACCATTTTTGGTAAAAAAAAATTGATAATTTTCTTTTGCCCCCGGTCGAAAAAAGTTATGGCTCCGCCACTGCTCGCACTTGTCTCGAACATACGCTCTTTTGAGCTCTTTCATCACCGGTTGGCCACACCACCATATGTTATCTCTAATCTTGTCCCGGAGTTCCACCAACTCCTTCAACATTTTTGACATCAACGGTTTCATTAAAGCAGACAAGATTTTGAAACCCTTTGTTTTGTATTGCCTCCAAGCAGACCCGGCCCTGATATATATTTATAGACACTCAAGCATATACAAATTTTTTGGCTTCTTTGCTAAAGATGAAAAAACGCAAATATACACAACATGCACCAGATCTATAAAATTATCTTATATAATATAGTAAGATTTTCTACCTAACTATCTCATATATAGTAAGGTTTCCTACATAACCAGCTCTAATGAGTAAGGTTTCCTATATAACCAGCTCATATAATATAGTAAGGTTTCCTACATAACCAGTTCTGATATGCTACCACGTGTCACTTCAAAAATTGACATGTGTCACTTCAGAAATTGACATGTGTCACTTTTTCGCTTTTTCTACTAAATTCTCTTTCATCGAACAAATAAAAACAACGCTTTAGTTTTCTTTTTTTCCATTCTCCACACGATTTTCTTTCATCAAACAAACAGAAACAAAAAATCAAAGCATAAACAAAGATTAATGTATTTTGCAATCACAAATTTCACCATAAATGTATTTCATATTGGTTATACTACAAACAACATGTTTTTATTATTAAAGAGAAATAATTTGATATTTTATAGGTTTACGATAAATAAATAAAAAATCCTCATGATATTATTATTCTAAAAACCTCTACTAACAAATACAATGAAATAGATTATAAAATTAAAACATTTAAAATATTATAAATTCGCGCAAAATATCCATAATCTTTTAGATCTTTCTTGATATTCATGATTTTCATAAATACGATCGATCTTCTCAATCTTCCAATGCATTTTGTAAGAAAATATGGTCACTATTACTTGAACCTTTGTGGTGATATTATATTGCTGAAGAGCATGATCTATTTTTACTAAGATGCCTAACAAGCAGATGGACTCATTTAATCGAATGTATTATGTCACGAGTTGAGTAAGCTGCTTCTTCAAATATCTAAAAGTTTTCTTTACTAAAAAAAAATATCTAAAAGTTTTTAAAAGAACGAAATCGCTTTGAATTCAAAGGTCACTTTTCTCACTTACATTTGAAAATCCACCATAGCATTTGCGGTAGTGCATGATTCGTAATGTAATACTAAGATACTTTAAACACTATCTAAATATCTAATGTACATCGTCTCGTGCATATAAAATTCTAAACAAACATCAAAATCTCCACTTGGCCACACGGATATGGCCATTTGCTTTCAGCCCATTTGAATATCTGCAGAGAGGGTCTATCTATGGGCTGCACTTCCTCAGGAATTAGTCTAGACCCTTTCATAAGTTTGGGATTCCCTGAGTCATCAAAAAAAAAAAAACAAACATCAAAATCATAGTTCTATATTGTAATTTATAATGCGTGGAACACCACCGTATTAAATTAATATATATACTACGGTTTTTTACTTCATGTCCGCACACATCAAATCAAAGTAACAAAATGCTAAACCTAAAATTAAAAAATAACATGATTAGGAATCTAACACTCAAGAAAACAAATAAAAATGACAAATATCTAACGTCCGAATTCATTGTGCATGATAAAATTTCAAATAATTAAAATAATTAGAAATTGTTTATGTCTGCGCACTGACCAACTGGATAATTGATATACATGGCTAATATCTATTACATATTAATCTAAGTTTTCTGACACATTTGTTGTCGCGTATAGTAAAATTAGTTATGATTTTTTTTTGGCTAAACAAAATTAGTTATGATTTATCAAGTTCTTGTTTGTTTTCATTTTTATCAAGTTTCTAAATCTCTTCTTTCGCAAAAAAAAAGTTTCTAAATCTCTTTCCTGAAAATACTTTTTTTAATGATTTTTTGCTTTTTTCAGCATCTATTTAATTATTTATTACGTTCTTATCTTCTCTCTCTCTCTCTTTTTTACAGCTTTATGTTCTTAGCGATTCATGTATCATATTAGTTTTTTTTAAAACCTTGTATCATATTAGTTGTGGTAATTATTACCTTTTTATTTGTTTTTACTTTTAGTTAATTTCTAGATATTCTTCTTATTTATTCTATTTGATCTTCTTCCGTCTACGTAATTATGAGTTGATTTTTTAGTTAATATGTAGATTTTGTGACATTTTATAATTTCTTATATATATGATATCACGTGTAGATACATTATTTATCATTACCACTCATCATCATTTTATTTAAAAATTTTCATTTCTATTATACCACAAAAATGACTAAAGCTATCAATCTTGCTATCTTCATGGTCGTCCTCGTCCTCGTACTAGGTTTGCTTTACACATTAAATATTATAATCATGTTTTTCTCTTTTATTCATGGTACATTATTGTGTTGTTCAAAAGTTGATATTATATTTTAAATTATTTATACTAGGGATGGTGATGAAAGAAACACAAGCACAACCGAACGTGTGTTATCATAATATAATAACAGAACAGGAAAACTGTGAATCGATGATATGTGCATATGAGTGTGCTCGACAGTGGAACGGACAAGGCGACTGTGTGAGTCCACACAACACGATCTGCATATGTACTTATAATTGCTAAAAATGATTTGTCTTTGTTATCCATAAACTATCCTCAATGATTGTATTTAGTTATACAAAATGTGTCAAATAAAAAATTGTAATATTGCAGTACTCTTTTATAGTTTTTTTTTTTATGTGTATGTGAATTCTGATTAAAATTATTTGCATGAACTATAAACTGCTACTTAAGGATATATATGTGCTCTAATTCATATATGTGTCGATCATCATCAATTTGAATATCAAAATTCGCAAAGTAGCGATGAATGGAGCATGAATCTTTGAAATACATATTAAACAAAAATATATAATAGAAGAAGATAACTGTGAAGCTATATATGAATGTAAAAATAATTCAACCGCGCATGCCCATGCTACGTTGTCGTTTTTGTTTCATCTTCCATGTACAACATTACTCCCTCTGTTTACATTTAATTGTCGTTCTGAAAAACGTATCTGCAAAAAACTGGATGTATCTGGATGTGTTTTGAGTTTAATACATCCAGATACATTTTATGCAAATGACAATTAAATGTAAACAGAGGGAGTATTATATTATGGACGACCCACAAAAGAGAATTGGAAAATAAACTTTCCCTAAAAAGAAAGAGAAAAAAAAATAATCTATTATATAAAGACTCCGTTGAGTTTCACAAGGAGATGACACGTCAGCACCTCCCTGTCTGACACATCATCCTTGAAATTAAAAAAAAAATCAAATTTCTAAAATTAATCGTCTTTTGTTTAACACACTTTCAAGTTTCAAGTTCCTAAAAACATAAATTACTTTCCAGAAATCAAAGCGACATAGAACAATATAGGCATGTGGGGGTGTGAGCAATTGTGTGATTGATCACACTCGGTCACAAACACTAACTTTGATAACAAAAAAATCAAAACATTTCTTTTTTGTGCTTCCTAGAGAAGAAGACACCAATTTCAATCGATCTATCTTTCCTAATCTCTACAAATCCTGTTTCTTTGATTTCCCCGGAGACTTTATCCCGATCTCGTCTTCCGCATCGATATCGATGGAAGCTGAGGCAGAAGTTAAACGCCTCGTCGAGGAAATTAAGGAGCTCCATGACTTTGCCGCTTCCTTCATCTCTTCTTCTTCTCTGCAAGAGCTTACCCTCCGGCAAAATGTTGGAATAGATCCATTTTCTGTAAACGGAAAAGGATGTCAAGTAAAAAGGAAAATCAAGAGAATGGAAAAGAAGCAAAAGGGAAAGACAAGCAAAAGGAAAATCAAGGAACANAGGAAAAGGATGTCAAGTAAAAAGGAAAATCAAGAGAATGGAAAAGAAGCAAAAGGGAAAGACAAGCAAAAGGAAAATCAAGGAACAAAGGAAATTGGAGAAAAAGGAAATCATGAAGAAAAGGCAAACAAGGAGAAAGGAAATTGTAACAATAGGAATTAGCAATTTATTCTTGTTTAGAATCCTAACTCTATAAATAGAGTCCTAGGCTTAAGGTTTATTGTATCCAAAAAATATCACAAATCACAGAGATCACAAAGATCAAAGTGAAAGAGAGGATTAATAAAATAAAGGTTTAAGAGAGAAATAAGGTGTTTCATCAAAATCCCAACATGGTATCAGAGCCAAGGTCCTGAGTGTTCTATTTTGAGAGAGAGAGAGAGAAAGAAAAAAAACATACATTCCGTGCAAAGTTCGGATCGAAACTAATTCCGCTGCAGAATTCGGGTCTGTGAAAATCGAGTTCGTGAAAAAATCAAGTTCGTGAAGAATCAAGCTCGTGCAAAATCCGTGTTTCGTGCAAAGTCCGAGCCAAATCTGAAAGATGACCAAACGTATTCAAACATTATCCGTTCCAGTGTTTGATGGGCAAAATTATGAGCTTTGCGCTGCAAGGATAAAAACAACATTGAGAATTGAAGAACTCTGGGAAGCTGTGGAGAAAGGACTTCCACCAGAACCAAAACCAAAATCAGATTTACTAGAAGAATGGAAAGAACAGGTGATGCAAGATATGAGAGCTCTACAAGTGTTACAGATGGATGTGACAGATTTGGTTCTCAAGAAGGTAGTTTCTGCTACCACATCTAAGGAATTCTGGGATAGACTACAAGAAAATTATCAAGGAAACTATCAAGCAAAACTTGTGAGGCTAGATGGTTTGAACAAGAAGTTTGAAGATCTGAAGATGAAACGAGGAGAAAAGATTCAAGAATATACTGATAAAATTCAAGAGATTGTGAATCAAATGAGTTTACTTGGAGAACAGAAGACACATCATCAAGTTATCAGGAAGATACTAAACACGATGCCAAAGAGTTATGCCGGGTTAGCAGCTCTAATGTAGGGAACAAAAGATCTAAAGAAGATCGCTGTGACAGATCTCGTTGGATCACTAATCTCACATGAAGCAAAGTATTTAGCAGATGATGAACCAATCGAAGGAGCACTATATGCAAGATCAACCGGAACAAAGTTTAGCCAAAGATCAGATCAACATCAGAGAACCAACAAGTGGTTCAATACATGCAAAAAGGATAATCACAATGAGGAAGACTGTTATTTCAAAAGTTGAAATTCATCATGGTGTGGTATCTGCAAAAAGAATAATCATAATGAAGATGTTTGTTATTTCAGGAACAAGGAAGGAAAGCCATATGAAAGCAAACAAGTTCAAGGTGAATGTTTTGTGTGTGGCAAGTCTGGACATTATGCAAAGAACTGCAAAAACATATTTAAGGCAGAAGCTCACTCATTCCAAAACCAAGAAGAACAAGAGAAAAGATTTGAAGAATTGTCTTTCACTGCAACAGCATATGATGCAAGTCAGATTTATGAAGAAGGAGAATGGCTGATTGATAGTGGAGCAACATGTCACATGATTAGAGATGAGTTGTTCTTCACAAGATTAGACAAGACATATAAAGTCAAGATCAAATTTGGATGTGGAGAAATTCTTACAAGTGCAGGAAAAGGAGATATTAGCATGGAGACAACTAAAGGAAAAGTTACAATCAAGGATGTTCTACTAATTCCAGGACTAGACAGAAATTTGCTAAGTGTGCCATAATTATTGGGTAAAGGTCATAAAGTTCTGTTCGATGAAAAGACATGTACAATCACGGATAAAACCTGGAAGAAGCTAATAGAGGTTCAAGAAGATAATCAGAAGTTCATTATTAGATGGGAAATAATCAAAGAAAAAGCAAGAGAGACAAAAGAAGAAAAGAAGACAGAACCAGAAAAGATTGAAGATGCAGGATCAGCGTGGATCACTAAATTTCCAGTCAAAGAAGATTGCTACACATCAATAGAGATAAAAGAAGAAGAAGCAACAAACAATGAAAATGAAGATGATTCAAGCAAGAGGGAGCAAATGGAAATT
>JAHZTW010000002.1:25309109-25365200 GCA_020283515.1 Alliaria petiolata
AAAAAGGGAAATTCACCATGGTGTGGTATATGCAAAAAGAATAATCATAATGAAGATGTTTGTTATTTTAGGAACAAGGAAGGAAAGCCATATGAAAGCAAACAAGTTCAAGGAGAATGTTTTGTGTGTGGCAAGTCTGGACATTATGCAAAGAACTGCAAAAACAGATTTAAAGGAGAAGCTCACTCATGCCAAAACCAAGAAGAACAAGAGAAAAGATTTGGAGAATTGTCTTTCACTGCAACAGCATATGATGCAAGTCAAATTTATGAAGAAGGAGCATGGCTGATTGATAGTGGAGCAACATGTCACATGATTAGAGATGAGACGTTCTTCACAAGATTAGACAAGACATACAAAGTCAAGATCAAATTTGGATGTGGAGAAATTCTTACAAGTGCAGGAAAAGGAGATATTAGCATGGAGACCACCAAAGGAAAAGTTACAATCAAGGATGTTCTACTAATTCCAGGACTAGACAGAAATTTGCTAAGTGTGCCACAATTATTGGGTAAAGGTCATAAAGTTCTGTTCGATGAAAAGACATGTACAATCACGGATAAAACCTGGAAGAAGCTAATAGAGGTTCAAGAAGATAATCAGAAGTTCATTATTAGATGGGAAATAATCAAAGAAAAAGCAAGAGAGACAAAAGAAGAAAAGAAGACAGAACCAGAAAAGATTGAAGATGCAGGATCAGCGTGGATCACTAAATTTCCAGTCAAAGAAGATTGCTACACATCAATAGAGATAAAAGAAGAAGAAGCAACAAACAATGAAAATGAAGATGATTCAAGCAAGAGGGAGCAAATGGAAATTGCAGAAAATGAATCTAGAGGGAGTGTTGGAATAGATCCATTTTCTGTAAACGGAAAAGGATGTCAAGTAAAAAGGAAAATCAAGAGAATGGAAAAGAAGCAAAAGGGAAAGACAAGCAAAAGGAAAATCAAGACACAAAGGAAATTGGGGAAAAAGGAAATCATGAAGAAAAGGCAAACAAGGAGAAAGGAAATTGTAACAATAGGAATTAGCAATTTACTATTCTTGTTTAGAATCCTAACTCTATAAATAGAGTTCTACACTTAAGGTTTATTGTATCCAAAAAACATCACAAATCACAGAGATCACAAAGATCAAAGTGAAAGAGAGGATTAATAAAATAAAGGTTTAAGAGAGAAATAAAGGTGTTTCATCAAAATCCCAACACAAAAAGCCTCCGCCTTTGACGCCTCCTTCCGCCGCGCCACGTCAGCACTATCCTGATCGGGAAACCCAAAACAAGTGGTTGAATCGTTTTCGACTGCTCTCACAGAGAAACCATCTATCTCCTCCACAAACCCCCAAAATATCAAATCTCTCAACGCTTCTTCTTCATCATTAATCTCAAGGTAATACTACTACTAATTTTTTCTGATTTGTTCCCACAACATCGTTGGGTTTCTGTGATTCAAGCGCCAAGCCATGGCTTCACTTTCATTCTCTTCATCTTCGACCATCATCGATTCGAGAGCTCCTCCTCGACAAGCCTCCGCCTCTTCTCCGTCGTGTATTTCCCTTCCCACGCTTCCTCCTCAGCCGCTTCAGTTCCAAAACCGCGCCGCAAAAGCCACTGCTTACTGTCCGTTTTCCACTCTCGATAAATCTGAAACCTTTTCAATGTCCGTTTCTGAGATCTCAAAATGCTAAATTTCGAAATGGGTTTTGATTTGTAGGTCGGAAGATCGTGAGGAACGTTGTGACGAAATCTACAGGTGAAGTTCCTGCCACTACCGAAGCTGCCACTACATAGTTGCCGGAAATCGTCAAGACTGCTCAAGAAGCTGTAAAGACGTTTACTTTATCAACTTTATGCTTTCTGCTTCCTGGTTTATGATTCTTGTTTCTCGTATTCTTGAACTGAATTTTGATTATTTCGATTTGTTATTCAAGTGGGACAAAGTGGAGGATAAGTATGCAATTGGTTCTCTCGCATTAGCTGGTGTGGTGGCTCTTTGGGGATCTACTGGACTGATTTCGGTGAGGAGAATCATTCCATCTTTGAAACCCTAATTAGTGTTAAGTTCCTTTATTTGATTCCAGATTTGATATTGTGAAACAGGCTATCGACAGGTTTCCGTTGGTTCCTGGTGTTCTTGAACTTGTAGGCATTGGTTACACTTGTACTTGTACTTGTACTTGTATCTTCTTCGTCTTTAGCGAACCTATTTTTCAAGATTTAGATGATTCATCACCTTGGATTTAGGATTAGTCCTCTGATTAGAGTATCCGAACAAATGCAATTTAGGCCCTGTTCGTTTTTATATCTAGATGCTGCATCTGGATGCAAATATTTAAATGTTGTTCGTTTGAACACTTTAGAACCAGCATCTGCATGCTGCATCTAGATGCAAAATCAAAAAAATCCAAAAAATCTGGATATTTGAGATGCTAGAAAAAGTAGAGTTTGGATGCAAATTTTGCATCTCAAAAACCAAAAGACTAAAATACCTATAATCACGTTTTTCCGTAAAACCGTAAAATCGCGTTTTCCCGATAAAACCGTATAATCACGTTTTTCCACCAAAACCGTAAAATTGTGTTTTCCCGACAAAATCGCAAAATCACGTTTTCCGCCAAAAACCTTAAAACCGCATTTTTCCGCCAAAACTTCAAAATCGCGTTTTTCCGACAAAACCGCAAATTCACGTTTTTCCGCCAAAATCGCAAAATCACGTTTTTCCGCCAAAAACCTTAAAACCGCATTTTTCCGACAAAACCGCAAAATCACGTTTTTCCGGCAAAAACGTAAAATCACATTTTCTTTACAAAAACGCAAAATTACGTTTTCCCGCCAAAATTGTATTTTCCCGCCAAAACGGCAAAATCGCATTTTCGGGACAAAAACGCAAAATCACGTTTTCCCGCCAAACCCGCAAATTCGCGTTTTCCCGCCAAAACCGTAAATTCGCGATTTCCCGCCAAAACGGTAAAATCGCATTTTCGGGACGAAAACGCAAATTCACGTTTTTCCCGCCAAAACCGTAAATTTGGGTTTTCACGCCAAAACCGTAAAATTTTGTTTTCCCGCAGAACCGTAAAATCGCGTTTTCTCGCAAAAACCGTAAAATTGTGTTTTTCGCCAAAATCGTATATTTGCGTTTTTCCGACAAAACCGCAAAATCGCTTTTTTTCGACAAAATCGTAAAATTGTGTTTTTCCGCTAAAACCGCAAATCGCGTTTTTCCGTCAAAACCGTAAAATTGTATTTTTCCGCTAAAACTGTAAAACCGCAAAATCATGTTTTCTCGCCAAAACCATAAAACCGTAAAACTGTGTTTTTTTTTATTTTTTAATGTGTTATTTTTGTGTATTTAAAAATTCAAAAAAATATTTAAATGTGTTAATTATTTAATTTTAAACGCTGCATCTAGATGCTATTTCAAAATCAGAAACGAACATAATAGCTTTCAAATGCAATATCTGGATGTTGTTCCAAAATAAAAAACGAACAGTATTTAAATTTAGCATCCAGATGTAGCATCCAATGCAGCATCTAGATATAGCATCTAACTACAAAAACGAACAGGCCTTTAGTGTTTCCATATTGAGATATGTTTTTACAAATGGATTGCTACTTCTCAAGAGTGTTTTTGAATCTCAAGACTAGCTTCAATCTCAAAGATTTTGTTAGTTGCTTGATTCATTTCTGTGATGGAACGTAGCATTTGGTTTAATCCTGATGTTTTTCTTTTGTACGCAGTGGTTCGCTTACAAGAACCTGATCTTCAAACCAGACAGGTCAAGCAACTCTCTAAAACCTGTGTTTTGGTTTCGTCTAAACTTGAACACTGTCTTCTTATCAAATATATTATTAGCATTGTTTCCATTTCCTTTGATTTGAAACTATAGAAATTTGGTTGATTTCATGTTCACTAAGAAACTTAATAATGGTATCTTGGCTACAGGTTGGTGATAACTCCATAGATATTCCTGAAGCCAATGTGATAATCCAGATATCGTCACATGCTGGTTCTAGACGTCAAGAGGCACAACGTTTGGGTCGTATTCTTACGTCTAAGGTTTGAATTTCGAAATTCGTTACTCTTTTGTCACTTTGATACCAAAATAAGTTTCAATATATCTCCATGATTGAAACAACATGGTATAATTTAAGATAGAATGGCTGGTGGAAAAGAAGAGTACAATGCATTCTTCTACTCGCTTGTTTCGACATATACACAGGAAATGTATTATTCGACGAAAAGACAGCAGTTTTTAATCGACCTCCTGATGCTGGTTCAAGCTTAAGCTACAGCAGTCAACTCAAGCTTAAGCTACAGCAGTCAACACGAACAGTTATCCCTTCTCGCAAAGGTTTTGTTTCGAGACATTTATTAGTAGTTGTTATTTTATTTTTTTTGTAGTTGTGATGTTTTTCCTTTCGTTTTGATAAGAAAGATTTGAATGATAGACATAAATAATATGGACAGGTGTTGAATGCTGGAGATGATATGGTAGGTTTGGAGCAACTGGAAGAAGACACAGACAGTATGGCTCTACAAAAGGAGAGAAGAAACAGATCGTTGAGTGAAATGTCGGGAGCCAAAGGAATGGTCTACGTGGAATACAACTCTGGCCGTCACAAATCTTCTTCTCAGCAATTCAAGAAACCTAAAGACCCTACTAAACGTCACCAGCTCTTAAAAAACGTTTCGTCTAACCAACACATTTTAAGATAATTATATCATAAAACTTGGAAAAATGCCATCATGGTTTTTGTTGCCCATATCCCATTCAGGAAGCAATAAAACGAGTACCAACTACAAAGGCATCGCTCATTACTGCTTATACATTTTATACAGTTATACAAACCAAAGGCTAGAGCAAAGAAAAAGAAAGAAAAATTTAGAGGAGAGAAGCTCGAAAATAAAATAAGAGTCGAAGTTATTAAAAGTAAAAAAATTGAACGGATTATTAATTTAAAAAAAATATATTTATATATTTAAAATTTTAAAATTATATCAACACTATATTTAAAATAAAATACTATATTAATCAGAAATACAAAATATATAATAAAACGGTAAATCCGCATGTACACGCAGGTCATCACCTAGTTAAATTTAAAACTAGTGGTGATGATGAAACTTGCAAACGACGAATGACATAACTTTTATTTTAATGGATGAGAAATAGTCTTCATCAATGGGCCAACTTGTTTGCAACAGCCAACAACAACCCAACTAAAAGCTATTTATTTGTGTTTAAAACTTAATACATGTGATGTGATGATGACTTATTCCTACATATTACTACAATTTTGTCCTTTGGCTAACGATACTGCGATACGTTTCTACACAATTTCTCAATCAATTCCAATGCTTCCTTGTCAAGATTACTATTTTAGTCTTATTTTATTTTCTACATATACAGTACCTTGTTTGATGGGTTTCACTTTCTTTAGCCATTTTCTTTCCTTCTGATCAACTCATGTCATTAGTTTAGAATTGGAACTTACAAAAGTGGAGTAAAAATATGGTTTTGAGTTTAATACATTTGTTTGATGGGTTTCACTTTCTATATGAGAATGTGATATACTTCCTCCGTTTCAAAAAAATATCACTTTAACACATTTCACACAAATTAAAAAAACTATTAAAAGTTCTGTTTTACCCTTTGTTCACACGTTAAATATAATCATCTCTCTAATTACTACATTAAATTAGTAGGGTCAAAACTGGAGTTTTATTTAAAATTCTGCATTGAAAATGTAAAACAACACTCTTTGTGAAACAAAAATAAAATTCTAAAACGACACTCTTTATGAAACGGAGGGAGTATCATATACTGTATAAGGGCTTCTCCAATCGGATGACATTTCATTAAATTTGATGACTTATCCTCTCCAAGCGAACGATAAACTGGACACTATAATTCTAGTTTTAGTGTTTTATGAACATTTGGTCAGTGTTCACAACACTAAACATTAAAATATTATTTTTATTAAATAATATAATTAAATTATTGGTTATTAATTGAATAAAATTTAAGATTAGAAATTAAGTATACCATAAATAATTTTGTACTTTTCATTTTAAATAATATAACTTTTCATTTTAAATAATATAAAATTGTAATTGTAATTAATATTTCATAAAATATCTAAATTAATATGCAAATTGATTAAAATTGTTAAGTTTTATGAACTTCCAATTCAAAACCAATTGGCTATGAGGGGATTAACCCAAATCCTTTATATATTATTCAAAGTCCCTCACAGCTTTCAATGTGAAACATATCTTACACACACTGTCTAGAGATTAACTTAACATTTGAAGTGATTTGAAATGATTTGAATTTTAATGAGTTTTTCTATGATTTGGTTGAAATATGGAAGTTGTTATGATTTGTTATTGAAGTTATATCAAATTCCATCTAAAACCATGAGATTTGAAATTTTATATTTTTAATTAGGAAACTCCATCAAAACATCATAAAATCATTACAAATCTCTTAAAATTCACTACTTAAAATATTTCCAATAACAGAGGATTTGATTTACTTTTTATAAATTCTTGATTGAATAACATAGGATTTGGAAAGACATTTAGAAATCATTAGTTCAATAACAGGGAATTTTAAAAGAACCACCAAATCTTCTAAAATTCATAATCCAATACACCCCCCTAAGGCTTCATAGTCCATTAACCTCTACTAATTCCAATAAAAATTAAAAATACATATTAAAATTCAATTAAACTTGTTGATCATTTGGTGATCTTGGGTCTTCACCTTGAGGTTCTTGTCCTTGAACATGTTTTCCTTAAAATTGTTCTCCTTGAAATTGATATCTTTTATAATGATGATGTTCGATTTCAAGATTTCGTAGCTCGACACAAGCAAATCAAGGACCGGGAAGCTTATATTGAACTTTGAAATGCTTTAATTGAACACTTCTGGTCCGAATATACTAATTCTGAGAATAATTACGATGTAATTTATTTTTCACGTTTTTTTTAATTTGTCGATTGTAATTTTATATTTAACTTATAATAAATCAGTTTTTATAATATTTATCAAAATGATTAATTAATAACTTATATTTAATATATATTTATCAAAATGATTAAAAAAAAATTAAATTTATATAATATAATAATAGAAAATATTATTTTTGATATGATATCTAATGTTGTGGTTATTATTAAAAAATAGAATACCAAAACACCAAATTTGGTGTTGTTGGTGTTGTGGTTGAAGATGCCTCACACTACAAATAATAAGTCTCTCTCAAAAGTTTTATTGTGTCTTGTCGTGATCTGTTATTTTGATTTTCTTCATGAAATTTACACAAATCTTAACCATTTTCAGTAATGTATCTACGTCTACAAATTTTTGATTAGTGTCAATTTTCTGCTTTACACGATCCTAATAATCTATTTTCCAACTCAGTGTGATATTCCTATAATTAAGACAATGGTAATATTAATATAAGACACTTCACTTTGTAATACTCTCTTATCAATTTTTTAAACAGATGGAATGTCGAATGGCTATAAAAAATTTACATTTCTCTCTCTAGTGACATCTTATTCTTATGAGAATTTTGTGTCCACATCTTCCCTTTGCAAGACTAGCAATTTTCTAATTGCATTAGGGAAATATTCCTTTTAACTCTATCCTTATCAAACTAATAATATCCTGTGTCATTAAATCTTTAAATATCTTTAAGAGTCATTTTCTTTTTTAAGATACCTCCAAATCATATTCTTTAATTTTTCTTTAGTAAAGTACAAATATCTTCTCAAATACAATTTCAATTGCCATTATCACGCTTGTATTCGTTTTTAGTGGCAAGAAAATCCAGATTTCTATAAGTTTCCAAAAGATTAGTTTGAGTTTCGGTATAAGATTTTCTCCATTTAACAACAACAACAAAAAAAAATCATAAATTTGGGGTTAAGAAGTGAACACATAAGGAGGGTAATAACGTAATTTAACCAGATTTGTATTTATATTTTTTTTTTTTGTCTGCGACAAAGTTTTGTATCTTATTCGTCCGCAATCTCTTATTTTTTTGCACATTGCCCATATTCTCGCAAAGTTACAGTTTTTCCTCTCTACCAGAGAAAACAAAAACTGTTGAAATTAGAGACAGAGAGAGAAACTGAAGAGCGATGACGAGAATCAATTGAATTCTTCTTCGCCCTTTTTTTTAAAAAAAAAATCCGAATCTACACTGCAAAATTTCACCCTCTTCGCCTTCGTCTTCGTCTTGGTCTACTCTCTGATTCTCTCTGATCCTTTCTTTTTCCTTTTGGGTTTGTCGTTTTATGGGTAACGGAGAAAACAAGAGTCTCTGTGGTTTGTAATTGCGAAGAAAATCCCTAAGGGTTTCGAGATTTCCCGAAAGGTGTGTGTGTGTGTGTGTGTCTTCTGGGTTTTATTAATCCTTTCGTGTGTCGGTTGTGATTGTGTTGGGTAGAAAGAAAGTGGTGATTTTTTTTGGTTTTTATTGGGGGAAACTTCCTTGGAATTCAAGAAACTTCTAGGGTTCTTATGGAGAATCTGATAGTGTAAAAGCCTTTCCTCTTCATAGTTACGAATGGCTTTTGGGTCTGAAAACGAGACCGAGACGAAGATGGAAGGCTGGTTGTATATAATCCGATCCACTAGATTCGGATTGCATTTCTCTAGGAAACGTTACTTTGTCCTTAGAGATCATCTTCTCAAGAGTTTCAAGTCCATACCAGATTCTAAATCCAAGGTCTTTTATTGGATTTTTATCTGCATTGTTTCGTGTAAAGTCTCCATTTTGTTTGGTCTTAAACTTTGAAGAATCTGAATTTTGGCTGTACAGGATGCAGGAAGAAGTGCGGTGATAGATTCATGTATCCGAGTTACCGACAATGGAAGGGAGAATGTTCATAGAAAAGTATGAAACTTGTGAAAATTGTAAATGGATGTGATCTATTTCCGAATCTTAGTTGTGGAGTTGATGATAATGGTTTTGTCTTTGATCAATTTGTAGGCATTCTTCATATTTACACTATACAATACCTCAAATCACAATGATCAGCTCAAGGTAAGGTAATTTTACGATTTTTGTGTGTTGGGCGATAACTTGTTGTGATGAACATCTCTTTTTATATGTAAAGCTTTCTGTTTTTAATTGATAATGAAGTTAGGAGCAAGCAGTCCTGAGGATGCAGCTATGTGGATCAATTTGATTAAAGAGGAAGCTTTAAAGGTCTTTACAAGAAATTTAGTAACAAGTTAAAAAGCTCTTCTACTTGGAGGATAGAGNTTGGGTTTTGCGAATGTATCAGGGCTCTTGGATAGTTAAGCAGAGTGTGGGAAAGAAAGCTTGCCTTGTTGGTCAGGCCCTGGAGATCAATTACTTCAGGGGAAAGAACTATATTGAGGTAACACAGTAGGGACTGATGTTAGATCTTAATAGGAACTATATTGATAATTGTTAAAGAAACTTGTTTTTCTTACACACCACCTCTGCTATTTTCAGCTGGGAGTTGATATTGGGTCATCAACTGTTGCAAGAGGAGTTGTGAGTCTTGTTCTTGGTTACCTTAACAAACTCGTGATTGAAATGGCTTTCTTGGTACAGGTAAACTTGTTGTTACTATAACTCTTCTTTCCTGGTTTAGCTCTTGAGCCCATTTCGGTATTTCCGGTTACTTGGTGAAGCATTCGGTTTGAGTTTGCGATTTTTCGTTGCGTGCAGGCGAGTACCGAAGAGGAGCTCCCGGAATATCTCCTTGGAACCTGTCGGTTAAACCATCTAGACGCTTCCAAATCAGTTTCAGTTATTCCATAGAGTCCATTCAAGATAAAGTATTCTTTGAAATCTATTGAATGTCAGAGACACTATAGCTTATTGGTTAGTGGCTTATGCAACTCAGATTGATAAGATCTCGGTGATACTACTGCCGAAGTTCTTTGTATAGACGTATCACATTTATCATTCATTTCCCCAACTTGTGGTTTGTTGACCCAATATTCTTTAGCTTCAGTGCTTTTGGATTCTACTATTGGTTTGTTCCAGTGTTGTTAAGATTTAGCATTACTCAAATGCAAATAATAAGCATGGTTAAGACAAACCCAACAACTACATTTCACGTTGAGAATTGCAATCATTTAAGTTTCTTCACCAAATATCAATTGAATAACATTTAATAAAGTTGCAAACCCAACAGCTACATTTATCTTCTTTATTTTTTTTTCCTCTGCAGATAAAGAAGATAAACTCTCTGGCATATTAACAAAGACATACATATGCATACATTTGAACTCAATAGGGCAAAGATTGAAACTTTATTCTAGATTCTTCCAGGAAACATAAACACAAATTACAGAGAAAAGAAAACCCACAAAAGAAAGAAATGATTGTTGTACTTTCTTAAAAACAGAAACTGAATGTCACCAACAACAACTAGCTAAGCTAGCAATCCTCAACAGACTGTACAAATCAAAGACAAACAAGTTAAAATCAAGAGCCAGGAGAGTTCTATCATCATCATCATCCCTAAAAGCTCTTCTTACAGCTACAATATGGTCACAAGACTAACAACAACAATCCATGTCAGAAAAGTAGTTTAATCTCAAGATCAGAAGAGTTTTCTTCTCAATCCAGAATCAATGTTCCTCGATACCTTAGTGAGCTTCATTGGAGCTCCAGGACAAGTATCAGGAACCATTTTTGTGTCGGTATGACGAGAAGGAGGTGTCTTGCAGCCATCAAAACACCAGATTTCAGCAGAAGCAGGAACATTACTATTGCCTTGTAGTTGCAATGAGAGAATGATTCTCAGCAGATTCTGATAGATAGACTCGATGATTTCTTCATCAGACACCAAAACACAATCGAAAAGATTGGAATCAATCCTCATCTTGTCGTTGTATTGGTTACACAGTGGAGACAAAGTGGCGGTTCCTCTGTCTCCTCTCTGTGTGATGATTATCATCTCTTCTTCCGATAGAGAAGAAGAGTCGGAATCAGAAGACGAAATCGAATCGGGGACAACAGGGGTTTGAGTTTCAGGCTCTAAAGAAGCTTTCTTTATTACTACTTCACGTGGATCTTCTTCTTGGTCCATTGGATTTAACGAGATCTAACCAACAAAACCAACAATCGAAAAAGGCATAATAAACCAAAAATTAATTGCGAACAACAAAAAAGGATAAAAAATCAAATCTAATTACTGAAGAATCTCTAAATTAGTGAAGAAAGTTCGGATTTTTTAGATTGCAGATTAATGGAGAGAGTAAAGGAAGAAGAAAAGAGTACCTGAGACTGAGAGAGGCTGAGTAGGTTTTCGTTTGCGCCCTTTTTTAGGGGTTTTTGTATTTATATATTATTGCGAAATGAGTCGGGAAAATTAGGTTAATATTAACCGTTCGATGATTAGTAATGGGACCCATTTTGTTTTAATGTTATATATCTGACGGCTCTCCTTTAACAACCATTTGCTTTTAAACGTTTGGTACTTCAGGAGTCTTTGGACTTCTCGCCAAAGTGACGACAACGAGTAGTTGCGTGTGTCTCCTTCGGTCTTATGTCTCAAAGCGGAAATTTTTGTAAAATAACTTTTTTTTTTCGAGTTTTTAATTTTGTTTATATTCAGAAACTTTTTTTTTTTCTTCTAAATAACTTATATTCAGACTTTAGTAAATTCTTTTTTTTATATGGTGAAGTTACACAAAAAGGAAAACAAAAACAAAAACATGAATTGTCTAATCAATTGCTAACTAGTTTGTTGTAATAAATTAAATTTGTTATTTTGAAACAGGTTTGATAAAATAATAAAATTGGACAATTGGTAAAGTTACATACTTCTTACAAAACCAGTAGTTATATTAAAATAGTTGGTAGATCAAGACCATGACCAATATTCACTATCTAGAATGAACTTGTTCATTTTTTTTCTTTCAAACATTGCAAAACAAATGTTATTTATTAAGTATGAAAATAAATTAAAAAGTGAGTTTATATTTACTAATTGGTCATATAATGTCAGACACACAAAAAATTATCTTTGTAAATTTGTTTGTATCTCTTTTTTTGGGTCAAATTTGTTTGTATCTCTAAAACTTTTGAAACTTATACATTCTTTTCCAAAATTTGCAAATCAAATATAGGAAAAATTCGTGAGAGAGAAACTTAAAAAATTAATAAAGAGATATTGTTACGATATCGGATGCAGGTCCGGCTCAAACGGGCATGGCATAAGTACGACAGTCCAGTGGTGCATCATCTATTTTGATAACGTGTGATGAGGATGTGTATTCTCCTTTGTTAACAAATATTGTAAATGATTGTATATAAATTACATTTTATACTGTAGAGAATTGAATTAATGCGTGTTTTGTTCAAAAAAGAGTTTAACAAAGTGTGTTTATTATTTTGAAGTTGGTTGTTGCATACTGAATAATATATGCTTACTTGAAATAAAATATTGGATATATTTGTTATTCAGGATGAATTGATATTGTTGATTAGTTTGGAATGCAGAAAAACTATTAACCCTTTCAGAATGGATTATAATTTTTTGTTGACGAAGAAAAGACATTAGAAAAAATGCTACTAATGATTAAGCGTTCATATGAACTATAAACATAAAGTTTGAAGAGTATAGTCCTGTTCGTTTCATGGTCGCAGCGATAGATTTAAATACGCTGATTTTTTTTTATTTGAGAGACGCCGGCGGCAGCTTTCATTCATTATACGTCAAATAGGTGGGTTGAGTTTTAATTTATCGCAGCGGTAGGTTTAAAGACGCTGAATTTTTTTTGCATCTCCGGAACCACCAGTGGGGAGTCGCAACGACGAACGGCGTCATCTTCCAGCCACAGAGATGAAGGGAGATAAAGCTCTTTTATTTTTATCGTACATAGATGTCGCTGGCGGCAAATTGCCGAAAAGGGCTTATGAAATACTGTCCATTTATGTGTGATGATTATATGCCAATGACTAGAGTTATAGCAAAACTATGAGAGTAACATTAAAATAAGATGAAAAATAATGGTAACATGGTCATTTTTGTAATGATATTTTTCAGTTTTATTTTTAGTACTAACAAAAAATATTTTGAGAGAGGATCTTAAAAAGTTTGATCCAACTAAATTATGAGAAATATGGGTGCATGGCCTCCTTTTTTATCATAATATGCAGAAGAACTAACGCTTGCTAAAAAACGTAGAAGAAACTAACATTTTTGATGTGGTTTCTTACGATTGTATCCTCTTTTTTTTTTGTAAAGGCATTTCCCTAAGAATCATTTTCTGACACAATCTTCTCCCTCTCTCTTCTCTCCCTCTATAACTTTGTATCAAACGTTAGTAAATTAAATCTAAAAAAGTCCCATAATTATCATCCATATGTTGTACTCATTACAATCGTGGTATATTTAAATATGTGAGCGCATCAAACATCCAATTGCACACACACGACACACCAATATATATATAATCTTCTATCTATATGACTAAGGTTTGGTAATAAAAAAGGAGAAGATGAGAAACGAGAGAGAGAGAGAGATGAGAGAGGAGAGAGGTTAGTTCTGTAGTTCTTCAAATTTTCTTGGTCAAAGATATTATAGAGGGAATTTTTTCTTTCCGCGGAGGGGGAAAGAGAAACAGAAAATTGTGGGAATTTTTTTCTTTTTACTCTTTAAAGAAGATATTACTGTTCTTTTTTATATTTTCTATATTTTTAACTAATTTTTTTTCTCTTTAACAATTATATGAATGCCACAAGGAAAAATAAAAACAATTATGTGAATGTCAAAATAATAAAAGGATTTAAAAAGAACAAAATTTATACCCTCCCATTCCTTTAACTATGTCATCCATTTACACCCAGTAACTAAAAAAGATGTACAAATCTATTATAATAAATAGATTTTAAAAACAAATTTCTATCTTAAGTTGAAATAATAACTAAACTTAATAATGTTTAGTCCATCATCAATTATTTATATATAAAAAAATCATGTGAGAAGAACTAAATTTGAGCCAAACATGTTATCAATTTATCATATCACTACACTATTTATAAGTATTGTTTAGGTAAATTTATGTTCAATGGGTTTAACCATTAGGGGCAAGTATCTTGCATAAGAAAGAATTTGGTATGGGGTTTTCAAAAAAAAATTGACGTTTAAGTCGGTAAACAACTATGTAACACGAAATCTTCTCTCGAGATCCGGTTCCCCCTTTGAAATCGAAATCAGAATCGGAAGCTTTTGGAATCTTGTTTACATAACTATTCCAAAAATATACTTTTAAAAACGTATTGAAAGCTTGTGTTTCTGTTTTGGAAACTTACGTTTCCATATTAAAAGTATTTGTATATTATATTTCATCTTTTATCTATAAAACATATTTTAAAAAATTATTATTTTAATCAATGTGAGATATCGAAGTGATTAAATTGATAAGATGAATGAGATTATCTCGATGAGTTGTATGATCTTTCTATCGACAACAAATAATTCTAAACGATTTTATTTGATGAGGTTAAAAACTGAGAATAAAAATGGGGTTTTGATTTTTTTTTATTAAGTTAAATTATGTAAAATATACCAATTAAATTTGTATTATTTATAATCATTTATTAATATAATATAATGTTTATCTTTATATATATGGGAAATTATATTATATGACCCTTAATAACCACTAAATTAATTAACTGACACAAACTGACAGCTGTATTTGTAACTGTTCATAAGTAGATGACAATTTTGTCCCTATTCTTATGTTGTTATTTATTTTTTTTCTCTTTCTTCAAATAAACGAACGAGAATAAGTAAAAAAAATTAAAGAAGAAGAAAAAGGAAGGTGAAGAAGAAAAAAAAAGAGAAGAAGAAGAAGAAAAAAGAAGGAGAAGAAGAAGGAAGGCTTTTTGAATTTTGAAGATTTTTGGATTTTGATGATGACAGTGGTGATCGTAATGGCGGTAACGATATTGCTGGCTGACAATGATGATGGTAATGGTGTTGGTGATAATGATGGTGGTGGTGGTGATGTTGATGACAGTGAGGGTGACGGCGGGATGATGGTGACAACGGTGGTGATGATGACGGTGACAAAGATGGAGGATGTGGATAACATCGTTATCGTTGTTATCATGTTAGACGTTAATATTTAGATATTTAATATGTTAACAATATTAGATGTTGTAATTATCACGTTATCATTCTATATAATTTATTATTATAATTGTTATCGCGTTAACAATTTAATGGGTTAACACAATAAACATACATTATATAACACATAATATACATTTACTATGATACCATATTAATTAGTATGTTAATCGAATAGTTATCACGATACCATATTAGTTAGCATGATAATCAAATAATTATCACAATACCATATTAGTTCGCGCGGTAATCAGATAGTTATCTACTAAAACCACACAACAATCTAGTGATGAATAGTTATTGTGTTAACATATTCAATTAATATTGTTTACTCACATGCTAACGTTTGCATTGTAATGTTAACGTTTTAGAGTTACCACGTTAAAATGTTAATATTGTCATATGTGGCATTATTTTGGTACCAAAATATAACTCTATTTAATAAGTTGTAACCCACAAGCAAAGATTTCGTTCGGCTGATGACGTCACACTTGACTCGTTATCAACAAATATAGGGGCAAAATTGTCAGCTTTTAATGTATTGTGTGTTGGTTTAATTAATGTTATAATTACACTCCATTTTTTGAATTTCAAAATTATTTGAGGGTTTAAATTAAATCACCATATATATATTTGTATATATACATATGATTTCAACACGTATCTGCTTCCTTTTTTTTTAAAGCTGATTCTGCGTTACTATACGATTTCGCTTCTGATTCCATGCAGCTTAGATAAACAGACACAAAATAGAGAAACCAAAAATCATAAAGAATCAGAAAACACAAGAGAAGTGGTAAGTAACATTAGGTCGGAAATGAGAAGAGATACATGATGTTTTGTTGTTAGGTGAGCACTTTGGTTGAAAAAGAGTAAGAAAATGTATCTTTTGTGAAGTAAATGACCGGTGGTCAGAAAAAAAACATGAAACGAAGGAAAAAATATAATATGTACAATCGTATATCTGAGAGTGTTTAGAGTGAGAGATGTCGATACTAAAAACTAGGTAAAGTATAAAAAATGAGAAAGATCATTTTCTAGTAAAGAGGAGAGTTTTATTTTTTAAATTTAGCTATTTGGGACTAATATATAAGATTAAGCAAAGATTTGTCAGATCGGTACGAGACCCTCAAATACTTTTTACTTATTTCTTTTGTTTTATTTGTCAGATGACCAATAAGTTAATCCCAAGCAAACTAAAAATGACGTTAAGAGATTCGCTTTCATTAATTATATGTGGTGATAAAAAATTCAGTTAACTAAAAAAAAGTTTTAGCCTCGATAAATACATATTTAAAAGCTTATATCATTTTCAACTATTTTATTCATAAACTAAAATTTAAAATGAAATATATTATTTTTAAAAATTTTTAGAATATATTTCCATCATTATCAACTTTATAAAATAACTATAATTTTTTGTATAATTAAAATTTAAGATACAAATTTTTTTAGGTATATTATATGTGAAAACCCTACAAATCTACTAAAACAGTTATATTTATTGTTTATATATAAAAATTGATTTTTTTTTGTTTTAGATATTTAATTTACATCATTTATATGTTTTTAACGTTTAATCGAATATAATAATTTGGTTAATTTGTTTGATCTGCTAGATTTGCGTTTGTTCTACTTGATCTAAATTATCTGGTTGATCTGTATTTATTATATTATTATACTATTTAATATAATATAATTATTTACAGATCTGCATTTGATCTGCATGATCTGCTTGATCCGTGTTTGTTCTGCTTGATCTGTATGATCTGCTTGATCTGCATTTTTTGATCTGCGTCACCATTCAAAGCCTTTATATAAAAGAGAAATATTTCTTGATCTTTGGAGGCCTCTACATCACCGGAAAATATTCAGAGAAATAATCCACCAATCATATCATTTGAAACTCACACTATCATTTGCAAAAGCAAATGATAATATAGACAATAACATTGCCAACTCATATCTTCTAAAAAAAATATTATGTTTTTAAATCTGACCCGGACAACAAATCAAAATACCTATCGGATCACCGGGTTACTCTGGGTCTATCCGGATTTAAGGATTGATTTTCTGACCTCTCGGGTCTCCACCTCAGCAAAATAATACGAAAAATAATCAGTCAATAATAGAGATACACATCATTAAATCAACCAATCACAGCATTTAGAAGTTACCTTGCTAAGTCTCTTGTATTATGTTTTACAAGTTACGTAAACCATGCCTAGTGGTATTCTTTATATGATTCTACGGAACACTCAAGGAGGTCACACTGGCAACGTGGATTTTCGACTTCTAGCCATGAAATTTTTTTCTTAATTAAATAACAACACAAAGTTCACTTTTCCCTAATCCTTTAAATGAAAATTGGCCTACTTTTTCCCGTTTAAGTTTTTCGACTTTTAAATCGTCAAGATTTGTTTGTTATCCCTGGCTAAGGTGACTCTAGAGAAAGACAAGAGTTTCATATCTTTGTCTTTGATTTGTGTCTGGATTGATAGCTAATTGACTTCCAACAGAAAGTTGCATTTTTTTTTATTTCCATGTTTGCCTTCTCATATGTGGTGATTGTATGCTCATGCTTTGTCAAATTGGTGCTGCGATTCTATCAAGTTCAAAGAGGATAAAAATCATGAAGACGGTTCTTAATGCATTTTCAGACATCTGAGTATTGAAAAGTTTGAGATACGAAGAGGAAGAATGTTTGTCCATGTTTGTTGAAGTACATTGAAGCTTTCAAGGAAAAGACAAATGATAATTTCAAAGAGAGAGGTTTGCACACAGATAATTACAATTAAAGAAGGTGTGGCTATGAGAAAGAACGAACCAAAACCATGAAGAGAAATTTGTTTTCCTTACCAGAGCTTGAAGATGTTAGTTAGAAAATGAGAAAGCATTATGTCATATGTCGAATAAGAGGAAAAAAAACATGAGTTTCATGTGTGCATGTAGTACATTTTTTCAAATGGTTTCTACAATAAGTTCTTACAACAATTGTGTACTAACATGTGAATATGTATGATCTGTAAGTTAAATTCTTTTTGTAAACTACAAAAAAACACGATATTGCTTTCGCAAAAAACCTAATGTTGAGATTAATGCTAATTGTTTTCGCAGATCGTTTTTATTCACTTGGTTCAATATTGTTTTATGAAATTCAAAAATATATTTGCTATGTAAAACAAATATAAGTTTATTAAAGCATTCAATGAATTTTACAAAATAATATTAACATTTTTTAATCAAAACTGTAAGACAAGATGAATCTAAAAAAAAAACCAAATATAAATGGATAGAAAGTGTTTTTCTTATATTTTAAATCAAGATAACAAACATCATATAAATTAATGCACCATTTTGTAAGTTTCAGCAATAAACTTAAGTCACAAATAGAATGTTAGTACGATGAAATTTAATAAAGTACAACTAACAGAAACAAACCTTTCTTAGCAAATTAGATTATTATACTTAAAAATTATTGTAATACAAATATTTATTTTGTTCATAAACAACTAATAAAGACAAATCGCGCGTAGCGTAGACAATCCCTAGTTTTTACTAAAAGAGATGTTAAAAGGAGATAATTTAGCGCATATAACTTGTTTCCACATCACTTTTTGTAATTAATTTTACAAGAGGAGGGTGGAACTTATTCTTCAATGAATTTTAAAATAATATTAACATTTTTTAATCAAAACTGTAAGATAAGATGAATCTAAAAAAAAAAACCAAATATAAATGGATATAAGTGTTTTTCTTATATTTTAAATCAAGATAACAAACATCATATAAATTAATGCACCATTTTGTAAGTTTCAGCAATAAACTTAAGTCACAAATAGAATGTTAATACGATGAAATTTAATAAAGTCAATACAACTAACAGAAACAAACTTTTCTTAGCAAATTAAATTATTATACTTAAAAATTATTGTAACACAAATATTTATTTTGTTCATAAACAACTAATAAAGACAAATCGCGCGTAGCGTAGACAATCCCTAGTTTTTACTAAAAGAGATGTTAAAAGGAGATAATTTAGCGCATATAACTTGTTTCCACATCACTTTTTGTAATTAATTTTACGAGAGGAGGGTGGAACTTATTCTTCAATGAATTTTAAAATAATATTAACATTTTTTAATAAAAACTGTAAGACAAGATGAATCTAAAAAAAAACCAAATATAAATGGATATAAGTGTTTTTCTTATATTTTAAATCAAGATAACAAACATCATATAAATTAATGCACCATTTTGTAAGTTTCAGCAATAAACTTAAGTCACAAATAGAATGTTAGTACGATGAAATTTAATAAAGTACAACTAACAGAAACAAACCTTTCTTAGCAAATTAGATTATTATACTTAAAAATTATTGTAATACAAATATTTATTTTGTTCATAAACAACTAATAAAGACAAATCGCGCGTAGCGTAGACAATCCCTAGTTTTTACTAAAAGAGATGTTAAAAGGAGATAATTTAGCGCATATAACTTGTTTCCACATCACTTTTTGTAATTAATTTTACGAGAGGAGGGTGAACCTTATTCTTCCGATCATAACAGTGATGGAAGTTATTGAAGAATATTATTGATGCTATAACAATTCGGTATTTACATTAGAAAAAAACACTTATTTCTCAGTTTTGGGACTCCCACACTTATTTCAAAAAAAACACTTATTTCTCAATGTGTTTAACAAATTGAACAATGGAAGATGCAGAAGCACGGATACCATCCAATACGTCAAATCAGATTGGACATGGAAAATCAAACATGTGTGGTGATTCGTAACGATGATGTGTTATACGATGGACGTGTTCTAACGTGTAACTCCGACTAATTTCAGTTCTCTCTAGTGAAGCTACAACGTTAGTGTTGATAATGGACTGTGAGATCAACTTAGAGATCAAAACAATGTGTATACTATAGTTGTATATACACACAACGTGTATAATATAGTTGTATATACACACAACAAATTAATCAAAGTATTACATTCGCCTATGGAGTGACGGAGTTTATATTGTTTCATGCAGTGGCAGATCCACTTTACTCAAAGAGAGAGCACGGGACTCCAATAAAAAAATTTGTTGTCAATGTAATTTTCTTAAAACTCAAGTTAATATTTTCATATAAAAAAATAATTATGCCTCCATTGTTTTGTTCCTTTCCCAAAAACAAGTTACATACTAATTTATGAAAGAGTTTAAGTGTAAATCCACATTTACTAAAACTCATATGTATTACTTTTCTGTATTTTCACACTGAAGACATGCATAATATATACAGATTAAAAGCAAGACATAAACGAAACTTTATTTATTTTTAGGTTTATACCTTGCTCATAGATTTTTTTTACAATACACATATTATTTTAGAATTTTAATATTCTAATATAGATATAAGTACTCCATTATTTCGCCTTTACTTTTATGAGATTAGTTACATATCTATTGTTTAAATTTTTAATTGATAACATAGATAAATTTTATATAAAGATTTTTTTTCAATTTCTTGCAAATTCTTATTGTTCAAATATCAATATAGATGAATTTGGAAATATAAAATGTGAAATGAAAAATATTTCATATAATTAAATGACTAAAATTTCTAATACACTTATTTTTTAAGTTATATCTTGAGATGTTTTTTGGATTGTATCTTTATTTTAGATAATCAATATAGTGGCTAATATATGCCAGCCGGTACACTTGCAACGAATGCTTTTCTTTTCCCCGTTATGATTTTGCAACTGTATCATCTATTCCTAGTTGGCTCAAGTATGCTATTGATTCGGATATGCATGTTAAATGTACTTAAAACTAATATGATATAGAAGATAAAAGACAAATATTATATATCCATGATGAAGAAAAATTCATAAAACTCGCACATAATAATTTTGGTGAGCAACATAATAGATTTGAGTTGACTGCCTATTACAATTAAATGACGAACCTAACAATAGTGAATAAAACCGTACAATTTCAGAAAATATTTCACATGGTATATGATTGCAGAAAGTAAATAACAAAACGAATTTCAATAATACAGGAATTTGTAAACTTATGCAAATTTTGGTATTGTTATAATTATGGGAAAACGGAATGAAAATCTATCTTGAAATTTAATAGCCATCATGTGGAAGCTAGGCAGAAGGAGACCCACATTCCCATGAGGACTCCATAATCATTTAGTTTCGGTACTCCTCTCGTAAGTCGTAATCGTCGGTGATCGATCTATCCATTCCATTTTGAAAATGTATAATCTTTAATCTGTTTCTAAGACTATTAACAGAAGAATGATATAAAAGTTACAAATTAAGAAGTTTTTGTTTTTTGGTTTTAAGAGTTTATAAATAATAATAAGAAAATAATTGAATCAGATCGGATCTACGAGCTATCCTTCCGCAAGGCATGTCGTCTGATTTGACATGTGGGCCGTTCATGTGCTTGATATTTTGTTTTCCTCTTAACTACTCGACACAATCATATTCTATATTTAATATGAGACTAGCTTTGTATTATCATCTTAAAATTAGTACACTTTATTTTCTTTGTAGTGTGTTTTTANTTTCTTTTCCCCGTTATGATTTTGCAACTGTATCATCTATTCCTAGTTGGCTCAAGTATGCTATTGATTCGGATATGCATGTTAAATGTACTTAAAACTAATATGATATAGAAGATAAAAGACAAATATTATATATCCATGATGAAGAAAAATTCATAAAACTCGCACATAATAATTTTGGTGAGCAACATAGTAGATTTGACTGCCTATTACAATTAAATGACGAACCTAACAATAGTGAATAAAACCGTACAATTTCAGAAAATATTTCACATGGTATATGATTGCAGAAAGTAAATAACAAAACGAATTTCAATAATACAGGAATTTGTAAACTTATGCAAATTTTGGTATTGTTATAATTATGGGAAAACAGAATGAAAATCTATCTTGAAATTTAATAGCCATCATGTGGAAGCTAGGCAGGAGGAGACCCACATTCCCATGAGGACTCCATAATCATTTAGTTTCGGTACTCCTCTCGTAAGTCGTAATCGTCGGTGATCTATCTATCCATTCCATTTTGAAAATGTATCATCTTTAATCTGTTTCTAAGACTATTAACAAAAGCATGATATAAAAGTTACAAATTAAGAATTTTTTGTTTTGGTTTTAAGAGTTTATAAATAATAATAAGAAAATAATTGAATCAGATCGGATCTACGAGCTATCCTTCCGCAAGGCATGTCGTCTGATTTGACATGTGGGCCGTTCATGTGCTTGATATTTTGTTTTCCTCTTAACTACTCGACACAATCATATTCTATATTTAATATGAGACTAGCTTTGTATTATCATCTTAAAATTAGTACACTTTATTTTCTTTGTAGTGTGTTTTTAAAAGTCTTTAACTACAAAATATATTTACAAACATAGAGAAAACTTGTAGTGATTCTTAAATTTATTGAAATCTCTATACAACATATCTATTGAAAACAAATAAAAATAGCAGAAACTTGTTTCCAAAAATTTATCAAAAGGTGTATTGGTAATATAACGGGATTGATTTCTTGTGTTCCAGATTCAAATATTTTTTGGGACGCAATATTATTATTTAAATCGGAATATATAAAAGTTGATTTCGGATATTGGAAAGATCACTACACACCGAAACCCTAAAATTCTCACATTTTTTAACAGATTTTTTTTTCCAAAAATAACTATACAAAACATTAAATACGGAATCGATTACCAAAATATCATCTTCTTAGGTGTTGAAGATAAGATCACTATAGACCTCTTTGTAATTTTTTCTTCATTTTTTTGACGAAATAGACTATCACTTGTAAAGAAATAACAACTATCAATTAACATGATATTCATAGTCAAACTTTGATTTAGCAACATAATAACTTGATTATAATACGAAATGATGTACTGAAAGTTTTTTTTGAGATTGACTAGTAATTTGTTGACTATAATTGATAAATTAGGTAAATCGCAAGATTATCCGTTTAATATGAAAATATTTGAATAAGCTAGACTTTTTTTAGATTCATTGATATTTTTATGGATCAAACGTAAACAAATAAAAAATAAAATACAAATTTATGACACTATTATTCATTAAAAAAACAACAACTGATGAAAAACTTTAAATAAAAGTAGTTCATAAGAAAACATGAAAACACATAAAATATAAATAATACCTCTTTATCACAAATCTATATAAAAAAATCATACATCTTTATTATAAATATATGCTACATTAGTTATGAAAGTATCTTAATTAAAATAAAAAAAATAGTCCAGATTTTAATGAATTTAAAATCTAAACCTTCAACTATAAGAAAATAAACTTAAGTCCTAAGACAACTCTAAACCTTTTTAGAGAAAATGAAAACGCTAAACCTTGAACTTGAATCAGAAACCCAACCCTAAACTTTTATTCTTTAACTCTAAAACTTTATAAAAATGGTATATATTTTAAAATTTAGAAGATTCATCCTAATTTTTTATTTATTGTTTTCAGTAGATTTCTTTCCCTAGTTTTCCAACTAAAGACTTGTAAATATTATTTAGGCCATTAAATATTATAACTAAATTATCTATGAAACATGAAACTAAAATAATATGAAAAAACGTTTCCAAATAAAAAAATTGTATCTATGTTAGTATGTTTGTTAGATTTTTTTATGATAATGTTTACTTGTACAGTTGTACTTGTTTCAGAGGTTCGACCAATTATTTTGCTTGTTTTCAAATATTATTGAACCCTATTACTTATACCATTGGTGCAAAATCTAAACGATAAGATAAGTTTTAATAACATGAGCTGTATATATTGTATAAATTACAGTGGCAGATTTTTTTTTATTAAAAAACAATGTATAATAATTTTTTTTTAATTATTTGCTAAAAATAGGGGTTTGAATTGGATTTCTCCAGTTAATACATTTCCAATTTCCTGCAAGGTGGAAAATTTACAGAAGTTATTTCCTTTCATTTTTATTTATTTTGGTAATAGGCTATTTCCCTTTCAAAAAAATATAAAAATGATTTACAAATTTCTTTAAAGTGAAGAAATCTTGAGTTGTAAAAAAAGAAAAAATGTGTATAAATTCATTTTTCCAACAAAGAAGATTTTGTATTTTTGTAGAGAAGAAGACACACTGAAAAATCCATGTGCGTTACCGCATATTAACTCTATCTCTCTCTCCTTCTCTCTTTTTCTCTTCTCTCTCTCTTTTTCACTTCTGTAATCCCTAAATCCCCAATTTCAGACAATTTAGATTCTCTCTCTCTCCTCCATCTCTCTCTCTCTCTCTCTCTCCCTCGCTCGCGCTTGGGGAATGCTTTCTGTGTAGTCAGCTGTATCGTAAGGTTCGTGCGTCTCTCTCTCTCTCTCTCTCACACACACACACACTTCGCTTTCTCGTGCATTCTTCTTCAGGTGGAGATTTTCTCGTTTTTGTTTTTTGGACATCGAGACAAAAATGTCAGAAGGATTCTTCTCCGTTTTGATTCTTATCTTGTTTGTTTGGTCTTTGTGCCCTAAAAAAAATGAAAACGGATGACTGTTCTCGTGTTTTCTTATGTCCTGTACTGAAATGGGTTTCAATTCAAAATTATGAAATGAAATATTGAAGAAGGGAAATAGGAATTTATAATTCCCCTCTTGACTCAATGAATCTATTGCCATTTATATTCTCTAAGAAACTGCTTTATTGCTTCTCACTTTTGAGTCAAACATATTGAGTGAGGAGGTTAAACTTAATTGTGAATTTTTGGTCATACTTCATATTTTAGGTATCCTCATTCATGAAATTGTAATTCTCTTCTTATAAATCATCTGGCTGGTTAATTCAATTGATACCCTTTTGAGATTCTTTGCTGTCTCTGTCTGAAAATCGATATTTTGTTTATTGGCTTTGTGGCTTCTTACTCTCATATATTGTTGATTTATGTTGGTTTTTGTGTGTTTTGTGTCTATGGTTTTTTTTTTGGAACAGTGGGTGACAAATGAATAACGATTCTTGGTTACCTGAAGAGGACGAGGACTTCAAGAATTTAGGGGACAACTTCTTTGATGATCTCATCAACCATCTCGATTTTCCCCTGGAAGACATCGAAACCGCCAATGGCGAGGGAGATTGGGATGACGATTTCAAGAACCTCGTGCCTCCATCACTGGATGTGCTCACGAGCTTGTCCTCTGAGTTCAGTCGTGGTAACACTTGCAAGGGACAACGTGTGGGAGTCCCAAAGCCAAAGCCCGTTGTGGTGAGTTCTTTAATGCTTGTGTACATTTTTGTTCATGCTTGTCTGTTGGTAGTTTATTCAATGCAATCACCATTATTCACATTTGCATTATGTTCAGATTTTTAGCCTTTTGTGAGTGCTTATATACATCGTTTACGCATATTACTTGATAGGATTAGTTACTCATTCACAGGCATTTGGGTATAGATAGATGTATACTATAACATAATGATTCGTTTTGGATTCAATACTTGATAGCATTTTCACTGCATGTAGGTTAAAAAAGTGTGTGCTAAAGAACCGTGTTTATAACGAAACTTAAGCATATAATTTGTATTAGATTATGCCACAATCAACAGTACACATTTGATTTAGGAAATAAGGTCTTTTGATTCAAGCTTTGGTAGCTTTTTTTTTGCTAATGTTAGGTTAGAAAAGAGTGTGAAAAAAATAATCAGGCTTATAGGCATCGTCCATGCATATTACTTGAAACATTTTGTACACGATCACTGCACATGTTTGCTTAAGGACAATAAGTTAGTATCGTATGACATAATGGTTCTTTAAACCTCGATTGTTTTTTTACCACATAAGGTTAGAAAAATGCGAGAGAAAGAGAATTCACTTTGCATCATTTATGCAACTTGATGATATGTTGTTCATAATTAAGTCGCATATATGCATTAGGCAACAGAACAGTTCTTTGATATTCAAGCTTCACTTGACTTTGATTGCATTAAAAAGAATCAATCTTATCTGCATTAGGAAAATGCATCATTTTGGATTCAAACATCATTTGTGTACGTTACTTTATTCGATTATTCACACGATCACAATATACATCTGCATAAGGAAATAATTTAGTATATTGTACATAATCATTCTTTTGGATCCAGGCTTCCATAGATTTTGACTGCATTATGATAAAAAAAAGTGTGTGTATCAGTCAAAGAATCACGCTCATATACATCATCTATGCATACTTTTTATGGAGATTTTCTATGCATATTCTTATGCTTCAATTATGCATTATTTACGTGTAATCTATGCATTTTATACTCTTTATGCATCATTTTCACAACTAAAACGAGCATTTGTAGGAGAAAATAATTCGGTAATGTAAGAGATTCTTAGGATTCAATCCGGTAGCTTTTTACCACTTTAGGTTAGAAATGTGCATGCAAAAACAAAATTCATGTTTACATACATCATACACATGTTACCTTGGTAGATTATTCACATATTCACAATGCACATTTGCAAGAGGAAAAGATATTAGCGTCGTGCTTCTATTGGGTTTGAGACACAATCCTTTCGTTATGGTGTAGCCGAGAGTGTATATGTTAAGTCTCTGAAGGTATATGAGAAGAGGACTGTACTGTGTCTTAGGTCTTTCACTTTAGCCTGTTGTTTTGAGTCAAATGCCCATTGATAGGAATAGGCACCTGGTGTGTTTATGAATATATATAGGATGTGGTTAGAGAGGTAAGGGCGTCTAGTGTTTGTGTGGTGGTTCGAGGCCTTTTGCAGGGGGTTTATTTGGTATTCTCTTCAGTAACAGCCCAAGTTACTTTGGTTAGTTTAGTGTCTGTAATTTGTTCTTGAGAGAGGAATAAAGGAGAAATCGTTTGATGAATCTCTCAGTATATATATGTAGAGAGAGAGCAAGAAGGATCTCTTAATTCTGTAGAGGTCTTCTATGTATCAGATCCTGTTTGTAAGGAGAGAAACTGATAAAGATCTTCCCGTGTTTTGAATATTTTTCTGTATTTATACTCATTGGATTTGATTTCATGTGTGCAGAAGCAGTCGAGTTCTTCGGAAGTCTCTTCTACCGTGGAAAGCTCCCTTCCTGATGTCAAAGTCTCAAAGCTGTTCCAGTCTTCAAGCCCAGTCTCAGTTCTCGAGAGCGCCAATGGTTCTGTCTCGTCCCAAAACCCAAACAGAACTCAGAGGCTGGCCTTCCCTGTGAAAGGCATCAGAGGCAAGCGCAAACGCCCCACAGAGCTGAGATTCGGATTCCTCCTGTCATTTGCATCAGGAATGTCTCAGCTGTTTGCTCCTGATGAATCAGACTCTGAAACTGAGAATTCCGGCAAGAAGAAACGCAAGAAGAACAGGAACCGTGCGGCAGACTCGGTCTCTTACAGTCCAGATTCATTTAACGAGGATGGCACACTCAGGAAATGCACTCATTGCGAGACAACCAAGACCCCACAGTGGAGGGAAGGTCCCAGTGGTCCTAAGACGCTCTGCAATGCTTGCGGAGTCCGGTTCAGGTCAGGCCGTCTTGTTCCCGATTACCGTCCAGCCTCGAGCCCGACCTTCATCCCAACGGTGCACTCGAACTCGCACAGGAGGATCATAGAGATGAGGAGGAAAGATGAAGACCAGTTTGAAACCGGAAGGATCCGTTCCTTTAGATCTTCTCGAGCATAGGGACTTTGTAACTTTCGGCAGACCAAATGAGTTTTGGTCTTCTATGGAAATTTGGGTAACTCTCTCTATATAAGACTTATGTTCTTAAAAACTAGGGTTTAGTGTTTGTCTTCTTTTAAAAAAAAACAAATCTGATGCAGAGAGTTTAGGGTTTTAGCTGGTGGAAAATCTAGGGTCTTTAGTGTTTGTTTGATTATGTGGTTATGCTTGGCTGACATCTGTTTTATCAGAGTAGTGTAATGCCATTTTTTCTTTATTTGTTAAGCTATTTAAGAACAAACCAAATCTGAAGGGGATTGTCGACTTTTGATTCGACAATTATACGGATACATCAAAGATTTCAGCATTTACAACCTCTGTCAAGAAATCAAATCAATTGAATTAACCAGCTCATTGTTTAGCAAAGCATCTGAACTGCATTAGGTTTCTTAAGAACCGTAAAACAAAACTAAAACATACTTGTCTTAGACTCTTAGGGAGTGAGATTTCTAGAAAGGAAGCATCCTCTAACTTTTCTTATTTTGTTCTATCTTTACCTGCATAATATGATTATGTGTTTGTATTTCCATGGTTTTGTATAATGTTTATGTAAACTCGATCCCAAATCTTACCATATAATAAATTTGGACACGTTCAACATGATAAGTAGGATAATTACAAATTTACAACCCAATAAATTTTGAGATATATCATGGTATTGACTATTGAGCCGACTTAGTATGCAAATAAAAAGGGGAGCACTTCATTGGAGAGGGACATTCACAAATCTCGCGAGACCTTGAGGATTAGTAGCGACGAGCTCTCTAGTGTTCCACATACTGTATTTCACTTTTTCTTCGTTTTACTACATTTTGAAAGCAACAAACACACTAAAAAAATTCAATAAAAAAAAATTATTATTTTTTATACATGATTCAAAAGTTTCTCTCATGGTGATCAGGTGATGTACACTGTCGATTAATTTTCCTCTTTTCTTTGTCTCATCTTTCACATTCGATCTAATATCAAAGGAAAGAGTAAATGACTAAATTTCAGCAGTAAGTGAAGTGAATGAACAAAAGCATATGTTAAAAAACACTCCGTATACTATCATACTATTGGATCATATCAAGATTTTTGAAAAATAGATTCTCTAAAATTTAAGAAAACTAGATTTTTTTGAAAAAAATACCAAACCAAATAACTTAATTGTTCAGAAGTTAACTAATGGAAACTCATTAAAAAAAAATTAAACCAAAATTCATATTTTGATGTTTTTCATTCAAACCATCGACTACTTTATTTTCTTTTTTTACATTTTACATTTTGTTAGTTTTCGTAAATAATAATAGCATTCACCAACATTAACAAAAATCTCATTTTTTATCTGATTAAACACATATGTACTTTTTATATTTTCTTTTACAGTGTGGTTTTCCACCTCATTGGCCTGCATCTTGCGGGGATATGGCTTCTTAGAGAGCTCGAGTCAACACTGTTTTGGATAAAACACGTTGCATTGTCTATATGAAATTAGAGGGATGCAACAACATAATGTGTGTATCACGAGGTTGTGGACTCAAATTTTGTTGGAAATGTTTGTGAAAATGGTTCACACATAATGCCTTAAATTGCTTGGGAGAAGAAGAACCACAAACAGTTGAAAGGATTCGGAAATGTTACGTTTTGACGACGACTTCAGACCATGTAATATGATCATATCATTTTCTTTATTTTAAATGTGTTATATATATAGATAATGTAACTGTTTTTGTTTTACATCATTTAAAAACGGAAGGAGATCCTTCAGATGCAAAATGTTTTATCCCATCACCCTAGGTTATCATCCCACATCGGTGATAACATAGGATGATTGGAAAATAAAGGATAACCCCATTTCTTCGGTATCAAATGTGTTGGTAGTTTCACATATTTCACATATTTCACTTTTCTTCTTTTTTCATATTTTTATTTATTTTGAAAGGAACAAACACACTAAAAATTCAATAAAAGAATTTTTTTTTTTTATACATGATTCAAAAGTTTCTCTCATGGTGATGAACCAAAAACTACAAATTTTGTACACTTTGATTAATTTTCTTCTTTTTTTGGTCTCATTTCACATTCAATCTAATAACAAACAGAATAGTAAATGACTAAATTTCAGCAGTAAGTGAAGTGAATGAACAAAAAGCATCTGTTTAAAAACACCCCATATAATATCATACTATTGGATCATATCAAGATTTTTGAAAAATTAGATTCTATAAAATTTAGGAAAACTATATTCTCTTATTGTTTCTTTTTATTTTCAGATGTATAAAGTCAACAAAATTCGCAAGCATCTAGCCATCCTACGTTGTTTCAATTCGCAAGCATCTAGCCATTCTACACTGTTTCAATGAGAACTTGGAGAATTTCAGCCATGCTTTGGAGTTGAATTTTGAAGACTTGTTTCGATATTTTTATTCACTACAACGCTTGGGGTAGGAGACCTGATTATAAGGACGCAGATAACATTATCTCCATGAGGAGAGTGGCACTAAAGACTGCAGCAGATGAATTTTACGGTCGATGGATCCATCTAAACCCCATCTAGTTTGTTAGACTTTTGGAAATGACTTTTGGAGACTGAAAATGACTTTTGGGAATCTCGTTATTTTTGATTTTATCTTAGCAACTTGTTGAGTGTTTAACGTGATACATAGAATAATTACAATCTACAAGATTTTAGATTTTGAGATATACTTTTGTTAATTTACACTGTTTATGTCACGTAAACATGCATATTATATTGTGTTGATCTTAATTATTGTGAATGAATGATTATGTCCTAGAATCATTGACTTTTTTTTTTGAAAATGCGGACGAGATGATGATTCCACGGCCGTGAAGACGTTCGACAGTGGGGCACCACTGTGGGGGGAGTTGTAGCTGATCGGAGCAATAACGGAGGCATTGAGTTTTGACCGTTGGTTTAATAAAAATCGGCGTGGGCTCAATTTGTGTTTTTTTGGACAATTTGTGATTTTCCTAAGAAAAGATTTAGAAGCGGAGGAAGAAGAAGGAAGGTTGATGATGAAGAGAGAGACGCTGGCTTTGTGTGATGAGACATCTTCTACCCTTCTACATGTTGATGAGAGACAAAGATTTCATAAGAAATATAATATTGACGGATATTAATATTTAATAATGGACGAAAATATTTTTTTAAGTTTATTTGAGCGTGTAAAGTTCAAAATATTAAATTATACCAAAAATTACGCTACGAATACTTTCTGATTATCTACCTGGTACAAAATATTAAATTGTACTAAAACCTACTCTCCGAATACTTTCCAATTTATTATATTCAATTTTTGAAAAAATTGTTAGATCCGCACCTAGCGTTCGACTCATACCTTTGCGTGATTCCAAACAATGGTTCTTCTTCTTCACGAGCTTTTACTTTCTGCCTAACTGATTTAAACGCATCTGTTGCGGTTGCGGCTGCGAGAGTTTGGGGAAGCGGGCGATTGCGGTTAACAGCGTTATTAAGCGGGTTGTACGACTGACACAGCGGTTAGAAACAGATGCATTTGCAAGATATTTACGACTGGTTAACTTGCGCGTGTAATAACGGTTAAATAATAAATTAACAATATAAACAAATTTATAACTATAAAAAATATTAAAAACCATATTATTATAAAAAAACTATAAAATTATTAATTAAACATTAATAATTATAAAAATTATTAATTAAACATTAATAATTATAAAAATTATTAATTAAACATTAATAATTATAAAAATTATTACCTTTATTTCTCATTTTTTTTAATTTGGATGAAAGTTATGATTTTAATAGAAAATTGTTTTTTTTGTATGGAGATGTTAGATGAAAAGAATTTTAGTTGTTATATATACATTAGTGATGAAGAAAATATTTATCAAAATAATTAGAGTTTATAGATCTTATACATATAAAATTATGAAAGATTGTTAATGAATATTAGTTAAAAATGTCAAATTTATTTATTTATTTGTAATTATAATATTCAAATCTTATATTTTTTTAAATTTTCTTATATATACATCTTAATTTTAAATAAATTTTGTGTTTTTTAATTTTTAATTTTTTTATTTATCCACCCGCAATCGTCCGCAACCGCAAACGCTAGCTGCAAGGAGCTTTTGAATTTGAGCGACACAAAGCAGTTCGAAGCAGTAGAAAGCGTTTTGTGTGATTGTTGCCAAACACAAACAACCGCTACCATCCGCAAAAGCTGTGTTTGTGGGTGCTAGCGGGAGAACCAATCAAGCCTTAGTCTTAGGTGGGGTTATTGGTTCTTATATTTTAATGGATTTAGAAATCCTATTTGGATTTAGAAAATACTCAAATCCAATCAAATAACAAGGTTAAATCTAGTATTTGAGTATTTGTATTTTAGTCATGAAAATACTTACAAATCCATTCAAATCCAAGAAAAAACTGAATCTTTTTAATACTTGAATTTTAAAATCATAGAACCAATAACACTGGATTTCAATATAATTTTTAAAATCATAGAACCAATAACACTGGATTTTAATATGGATTTTATAATCATAGAATCAATAACACTGGATTTGGTTTGGATTTCTAAATCCATTAAAATACAAGAACCAATAACACCCCCTTAGATTTGGACGTTTGGGTCTCTCTAAGAGAGATGGTTTAGTACGGCGTCGTTCAAGTGGGAAAAAAGTTTATGAATGGGCCCAGCCCGTTAACATACTATTTTGGGTCTAAATAATCTATACTCTGTAGCATATGTTTTTGGGTCTAAATAATCAATACTCTGTAGCATATGTTTCGTAATTCAACATGGCACTCCGTATGCATACGTAACCTCAGCAAGTAAATTGTGTAACGTTAATAAAAAAAATATGTATAAAAGCTTTTAATTTTAATGTTTTATGGATTAAAATATATTAAATTATTAAAAAATTACTTCTTGATTTATTTTTGATTTTTGAAAAAATAGTTTGGTTCACACGACCACACCGAACCCCACTCACGCTCAGCGCCGGCTTGAAAATTATAAGGGCTCCTGGGCAAAAAAAAAATTTCCCCCTAGATGTTAAAAAAAAAAAAAAAAATTTCTTGGACTCCTAATTTTGAAGAAATTAGAAGTCGGACCCGGGGCGGTCGCACCGATTGTCCCCTAGTTAGCCGGCCCTGCTGACGCTTAGTGTGTTTTCGAATAAAGAATCTAACTATACGAGTCATAATTATACTAGGTGATCAACTTAAAAACTAAATATTAACACTAATAATTTTTCAAAACTTTTTACTCTTTTATGTTCTACTTTTCTATCTTTTACCATTATCTTTTAAATGTTTTTGTGTCAAATTGATACGAATATTTCTGTTAAAATAACTCCTTTTCAAATCAGAATTTTTATTTATTAATTTAGAAAACTGTTTCTAGTTTCTATTTCTCTCTGTCCTTTACCTATATGATGAAGTCTTGATGACTATAGAGATGCCTATTACCAACAGAAAAAGATAACAATTGAGAAATAGGGCCTTATGGGATTATAACAAATTTACATCACTGAAGAACTTTCTATTGATGATTTATAGATAGATAGAAGAAAATACCATAAAAAACGAAGGACCAAAGTAAACAAAAGAACAATACAAAACTATCAAGCCTAATTCCAAGGTCAAGAAACAAACTTATAAACCACTGAAGAACTTTTTTATTGATGATTTAGTAGAAACACAAGTAGTATTTTTTTAATATATATTTAGAAACAAAAAAAAAGAAGCTCGGTAAGGATAATGCCAATGGAACACTAATATCCAAAGAATCTTCTTCTCCGTAAGATGATTATGCGTTCCAAAGTACATCCATGATGTAATGGAGGAATTAAAAGAAGTTGAAAGAGTGAAATAATCATCACTTATTGGATATATATTAGTAACACGTATTTGTTTTACAAGCTCAATTGTAATGATATCCAAAAAAAAATATTCATATTGTTTTCTATTTATTTTGATTTTATAATTCCGCTTCTCATTAATATAGTAAAAACAAAAAAGGTGTTTTTAATGATATGGCATGAAAAACGAGAAATATTTATTTCTTTTATATAAAAAAAAAACTCAAAATACAAAGGATTTGTCTCTAAACAACTGACATAAATGATTAGAAATAAAAACAAGATAAATTATCAAAAAATATACAAATTATATAATACATCATCATCTACGCTAAAAAAAAAAAAATCTTTAATACATATTATTACATATTAGAAAAATAGAAACTAAGATAGGTAGGAACCAACACATCATATCAACCTCTAAAAAAATACATAAACTTTTTATTTTACACACAAAACAAACCGATTAACATATCTCCTATTTTTCTATATCATGAATACATCTCATACCTGCATCTCTCAGTATCTTTTTTTTTTATAAATATTGTCAAAATACAAACAAATATTATTAATAACTGATATAAAAATAACACTCCACCCTCATGGTTTTTGAAAGAAAAGTATTTCTTATGATTATTTTGTTTAAACTTCATATATAGTACATTACATAACTTAATTTAAATTAAATATTTTACATGTACTCCACCCTCGGTTTTTGATATTTTTGGTATATGGAAAGCAAAAACTGAATAAAAGTTTGAAAATCGTCGTTTTTGATTGGTTAAAAAAGAGTTGGTATCCTGTTTCTTAGCGAAATACAAACTAACTGTTTAAAAAACTTCCAAATCCTCGTTACCAAACCATGAGTACGAAACAACATAAATCCACACAGAGAGGAAAGTATCACATCCTAAAGCACTTGTTTAAATAAGATTACAGAGCCAAAACAGGCTTTAAGTGAGTAATAATCATTCATTCTTACAAGCAGTAGAGATAGTTTTTTGGCCAAAAAATATTAATAATAAACATTAGCGTTCTCACGAAGACAGAAGTCGTGGTTCCACTTTGACCTCTCTTCCTTTGCTCTCTCTTCCTTTGCTTTCTTCACAAAATGCTCTGTCATGGAACCTTCAAACTGAAGACGATGATAACAATTGAGAATATTACACAAGATTAACAACAAAGAAAATGGTTGGCGTCAGCACATTCGACAGTTGTAGATAACAATTGTAGCAAAAAAAAAGATTAACAACAAAGATGTCTGGCGTCAGCACATTCGACACGTGGTTTTAAGCAAATGGTTGTCAATCATGTGATTAAGAGGAATAGCGGGTTGAATGCGAAAGTCTCAAGAGAGATTCCGAACTTTCTTATCATGGTCTTCCCGGCCAACAAGGCTATAGCGGCTCCTAGAGAGTGTCCAACAAGCCAGACATCTTTGTTGTTGCTGCTGTTGTTGTGTTTTTCCACCAAAGTTTTGACCTCTTTGATGGCGTGCGCGATTGTGGAGGTGAGATGGAGTTCGTCGAAAACAATGCGCAAGTCAAGTTTTAGATCATCACGCGTTTCCCACTTTAGAATCGTCCCGCGAAACGCAATCACATAACGTGGAGATAATTCTAAATGAGTATCTTGGTATTCGAAAATTGCTCCATAAATGACGTCCTTATCATCATCGACCAATTTTTCCAACAGAGTGAAGTTGAAAGATTCCCACCAAGGCTCCGCTTGTGAATTGGGACCTAACCGTTGCAATACGTATACTCCTTTTACCAAACTTGCTACCACTGCAGTTCGATGGTACAAGTCGGTCCTAACAAAAACAAACCAATTTTTTTTTAAAGAATCTGATGCGCATACCAGACATTTATCTATTGAGATCTCAATGAATTAAAATAAAACAAAATTTATTATTGCAAGTTAAATATGCTAGTTTCTACTAAGTCTACTAAATAAAAGAAAATATTACCGGTCGATAGATTTGATATGGGAAGGACCAGATTTGCTGAAAATGTCTCTGTCTGTCTTCGATTCTGCCATTTTTCTTCTTCTTCTTCTTCTTCTTCCTCCTATAAACTCTTTTGAGACCACAAGTCAATCGGACGAATTTAATCGAATATGATGAAGTAAAACTAAGGAGTTTCTTTTGGTTGAAATAAGAAAAACTTGCGATTTATATACTACATGTAAACACTTGTGATGATGAGACTAAAGACGTTGACCTCAAAAACTCAACGCCTGAGGAAGTCTATTAATTCAAAATATGAAGAATAGTCAGAATTGCTACGTTATTTCGGTGTTTCAACTTGAAAGTTCAAACTCCAAGCAGAGCCGGCCCTCAGATTTAGACACTCAGATTTAGACATTTGACTTAAGCCGCAAGCTACCGAGACAAAAATGACCTGTTTTAAAAACAGGCTGTTTTACCTTATAAATTTTTTATTTAAAAAATAGGGCCGCAAGTTTGTTTGGGCTTAAAGCCGGCACTGGCTCCAAGTTGCTAGTGAAAGTTTATTTTTATTTTTTTTCACAAAAATCATTTTATCCATCAAGACTAGATACAATGGTAGTAGTGTTGAAAGTTTTTTCAACAGTTGTAAAGAGTGCGACAGGTGTTTATTTTAAACATCTGCATTGGTTTGTTTATGTTTATTGGCTTTGTTAAGTCGGTAGTTTGTTTCCCTCATTTGGGCTATGTTTCTCTTTTTGTTGGTGCTATAGTTTCCGAGAGTTTTTTTTTGTTATACTCGCCGTGTTTTGTCTCTGGATGGATTTTGATCCATGCCAGCTCTGTAGTTTAATGTTTATTTTCAATGAATTTCAACAGTTGGAAATAAAAAAAAGAATGTAGCAAATTTGGTGTTGTAATTTATCAACGACATGAATTTTGGTTGAGATCCTCCTTGCCATATGTCATTTTTTTAGTGGTCAAAAAATTTATTAGATAATAATATAGTAATTACCGACAATCATACGGTTGCAGAATCAAAACAAATCAGAAAAACCGTTCCTTAGATTGCCGTCAACCCATATTATTAGTCTCATTGTCTGCTTTTATTACAACAGTCTCTCCCGGAACATAAATGGAGAGAACCGACGAGTTAACCACTCGACATAACAACCAAAGAGCAAACCGGACTAGTCACATTGATAATGGAAGCATAACACCGGTTTAGAGTTTGGAAGAGGCTGGTTCCCATATGCCAACTTTCCCACGCCGTAATTCGTCATATGCATATACCTAATACCTCGACTTTAACGAGTTCAGCGGGTGTTCCTTTCTACCTCGATTTCTTCGAGAGAGTCTCTATGCTCAAGAGTGAGAGCGTGGATAAGAATAATAACCTTAAACACTTCTATTCCACGATGAAGTTTTGTATCGTCGGTGTCGGTTCTGTGAGCAAGATTCACCACTGGGACAACTACTACTTCTTTGTCAAGATTAATAAGGCTTCGATTGGTAGTTCTGAATCCAGACTATTTCATGATTGGAAGCTTAATGCTCGTAGATTAGAAACAATCGTATATCGTTGTTTTCTTTCCTCTATCGATCATTTACTGACGCTTAGTCATTTTTGCAGAGAAGTTTGTCATTGGTCCTGATCCCCCTGGTTTCTCGGACATCACTCTTAAGCTTGCGAAGCTGAGCCAACATTCCTGGCCTAAGATGGAGAAGAAGGGTTCTTCGGAAAAGGTGCCGAGCTTGAAATCCAAGGTTAAGAAGGCTTCGAAGTTAGGTGAGTCGTTGTTACTGATGTTGATTTTCTGGATTCATCGATTTTTAATGTCGCGTATCTCGGTTATTTTTGCAGTTACATCTTCCTCTGTTGCTGCAAAACCCAAACTGTCGTCGGTCAAACAGATGGGTCTGAAGAAGAACATGCCCGTTGTGATCGAGATTCCGATACCGGAAGAATCTTCTGTTAAAAAGGCCAAAACGACTCCGCCGATGAAACCATCAAATAATTTGGATGACGCCGTGAAGGGGTCTGTAGTCGAGGCCTGCCTTGCCTCTGATGCAAAGTGAGTTTAACGTGTTTCCGTGATTTCTCTTTGACGAAAATTTAGATGATTAATTTCTCTCGTTGTTGTTTTGAATAGGGCCGCCGCGCTGGGAAAATCAAAGCAAGCTGCAGCAAAGAGGGCTGCGAAGGATAATAAGGCCGAAGAGGCTCAGAAAGACAAGCCGGCTGCTGAGGCCGAAGCTCAAAAAATGGATGCTTCGAAGCTTCCGAATCTGAAGCTCCTGCTATGGGGCCGATTCTTGGCCAGGTTGGATCATCCGGTCTTGTCTCTGCCTCCACTTCTACAATGGAAACAAAGGATATAGATACTATCGGCGACAATGGTCGTCCTAATGATCTGGATGCAAGGGAGCCATCAGGTGTAGACAATATATATTAGAAGGATAGAATAGTAATTATTAGATACCTAATCACCTATGTAATCACTATATATATTGTAAATCAGTCATCTAATGAATTATTCAGTTCCATATCCTATATGGTATCAGAGCGGCGATCCCTAGAAAACCTAAAACTTTAGCCGCCTCCTCTATTTTTCAAATCTCACTTACCTCTTGCTATGGCAACATCACCGGCTTCCACCAACGAGACCATTGCCGTCTCCGAAACTCCAAATCTCCTTAATGTCAATATGACAAACGTTACGAAGCTCAGTGCTTCCAACTTCCTCATGTGGAGCAGAAAAGTCCACGCTCTCTTCGATGGTTACGACCTCGCCGGCTACTTAGATGGATCTATGATTGTTCCATCTCCTACAATCATCATCAACGGTATCAACACAGCAAATCCTGTCTACACAATCTGGAAACGACAGGATAGGCTCATTTACAGTGCCTTACTTGGTGCGATCTCTACTCCTATTCAACCTCTCCTCTCAACCACATCAACAACTTCTGAGATCTGGACAACCCTCACCGACACTTATGCAAAGCCAAGCAGGGGTCATATTAAACAGCTGAAGCATCAGATCAAACATTGGACCAAAGGTAACAAATCAATAAATGAGTATTTCCAAGGATTTACCACTCGATTTGACCAGTTGACTCTTCTCGGCAAACCTGTGGATGATGAGGATCAAGTGGAATACATCCTCGAAAATCTGCCTGAAGAGTACAAAACGATTGTGGATCAGATTGAAGCCCGCGACATCACACCCTCGCTCCCTGAAGTACTGATATGGGTCAAATTTACCCTTAGCAACTCTCTCAAATTAAGAGATCAGTTGTAGTACTTAGGGATCGAATCCACAGAGAAGGGATAGTCACACAGCAGTTTTCTAAATTCGAATTAAGCTAAGTGAGAATATGAAACTAAAGACAGAAAGCAATTAAAAACGGTGTAAGTTCAGGAGACGAAACGCTAGACTCAGGGAAATTCTCAGGTGATCTAAATTCTAGGTCTAGGCGAATGTTAGGAAATATTAAGATCTGTTCTTGAGCTTGAAACACTAATGTAAAATCAACCAACTCTCGCTGCGAAGATTATCTATGCCTAAGTTCCAGAAAACCAAATCTCTTTGCGAATTCAAACAATTCAGACAAGCATTAATATCAGGTTCAATTGTTCACAAAATCCTAAACCGAATCTCTTTGCGAATAGGTATTTTGCTCATCTAACACTAGTTCAGGCAATCAATAACACTCTCGTGTCTACTAATTAACCTAAGATCAGATTCTAGGTCGCGAAGCTAGAATAAGCATTAAACACAAATCCAGATGAAGAACTCTAATGATTTTATCCTAACAATTAAATTCAACCTAACAATCCATAATCACCTTTGAAAAACCCTAAACCTAACAAACAGACTACTCAGACATGATTAATGAAACACAAATCATAACTTGAATAGAAAGCATAAAAGAATTCAATAGAAATAAATGAGTTCCAAATTTGTCCTGAAGGAGACAAATTCTTCTCTCTAAAAACCTAAACTTCTATTGTTCTTAAAGTATGAGAATATGCCTAAACAATGGCTGAAAAACTATATTTATAGGCTTAGGTACGAATCTTCAATTCCTTGGAAGATTAGGAAAAGTTTTGGAGATTTCCTTTTCTTCAAAATATGGAAACTTCTCGATTCTGGAAACTGGGAAACTTAGTGTCGATCGACACTGTTCATCGACACTGTTCATCACAACTTCATCTTTTCAGCAGCTTCTTCCACAATGCTCCAAAATGCTCCAAAATCTCCAATTATGCTCAAAACGTACCTGAACCTGTAAAGACTCCAATAGGACTCTAAAAATACCAAAAGACTTTATAAAAACACTTACATCATGACCTAAAAGTGGGTAAAATCCATGATATATCAAGTACACGAGAAGTTGCTGAACCAAGAAGCCAAACTTCAGACTTTGGTTTCTAACTCCTCCTCTGTACCAATTACGGCGAATTCTGCCACTGCCCGCAATCATGATTCTCATGGCAACCGCAACTATCGAGGCCAGAATCGTAACAGCAGCAGCAACAACCATCGCAATGCCCAAACATGGCAACAACAACAACAATTCCAGCCGCAACAATCTCTGTCAGCACCCCGCGGTTATCAGGGTAAATGCCAAATCTGTGGCATTCATGGTCACAGGGCACGCACCTGCACTCAACTTCAGCAATCTGGTGGCTCCTACATGACATCACCACGTCCGTTTTACAATGCTCGGGCTCCTTGGCAGCCTCGGGCAAACATGGCTACTGCATCAATGACACCCGACAACAGTTGGTTCCTTGACAGTGGTGCAACACACCATCTTACGACGGATTTGAACAATCTGTCGTTACACCAACTCTACAACGGAGGTGAAGAAGTCACCATTGCTGATGGGTCTGGTCTTCGGATCTCGCACACTGGTTCTACCTCTCTTTCTACCCCTTCTCGATCCCTCACTTTAAATGATGTCCTTTACGTACGCAAAGCTCTTTGGTCAATCCCCAAATTATCTGAAGCTTCGAGTCTTTGGCAGTCTGTGCTTTCCTTGGCTCATACCTTACACCAATCACAAGCTCGATGACCGCTCAATGATATATCATGGTTTTTACCCGTTTTTAGACCATGATATAAGTGTTTTTATAGAGTCTTTATACTATTTTAGAGTCCTTTCTGAGTCTTTTACAGGTTGAACTACGTTTTGAGCATAATTGGAGATTTTAGAGCTTTTTGGAGCATTGTGGAACAAGCTGCTGAAAAGATGAAGTCGAAGTGGAGCCGGATGAACGGTGTCGATTGACACTGTTCATGGTGTCGATCGACACCAATTATTTCCAGAAACTGGACGCGACTTTACAAGCTTTGAAGAAAAGGAAATTGCCCAAAAAGATTTCCTTATTTGCAAGAGTGCCCAATTCGTGTTTTAGGCCTATAAATATAGTTTTCAGCCATTGTTTAGGCATTATCTCATACTTTAAGAATCATAGAAGTTTAGGTTTTTGGAGAGAAGAATTTGTCTCCTTTAGAGCAAATTTGGAACTCCCTTATTTATCTATTGATTTCTTTTATGCATTCTTCTTTATTCATGATGTTTGCTTCATTCACCATGTCTGAGTAGTTTGCTTGTTAGGTTTAGGGTTTTTCAAAGGTGATCAATGAATTGTTAGGTCAAATTATATTGTTAGGATAAAATCATTAGAGTTCTTCATCTGGATTTGTGTTTTATGCTTATTCTAGCTTCATGACCTAGAATCTGATCTTAGGTTAATTAATAGATGCGAGAGTATTATTGATTGCCTGAACTAGTGTTAGATGAGCAAAATACCTATTCACAAAGAGATTTGGTTTAGGATTTTGTGAACAATTGAACCTGAAATTAATGCTTGTTTGAATTGTTTGAATTCGCAAAGAGATTTGGTTTTCTGGAATTTAGGCATAGATAATCTTCGCAGCGAGAGTTGGTTGATTTTACATTAGTGTTTCAAGTTCAAGAACAGTTCTTCATATTTCCTAACATCCTGTCTAGACCAACAATTTAGATCACCTGAGAATTTCCCTGAACCTAGCGTTTCGTCTCCTGAATTTACTAAATCGTTTAATTGCTTTCTGTCTTTAGTTTTATTATTCTTCCTAGCTTAATTCGAATTTAGGAAACTGCTGTGTGACTATCCCTTCTCTGTGGATTCGATCCCTAAGTACTACAACTGATCTCTTAATTTGAGAGAGTAGTTCTAGGGTAAATTTGACCCCTATCAAATTTTGGCGCCGTTGCCGGGGAAGGAGATTAGTTGCCTACAGATTTCTAGTATTAGAATTTTGTCTAGGTTTTTAATTTTTGTTTTTGGTTACTAATTTTAGTTTCTTATTCTTGTTTTCAGGTGTATGCTTAATCGCAATACCAGGAGCAACAAGGAAAAGGAGCTAATCAGACTTGATAACCAGGAGCTAGCACGTCTCGAACGGACCAACAGAAAAATCGCACGAGTGTCGATCGACACCATTGGCATCGATCGACACCAGTTGCACAACGCGATGCCAGATCCTATGGTTCTAATCCGAGACGAAGCTGGTCACTTTGTTGACCTACAGGGCAACAGAAGGAACGCCCAAGGACAGAGACTTGATGAGGCTGGCGCCGTCATAGTCGAACCAGCGATACAAATCGCCGGTGCAGAAGCTGGACGTGGAAGAACGCTTGGCGAGTACAACCGCCCAGACCAGTTCTATGCTAATAGGGCTGCGATCCGTCCTCCTGCATTTCAAAGGAATGACTTCGAGCTGAAGCCTGCTTACTACACATTGGTGGCTCAGCATCCCTTCCATGGTCTTCCTAATGAGCACCCTATGGACCACGTTGAAAGATTCGAGGACTTAGCCTCAAGCATCAAGGCCAACGGAGTTACATATGATTATCTCTTCTGTAAGCTTTTCCCTTACTCGCTTGCTGGAGATGCATCATACTGGCTGAAGCAGTTGCCACTAGGATCCTTGACTACTTGGGAAGATATAAAGAATGCATCCCTTTGCAATTTCTTTGATGATGCGAGATCCGAGGAGCTGAGGATGAAGATCACCACATTCTCTCAAGGACCCACTGAAGCGTTCAAGGCTTCTTGGGTGAGGTTCAGATCTTACTAGAGAGACTGCCCACATCATGGATTCAGCGAGCCTCAGCTTATCGGTATATTCTACCGCGGAATTGACTGGAGATATCAGATGGCCCTAGATGCTGCGAGCAATGGCAACTTCAACACCAGATTTCCAGAAGGCGCGATAGAGCTTATAGAGAATTTGGCTTCTAGTAACAGCACCAAGAACGCAGACTTCGAGAGAAGGCAACACGCATGAGTAGCTGGAGGAAACCAAATTGCTGAAGTCAACAAGAAGCTGGACATCTTGATGGGAAAGAAGCAGGTCCATTTTGCTAATGAAGTAGATACCTTTGAGCCAGAGCAAGAAGAGGTCAACTACATCAATGGTGCTGGTTTTCAAGGACAGAGGTTCAACAATCAGCAAGGCTATGGTTCTTCATACCAGAAGCCTTTTCAGAGCAACAACTTCCAAAGGACTTATGGTTCTTCTTCTTACCAGAAGCCTCCTGCACAAGACAACAAAATGGAGTCCATGCTAGAGCAGATCTTGGAAGGCCAACAGAAGATGACAGTGGATTTCAACGGGAAAATCGACGACCTGTACACCGATCTGAATGGAAAGATTGAGAGCATTCACTCTCATATGAAGAAGCTGGATTTACAAGTTGCTCAAACTGCAGAAGCAGTTCATAGGCTAGAAGGATTTCTTCCTGGTAAGACAGACGTGAATCCTCGATGTCAAGTCAATGCCATTATAGTGAATAGTGTAGAAGAAATCATGGCACCTCAGGAAGCTGAAGACGACGATACTGCAGCTGCAGAGCCAGTGTCGATCGACACCACTGAGTGTCGATCGACACCCGTAGAGGAACTCAAGGAATCGAGCTCGTTCGAACACGCATCCTCGATACAAGAAGCCGGTGTCGATCGACACGTCCATAGTGTCGATCGACACCCTTCCCAGACGTGGACAGACACGCCTAAAGCTTCACAAATTGCAGAGGAAAGGGTGTATAATCCTAAGGTTCCATATCCTTCTATACCCAAACACCTAAGGCTGCCCCTTAGTGCAAAAGAGCTGGCTAGTTTCAACAAGAAGGTTAGAAGGATCTCCAATGCGATCTCATTTGCTGAAGCCTGGGAGGATTATTCTTTGTGGGTTTTCTTTAAGAATAGCAGAGAAAGTCTTGAAGAAATTGAAGAACTCTTCAACAAAGCAAGGGGTACATCACCAATGAAGCAGCTGCTTAAGGTTGAAGATCCTGGGATGTTTATGGTTCCATGCTCCATTGGTGGAGTTGAGTTCAAACAATTCCTCTGCGATTCAGGAGCTAGCGTGAACCTCATGACAAAAGACATTGCAGAGAAGCTGGGGATTGCTGATATTCATCCTTCAACTATGACTCTTGAATTTGCCAATAATTCTACAGCAGTCTCCTATGGTACCATTCCAAACCTGCTTGTCAAAGTTGGGAGTTGCCTGGTTCCAACTGATTTTCAGGTTGTGGAAGTGAGCAGAACGTCTAGCATACCATTCATCCTTGGAAGACCATTCATGGCCACAGTAGGAGCTATTGTAGACATGCCCAATAAGAGAATGTCTTTCTCTAATGTTGACAAAGAAGTGTTCTACAAAGCTGTCCCTACTGCTGAAGTTTCCAAGCAGATTTCATGTATTGTTGTGATCCCTGGAGAAGAGCTGGATTATAAAGAGCAAGTTGTTCAAGAGGCATTGGCTGAAAACTCTAAAGAAGTTGTGGAGCTCGAAGATTGGAGTGGGAACAGTCATATCTTCAGGACTTTGTGCGACAGTGAGTTTCTAATCGGTGCTAAATTGATGGAGGACGATGTGTTCATCATGGAAGCAAGGATTGCATAGCTAAGTTGCAGAAAGAGTGCAGAGATTCGAGCTACAGAGCTAGTGTCGATCGACACCATCTGTGTCGATCGACACCCTTCGCGGATCACACCAGAAGTCGTTTCCAATGCTGCAATTCCATCATCTTTGATCCAACAGATGCCTCCACCTCCTTCTGCCCCGAAACCTCGAAGAAAGCAAAGGTATGTACTTCCTGGACTCAATTCCAAAACTCCTGATCTTGTCAATAAGAATGCAAAAGGTTCAAAAGCTGTTTCACACTTATGCAAGCCACGAGATTCTCGTAGAAGGCTTGGTAGTTCTTTTGATGTTGCTGCAGGAAAACGAAGTGTCCCACCCGAACTCAAGTCCCACCCTGCTGATGTTCCTCATTTCCTTGGTCGTTCTCATGCACCTAACGCCTATACACCGCCATGGATGAGAAGACATTCGTCTGGGAAGCATTCAATGCCACCCTCTGAACCACCAGACGTCTAAACCCCGACACAGTCAAGCTAATGACTGAAAACGAGCGCTGAGTGGGAGGCAACCCACTGTTAGGTACGTTTTTCTTTTTATTTCGTTTTGGTTTTATTAAGTCCTAGTTTCAGTCAGTTGAAAAAAAAAGAGACATTGGACCCGACTTTGACCAGTGTCGATCGACACTACTAGGTGTCGATCGACACCATGCGCAGACGAAGGTAAGTCTTCTATTCTGGTCTTTTATGTTGTTTCTAATCTTTCTTTTAGCCAACTTCGGGCTTGATAACACTGGGGACAGTGTTGTTTAAGTCTGGGGGAGGTGATTACTGACTTTGTGTTTTGTTTTGAGTCTTGAGTCAAAAGTTTTCAAAAAATTGTTTTATTGAGTCAAAATCAGTTGGAATTTTCGGTTTTTCTAGGAACTAACCACAGGAAGTTGACACTTGAAGAACCATTGTTATAAGAGTTGATTGCAGGACTTACTAAGTAGAAAGCTGCAAGTGGAATCAATCTAACAGGGCGAGTTCAGATCCCCTTATAAGAACTAGGTATGCTCAGAACTTGATTCCTCTTTCAGTCCGAACAGATAGGCAATTGCAGTCTCTCCTTGATCTTCCCTTGAGAAAAGAAAAGAAAGAAAAAGAGTCTAAGTCTGGGAATAGTGCAAAGAACCTCATGAGCCTGTCTCCTCACAAGGAACAATATTAGTGAGTGCTCATGAACCTGTCTCCTCACAAGGAACACAAGTAGAGAGTAGCACTATTTCCCAAGATTGTAAAAGAAAAGAAGAGTCAATGAAAAGATCTTAGAACACCCTGAAAATGGGCAGAAGTTGACTAAGGGAAGAGAAAATAGGGGAGCTGTATGAGAATGTCTTGTTCAGGCACTAAGGAAGGGAAAGAATCAGAAAAGTTCTATGGCATTACCAATGTTAGAGTTCGAATTTTATACCAAGGAAAGGATCTGGATTTGAACTAGGAGATTGCTAAGCTTGTGGTGAGTACATTGAACATTTCCTAAGGTTGGCTCTATTATCATGTGGATTCAAGAAGTGTTAATCACTGTGGCGTTTTGAAGAGGTACTCGAAAGTTCCTGTTTTCAAACTTCTACTTCAGTCTAAGTTTCTGTTTTGCTTGAGGGCAAGCAAAGGCTAAGTCTGGGGGAGTTGATATATCATGGTTTTTACCCGTTTTTAGACCATGATATAAGTGTTTTTATAGAGTCTTTATACTATTTTAGAGTCCTTTCTGAGTCTTTTACAGGTTGAACTACGTTTTGAGCATAATTGGAGATTTTGGAGCTTTTTGGAGCATTGTGGAACAAGCTGCTGAAAAGATGAAGTCGAAGTGGAGCCGGATGAACAGTGTCGATCGACACTGTTCATGGTGTCGATCGACACCAATTATTTCCAGAAACTGGACGCGACTTTACAAGCTTTGAAGAAAAGGAAATTGCCCAAAAAGATTTCCTTATTTGCAAGAGTGCCCAATTCGTGTTTTAGGCCTATAAATATAGTTTTCAGCCATTGTTTAGGCATAATCTCATATTTTAAGAATCATAGAAGTTTAGGTTTTTGGAGAGAAGAATTTGTCTCCTTTAGAGCAAATTTGGAACTCCCTTATTTATCTATTGATTTCTTTTATGCATTCTTCTTTATTCATGATGTTTGCTTCATTCACCATGTCTGAGTAGTTTGCTTGTTAGGTTTAGGGTTTTTCAAAGGTGATCAATGAATTGTTAGGTCAAATTATATTGTTAGGATAAAATCATTAGAGTTCTTCATCTGGATTTGTGTTTTATGCTTATTCTAGCTTCATGACCTAGAATCTGATCTTAGGTTAATTAATAGATGCGAGAGTATTATTGATTGCCTGAACTAGTGTTAGATGAGCAAAATACCTATTCACAAAGAGATTTGGTTTAGGATTTTGTGAACAATTGAATCTGAAATTAATGCTTGTTTGAATTGTTTGAATTCGCAAAGAGATTTGGTTTTCTGGAATTTAGGCATAGATAATCTTCGCAGCGAGAGTTGGTTGATTTTACATTAGTGTTTCAAGTTTAAGAACAGGGCTTAATAATTCCTAACATTCGCCTAGACCTAGAATTTAGATCACCTAAGAATTTCCCTGAACCTAGCGTTTCGTCTCCTGAATTTACTAAATCGTTTAATTGCTTTCTGTCTTTAGTTTCATATTCTCACTTAGCTTAATTCGAATTTAGAAAACTGCTGTGTGACTATCCCTTCTCTGTGGATTCGATCCCTAAGTACTACAACTGATCTCTTAATTTGAGAAAGTAGTTCTAGGGTAAATTTGACCCATATCACTCAACACCGTGTGTCTTCGTTGGGTACTCGCTTACACAAAGCGCTTACTTATGTCTCGATACACAATCTGGCCGCATCTATAGCTCGCGTCACGTACAATTTGTGGAATCAAGTTTTCCGTTTGCTTCAACACCGAATCAGACATCCTCGTCCCCAAGCCCATAAAATTCCCAGCCTCGAGATTCAGCACCAATGGCCATCCCGATTCCATCCCTGCCACTCGTATCTGCTCAGCTGCCATCGCCTCCGATCTCGGATCCTTCCTCGCCGTAGATTGAGTCACCGTCACAATCTGTGTCTGTGTCGTCTCCTGCTGCAACGTCGTCGGCGAGTCGTGATGACCACGATGATGACCCTTCGCCAACACAAAGTATAGAGCCTTCTGAGAATTCCACAGGCCCAAATACTCCAGGCCCAATAATCACAAATGACCAAAGCCCAATACCAACACAAACCCAACACCAGCCAAATCAAAATCACCCATCTTCCTCCACGCAAAATACTCTCCCACCTGCAAACGACCATCCTATGCGAACCAGAAAGAAAAACAACATTACCAAGCCAATTGACAAACTAAACCTCATAGCCACCACCACTACCTTGAAACCAATAATACCCACCACCGTGAATCAGGCCCTGCGAGATCCTAATTGGAGAAACGCCATGGGAGAAGAAATTAATGCCCAAATTCGTCACCATACTTTTGATTTGGTTGCTCCAAATCCTGGTCAACATGTCATTGCTACGAAGTGGATTTTTACACTCAAATATAAACATGATGGTTCTCTTGACAGGTACAAGGCACGGCTAGTAGCTCGGGGGTTCAACCAACAATATGGCGTGGACTACTCAGAAACATTTAGTCCCGTCGTGAAGTCTATCACCATTCGTCTTGTTCTTCAATTGGCTGTCAGCAGTGCGTGGCCCATTAAACAACTTGATGTTAACAACGCTTTCCTGCAAGGAACATTATCCGACGAAGTGTATGTCACCCAACCTCCAGGCTTTGTTGATCAAGATCGTCCCAATCACGTTTGCCGCCTCCGGAAAGCACTGTACGGGCTTAAACAGGCACCTCGTGCTTGGTATCAGGAATTGAAGACTTATCTACTTGCAATTGGGTTCCAAAATTTCGTGGTTGATACATCGGTGTTCATATTTATAAACGGTCCAACGATCCTCTATACTTTGGTCTACGTTGATGATATTGTCATCACCGGCAACAGCAACTCTTTCATCACCAGCTTTCTTGTGTCGCTCTCCCAGCGCTTTTCTTTAAAAGAACCAACAGATTTGGCGTACTTTCTGGGCATAGAGGCTACACGAACTTCATCGGGTCTTCATTTGATGCAAAGACGATACATTCTTGACTTGCTTGCAAAGACAAAAATGGTAGATGCAAACACTGTTACCTCGCCGATGGCTCCACACCCGAAGCTGTCGTTACTCTCAGGTACCTCTCTGGATGATCCGAGTGAGTTTCGTATGGTTGTCGGGAGTCTACAATATCTGGCATTCACACGTCCGGATATTGCCTACGCGGTTAATAAATTGTCGCAGTTTATGCATCGTCCTACGGATGTACATTGGCAAGCCGCCAAGCGAGTTCTTAGATATCTTGCTGGAACGGTTTCTCATGGTATTCTTCTCCGATCCGACTCCCGATGACATTACATGCTTTCTCAGATGCGGATTGGGCAGATGACACAGATGATTTTGTCTCCACGAATGCGCACATCCTGTACCTTGGCAAAACACCAATAGCGTGGTCCTCCAAGAAACAGAAAGGTGTAGCTCGGTCTTCAACTGAAGCTGAGTACCGAGCTGTGGCAAATACAACTTCTGAGTTACGGTGGGTATGTTCCTTGCTCTGTGAACTCGGCATTACTCTATCCTCCTCTCCGTTAATCTATTGTGATAATGTTGGTGCCACATATCTATGTGCTAATCCGGTGTTTCATTCCCGAATGAAACAGTTGGCACTTGATTACCATTTTATCCGAAATCTTATTGAGTCTGGTGCCCTAAGAGTTACGCATGTATCCACGAAGGACCAACTAGCCGATGCACTCACCAAACCGCTTCCACGACCAAGATTCATCGAACTATTTGACAAGATTGGAGTGATAAAACTCCCTCCATCTTGAGGGGACGTGTAGACGGTATATATTAGAAGGATAGAATAGTAATTATTAGATACCTAATCACCTATGTAATCACTATATATATTGTAAATCAGCCATCTAATAAATTATTCAGTTCCATATTCTATATCAGGAGCTGCCGAACCCCAAGCCGACTTGGATCAGATCAATGAGCAGCTAGAGGCTGATCTTATCGACGTGCCGACGAGGCAGAGAGGAACTGGGGAAGATAGTGGCAGTGGTCGCAATCCTCACGAGTTTATGCTGAGGTGGAGTAACAACTTCCCGGGAATGCAAGACCCACATTTTTGCTCTAACCTCATATGGAAGTGCATGCCGAAGCCATTGGGAGGTCCTCCCGTTAATAAACTGAAGCATTTTGAGACGTTTTCTGCCGCGGCTCATCACTTCGTCCAGGTTCGGGATTGTTTGGTTCCTTATGTGAATATTGTAGCTACTTTGTTTTTCCTAAATACGTACTTTACATGAATATTTTAGGGTATGGGTCTCTTCTCTATGCTCTCCGAATCATATGATCGTGATTTCGTGAATGAACATAAATGCCTCGAGGATGCCAATGACATCATCTTCCGACTTCTTGGTGGTGACAAAAAGGTTAAGGAGCTCGAGATTGAGAATGCGAATCTCGAAATTATAAATCGAGAGCTCCAAAGGAGAGTCTTGAAGATGGAAAGACTTCAGGACGAAGTGGTCAATCTGCGGGCCAAAGTTAAAGCCATTGAGGAGAAAACCGTCGAGGACACTCGAAAGTCGATTGTAGAGGAAGAATGACTTCGCCAATCCCGCCAAAATTAAATTTACATTTTTTTTGAGTATTCGGCTGAGGCTATGGTCTTACTTGAGATAGAGGCGGTTATGCTGAAATTACACGTGAAAATAGCCAAAGAGGTTAGAATATTTAAATTCCAGTAGTTTCATAGGAGTTTTTTTCACCAAAATTCACTATGTTGTGTCTCACCTAGTATTCCTGGTATATACTCATGGTTTACACAGTTTTCACAAAATTTAAAAGGTAGACTGTATTCAAATGTGTAAGGACTGAAATTCTGATGTTTGTACCTGCATAGTTTTTTTTCCACAATTGTATCTGCATATATAATCTCTGGATATAGAATAATGGCAAGGCGATAGGTTTACAAGCCAGATATAGATTTCATGTTCCAAACCATTCAAAGGTCAAGTATATATTTGAATTTCACTCTGAAATATTACATATTTTAATATTTTGTATTCTCATTTAAACTTTCATTTTCATCAAATCTTATTTAGTAATGTTGGATAAGCCTCATTATTTTGGAGTCTAAGATATCCATAAACGAGTTGGTTTAGGATAAGAGAGATTCAACGCATTCCTATTCGGATTAGGAGTTAGCTAGTTCTATTAGAAGTAGGATTAGCAATGTGTGCTAAAGTTTCTAAACATCAATAAAGAGAGTTAGTCTTTATACAAAAGTGTGTTCGTATTATTAATATCCTTTGAATTGGTATCAGAGCTTAAGGGCAAGCGATCCGAGGCTTGATCTAGAAGCTTTGACGAACAAGGAGAAGAAGGAAAGAAGCGTCGCCAAGCCATGGGAGACACCTTCCCTCCTGCTCGTCAAAAGGATGTCATACCATCCTTTATCCAATGTCCGATGCTAACAACAACAAACTACACGGTGTAGGCCATGAGAATGAAGGTCCTTCTGCGAATTCATAATGTATGGGAGTCTGTTGAACCATGTTCTTTAGCCCTAGACAAGAATGATATCGCTACAGGCTTATTGTTCCAATCAATCTCGGAAGCTCTTATTCTACAAGTCAGTGAACAAGAAACTGCAAAAGGGATATGGGACGCAATCAAGTCGCGTCATCTTGGTGCGGATCGAGTCAAGGAAGCAAGGTTACAAACCCTGATGTCAGAATTCGAACGGATCAAGATGAGAGATACGGAGACTATTGATAGCTTCGCAGGGAAGTTATCCGAGATGGCCTCAAAAGCTGCTGCGCTCGGAAAACGATTGACGAACCTAAGCTAGTCAAAAGGTTTCTCAATAGTTTACCGAGAACAAAGTACATTCATCTAATAGCTTCTCTCGAGCAATTATTGGATCTCAACCAAACAAGCTTTGAAGACATCGTGGGGAGACTCAAAGCTTATGAGGAGAGAATACTTGATGAAGAAAATCAAGGAGCTCAAGAGAAGGTATTATACGCAAACTCTGAAGAGAGAAACTCGACCTCATCTCGAGGCAGGGGACGTGGAAGAGGGGGAAGAGGACGAGGAAAGAGAACAAGCAATTCACAAGACCGATCAACAAATCAAGGCGATCAAAACCGTGCTAAAGAGAAGAAGGATAGATCGAAAGTGATTTGCTATCGATGCGATAAGCCAGGACACTTTGCCAACTCCTGCCCGGATAGAACACATAAAATTCATGAAGCAAACCAAGTAGAGACAGGAGAAGCAGATGCAGCCTTATACATGCATTAAATAGTGTTTCTAAACAAAGAAAAGGTTCTTCCAAAGAAATTCAAGGGTAACAGAGAAGAAGAGGGAACTTGGTATCCTGACAATGGCGCCAGCAAACATATGACAGGAAACAAGAAGTTATTCTCAGAACTCAATGAGAACATAAGAGGGAAGGTGAAGTTTGGCGACAGTTCTTGCACATTGAGATAAGGGGAAAAGGATCGATTCTATTTCAAAGCAAAACCAATGAACAAAAGCTTGTCTCAGACATCTACTATATACCGGAGCTTAAGAGCAACATCCTAAGTCTAGGACAAGCAACAGAAGCCGGATGTGATGTACGAATGAGACAAGACTACCTTACTTTACATGATCCACGAGGGAGGCTCTTGGTGAAAGTTCAAAGGTCACCAAACAGATTGTACAAGCAACCATTGAAGATTGGTAAGTCGGTATGTCTAAAAACGAGCATAGAAGATGAGACTTGGAGATGCCATGCAAGATTGGGGCATATAAACTTTAAAAACTTAAAGGCTATGTCTCAGCAAGACATGGTATGTGGTATGCCAGAAATCAGGGAAGAAAAGAGATTGTGCGAATACATAACCTTAAACTTCATCGTAGAATAGAAGTGTTTAAGGTTATTATTCTTATCCACGCCCTCACTCTTGAGCATAAAGACTCTCTCGAAGAAATCGAGGTCGAAAGGAACACCCGCTGAACTCGTTAAAGCCGAGGTATATGCTATATGACGAATTACGGCGTGGGAAAGTTGGCATATGGGAACCAGCCTCTTCCAAACTCTAAACCGGTGTTATGCTTCCATTATCAATGTGACTAGTCCGGTTTGCTCTTTGGTTGTTATGTCGAGTGGTTAACTCGTCGGTTCTCTCCATTTATGTTCCGGGAGAGACTGTTGTAATAAAAGCAGACAATGAGACTAATAATTTGGGTTGACGGCAATTTAAGGAACAATTTTTCTGATTTGTTTTGATTCTGCAACCGTATTGATTGTCGATAATTACTATATTATTATCTAATAAATTTTTTTACCACTAAAAAAATGACATATGGCAAGGAGGATCTCAACCAAAATTCATGTCGTTGATAAATTACAACACCAAATTTGCTACATTCTTTTTTTTATTTCCAACTGTTGAAATTCATTGAAAATAAACATTAAACTACAGAGCTGGCATGGATCAAAATCCATTCAGAGACAAAATACGGCGAGTATAACAAAAAAAACTCTCGGAAACTATAGCTCCAACAAAAAGAGAAACATAGCCCAAAGGAGGAAAACAAACTACAGACTTAACAAAGCCAATAAACATAAACAAACCAATGCAGATGTTTAAAATAAACACCCGTTGCACTCTTTACAACTGTTGAAAAAACTTTCAACACTACTACCATTGTATTTAGTCTTGATGGAAAAAATGATTTTTGTGAAAAAAAAAAGAGACTTTCACTAGCAACTTGGAGTCAGTGTCGGCCCTGAGTCCAAACAAACTTGCGGTCCTATTTTTTAAATAAAAAATTTGTAAGGTAAAATAGCCTCTTTTTAAAACAGGTCATTTTTGTCTCGGTAGCTTGCGGTTTAAGTCAAATGTCTAAATCTGAGGGCCGGCTCTGCTTGGAGTTCGAACTTTCAAGTTGGAACACCGAAATAACGTAGCAATTCTGACTAGTCTTCATATTTTGAATTAATAGACTTCCTCAGGCGTTGATTTTTTGAGGTCAACGTCTTTAGTCTCATCATCACAAGTGTTTACATGTAGTATATAAATCGCAAGTTTTTCTTATTTCAAGCAAAAGAAACTCCTTAGTTTTACTTCATCATATTCGATTAAATTCGTCCGATTGACTTGTGGTCTCAAAAGAGTTTATAGGAGGAAGAAGAAGAAGAAGAAAAATGGCAGAATCGAAGACAGACAGAGACAATTTCAGCAAATCTGGTCCTTCCCATATCAAATCTATCGACTGACAATTTCATCATTTAGGAGTTATGTTTTTGGAAGAAGAGGAGAAGGAGCACCACCAGATTTTTCAGAGGAACGTCTTCACATACTTGCATCGGCTAATATGATTAAAAACACGATGGTTAAATCGACTAAGTTGAAGTTAGCTCATGGACTTCACCAATGGTGGGAACCAGTCACGGACGTGCCTAAAAAATGGGAAATCTCATTTCATGAGGAACCATAAATAATATGATTTCATTATTAATAATTTTAGAAAGCTTGTGTTGTGTGATTATGATTCATTATTTTTGGTTCATTGCTTTTGCACCACATGTATCTCTTTTTCTATTGTGTTGTGTTATGTGATTTTAATTCCTTAATAATGATTTTATCTCGATTTTTGATCGTTTTAGATTAAGAGACATAGATATCGATATTTTGTCACATTTCATTTATGTTATTCAACAAATATTGCCTTGCCTCCTATGCTATATCAGTTTTCCCAAGTTCACGACAATCTTCAAGAGTCGCATACCTTTCATTACAACAGTCTCTCCCGGAATCAAAACAATGTGTGCCCGTTGGGTCTGAAGAAGAGGAACATGCCCGTTGTGACCGAGATTCCGATACCGGAGGAATCTTCTGTTAAAAAGGCCAAAACGACTCCGCCGGCGAAACCATCAAATAATTTGGATGACGCCAGCCTGTAGCCGAGGCCTGCCGCAAAGTGAGTTTAACGTGTTTTCTTGATTTCTCTTTGACGAAGATTTAGATGATTAATTTCTCTCGTTGTTGTTTTGCTGGGAAAATCAAAGCAAGCTACAGCAAAGAGGGCTGCGAAGGATAAGAAGGCCGAAGAGGCTCAGAAAGACAAGCCGGCTGCTGAGGCCGAAGCTCAAAAAATGGCTGCTTCGAAGCTTCCGAATCTGAAGCTCCTGCTACGGGGCCGATTCTTGGCCAGGTTGGATCATCCGGTCTTGTCTCTGCCTCCACTTCTACAATGGAGACAAAAGATATAGATACTATCGGCGACAATGGTCGTCCTAATGATGTGGATGCAAGGGAGCCATCAGGAGCTGCCGAACCCCAAGCCGACTTGGATCGGATCAATGAGCAGCTGGAGGCCGATCTTATCGACGTGCCGACGAGGCAGAGAGGAACTGGGGAAGATAGTGGCAGTGGTCGCAATCCTCACGAGTTTATGCTGATGTGGAGTAACAACTTCCCGGGAATGCAAGACCCACATTTTTGCTCTAACCTCGTATGGAAGTGCATGCCGAAGCCATTGGGAGGTCCTCCCGTTAATAAACTGAAGCATTTTGAGACGTTTTCTGCCGCAGCCCATCACTTCGTCCAGGTTCGGGATTGTTTGGTTCCATATGTGAATATTGTAGCTACTGTGTTTTTCCTAAATACGTACTTTACATGAATATTTTAGGGTATGGGTCTCTTCTCTATGCTCTCCGAATCATATGATCGTGATTTCTTGAATGAGCATAAACGGCTCGAGGATGCCAATGACTTCATCTTCCGACTTCATGGTGCTGATAAAAAGGTTAAGGAGCTCGAGATTGAGAATGTGAATCTCGAAATTATAAATCGAGAGCTCCAAAGCAGAGTCTTGAAGACGGAAAGATTTCAGGACGAAGTGGTCAATCTGTTATAAGTAGATTTTTCTGTATCAATTACTCAAGCTACTCATATCATTGTAATACTTGAGGATCAATCCAAATGGGGAAGTTGTGACAATAAGAATGCATAAACCTTCTTAATCTAAGCAAGTCTAGATGTTTTGTGTTTAACTACCAATCTATGTGATCAAACCAAGCAAACCAACTAACAAAATGAACTAAAGCCTTAAGCAAACACTTAAGCAAGACTAACAAACGGACTTATGACTAATTAACTACTAAACTCAATTAACAAATGACTAAAATTAATCCAAGGATGGGGTTATTGATCTAAGGTGTTTCAAGAACCAATCTATGATGTCAAACAATCACAATAAAAGCTATTCCCTAAGCTTAGAACTCAAA
>JAHZTW010000002.1:25375814-25605821 GCA_020283515.1 Alliaria petiolata
AGTTGGTTGGAGAATTTCATCAAACACCTTGTGGGTGTGAAATTCCCTAAAGCCTAGTTTTAGCTTGATCATGGCTAAACTAGCATTAAGATCACTAAACAAGGAGGGAAATAAAAGAATCAAAGCAAAGACATCAAGATTAATCCCTAAAACGCCCTAAATCTAACCCATCCTTAGACCCTAATGAACTACTCACTAATCATGATTAAATCCCCTAATCCCATGAAGGAAAAGTTGATAAACATGATTAATAAGATTCAAAGATGAAAGATTAAGAAAGATAAACTCCAAATTGCATAAACTCTTAAAAGGATCTTACAAAATCACTTAGAAACCAAAGAAGCAAGTTTTCTAAGAAAGAACAAAAAGTACATAAGAAAAATTAGGTAAAATGTATTTATAGTGAATAGTGATCGAATCGGATCAACCCGGAACAAACCGGGTGTTGACCCGGTTGGGTCTGGATCGCAGAGTCTATATAGACGTGTTTTGGTCGATATGGCACGTCTATATTTTCCCTGGAAAATCATATAGAGGGCGCTGCTCGATGTGGACGTCAATATGCCCCCAATCTTCTTTGAGAAATCGTCTGACTTCATATAGACGTGTTTTGGTCGATACAGCACGTCTAGATTTTTCCTGGAAAATCATATAGACGTCTCTGCTCGATATGGACGTCTATACGGTCTGAAAACTCCTTCTTTGCTTCATTTTGTACGTTCCTTGCTCTTTTGCTCATCCTTGATTACCCAAAAAGCTCCAACATGCTCCTCAAAGTCCAAAGTACCTAGAATACACTTCATATGCAATGGAATATGCGAAGGCTATGCTAAAACTCTCTAAACTCTAAAATGAATGCAAACAAAACCAAAAACTACCAAATGAACACATGAATGGATGCAAAACTATCATAAATGGATGCTAAAATGGTGTAAAAAGTGTAACTATCAATCTGCGGGCCAAAGTTAAAGCCATTGAGGAGAAAACCGCCGAGGACACTCGAAAGGCGATTGTAGAGGAAGAATGACTTCGCCAATCCCGCCAAAATTAAGTTTACACTTTTTTTTTTTGAGTATCCGGCTGAGGCTGTTATGCTGAAATTATGCTGAAACAGAGGCTGTTATGCTGAAATTAGACGTGAAAATAGCCAAAGAGGTTAGAATATGTAAATTCCAGTAGTTTCATAGGAGTTGTTTTCACCAAAATTCACTATGTTGTGTCTCACTTAGTATTCCTGGTATATACTCATGATTTACACAGTTTTCACAAAATTTAAAAGGTAGACTGTATTCAAATGTGTAAGGACTGAAATTCTGATGTTTGTACCTGCATAGTTTTTTTTTCCACAATTGTATCTGCATATATATAATCTCTGGATATAGAATAATGGCAAGGCGATAGGTTTACAAGCCAGATATAGATTTCATGTTCCAAACCATTCAAAGGTCAAGTATATATTTGAATTTCACTCTGAAATATTACATATTTTTAACATTTTGTATTCTCATTTAAATTTTCATTTTCATCAAATCTTATTTAGTAATAGTTACAGAGGTTCAAAATTATTCATATGTACTCATGTGAAGTAAAAAAAAAGAAGCTTCGGCTATATTGAACTTCTCAGATTCCATAAGTTTGCCGTTACATAGCTTTGGAAATTGCTTAGTGTACTTCTCAGATCTCAGTACATTTTCTTTTTTTGAACTAAATTTTTCAATTAAACTCAGTACATTTTCTTCATAGCAGTAATTGTTTTTTTAATGATATCACAATTTAGGATCAAAGTTGTCAAAAAGACAAAGTGATCGAGTGAACATGATGGTAGGAAATGTTGGTATGGTAGCAGAGGAGGCAGCAATTTTCCAGTAATAGATGAAAAAAATAGAAGGTAACGTTTTACCTTAAATTTTACCTATAAATTTTTTAGTCAACGCTGCAAATTAAAGGCCACTAATCCAACTTTAATGTCATTGCGACTAATGTCAGTGAATAAGTGAATTAGCATGGAACTTGCTCGGAGGCCATTGGGAGAAATAAAAAAGAAAAGAGAATTATCAATGAAAATTCATTGACAAAAAGGAGAATCATCAATATATTCACTGGTTTTTAGAAATTTGCTAACAAGAGGCAGCTAGAAATAGAATTCATGTTCCATAAATTAAACTATAAACTGCAAGGAGAGAAACTGAGGAAGTGAAAGATCTTTGGATAGTGGTGGGTCAAATGATTAATACTTTCTACACCAAGCTAGGTGTTTGGCACATAGAGAGCATTTTTTTATACCTTTTAATTTGTCTTATATTTCTGTTGCACTCTAGCGTGTAATAGGATAACTGACTATGCATGAAAGGTATGCGACTCTTGAAGATTGTCGTGAACTTGGGAAAAATGATATAGCATAGGAGGCAAGGCAATATTTGTTGAATAACATAAATGAAATGTGACAAAATATCGATCATATTATAAGAAGAGTTACATACAGATCAGTATTGGATTGGCATATATTATATATTTTCAAAATTACATTAACAAAAATATCAATAAAATATAAGAATTTATTATTGTTTTTTTTGAATAATTTCTGAAACTAAACATAGAAAATACAAATCCGCGCATCGCGCGGACAATCATCTAGTATCAAAAGAATATTTGATCGTTTTAGACTAAGAGACATAGATGTCCATATTTTTTCACATTTCATGTATGTTATTCAACAAAAAAATCGAGATAAAATCATTATTAAGGAATTAAAATCACATAACACAACACAATAGAAAAAGAGATACATGTGGTGCAAAAGCAATGAACCAAAAATAATGAATCATAATCACACAACACAAGCTTTCTAAAATTATTAATAATGAAATCATATTATTTATGGTTCCTCATGAAATGAGATTTCCCATTTTTTAGGCACGTCCGTGACTGGTTCCCACCATTGGTGAAGTCCATGAGCTACCTTCAACTTAGTCGATTTAACCATCTTGTTTACAATCATTTTAGCCGATGCAAATATGTGAAGACGATCCTCTGAAAAATCTGAGGGTGTTCCTTCTCCTCTTCTTCCAAAAAGACGACTCCTAAACGTGAATCTAGCAGCTTTGGCCGCTATTTTGCTTAGTCCGAACATAGACATGATTTCTTTGTTGCTAAAATAACCAAGGTATTCGGAACAAACTGGATCTGCTGGGTTCACATATAAATGAGGTCTCCATGAAGCTATTTTTGTATCCTCTTCTTGATTTTGTTCTGTAATATTTTTAAGATAACGAAAATAATATCAAGAGATGATTCAGCAGTTTCTTGTAAAAAAAATAAAAACTACTACTAGAATTGAACAATATATTATATATTTTGCCCTAGACCCAAAAAGATGATTGAACCACCCTGAAACCAATAATTAATAATTCATTTAATTCTTGACTTTCCCAAAACAAAAAAAAATATTTCCTAAATACATAAAACCCCAATTCAACCAATAAGAAAACAAACTGTAGAATACAAAAGTCTCAAGATAAATGAGTGTAATTTGAGACAGAAAGAGTGTTACCTTGATGACCCCAGTCTAGGTGGCCTTTGATTAAACTCCAGCACATTCGACACGTGGTTTTAAGCAAATGGTTGTCAATCATGTGATTAAGAGGAATAGCGGAGATGGGCGGGTTGAATGCGAAAGTCTCAAGAGAGATTCCGAACTTTCTTATCATGGTCTTCCCGACCAACAAGGCTATAGCGGCTCCTAGAGAGTGTCCAACAAGCCAGATCACATCTTTGTTGTTGTTGCTGTTGTTGTGTTTTTCAACCAAAGTTTTGACTTTTTTGATGGCGTGCGCGACTCTGGAGGTGCGATGGAGTTCGTCGAAAGCAATGCTGATGTCAAGCGTTATATCATCACGCGTTTCCCACTTTAGAATCGTCCCGCGAAACGCAATCACATAACGTGGAGATGATTCTGAATGAGTATCTTGGTTTTCGAAAATTGCCCCATAAATGACGTCGTTATCATCATCATCAACCAATTTTTCCAACAGAGTGAAGTTGAAAGATTCCCACCAAGGCTCCGCTTGTGAATTGGGACCTAACCGTTGCAATATGGATACTCCTTTTACCAAACTTGCTACCACTGCAGTTTGATCGGAAAAGTCGCTCCTAACAAAAACAAACCAATTTTTTTTTTTAAAGAATCTGATGCATACCAGACATTTATCTATTGAGATCTCAATGAATTAAAATATATAAAAAAAATTATTATTGCAAGTTAAATATGCTAGTTTCTACCAAGTCTACTAAATAAAAGAAAATATTACCAATCAATAGACTTGATATGGGAAGGGCCAGATTTGCTGAAAATGTCTCTGTCTGTCTTCGATTCTGCCATCTTCTTCTTCTTCTTCTTCTTCTTGAATTCTTTTTCTTCTTGAATTCTTCTTCTTCTTCTTCTTCTAACTAAGGAGTTTCTTTTGATTTATATAAAAAAAACTACACATGATGAGACTAAAGACGTTGACCTCAAAAAAATCAATGCCTGAGGAAGTCTATTAATTTAAAATATGAAGCCAAGTCAGAATTGCTAGTTCTTTAGGTGTTCCAAGTTGAAAGTTCAAACTCTAACTTGCTAGTCAAAGTTTTTTTTTTTTTAATACTAAAATCAGTTTATCCATTAAGACTAGATACAACAAGTCAACAACGGTAGTGTACTACCGTACTAGTGTTGAAAGTTTTTTTCAACAGTCGAAAAGAATGCAATGGGTGTTTAAATCTAATCTACTATATGAATGTAGAAGGGTTCTCTCCTCTTTCCGCCACGTCAGCACGTGAGAGAGTGCCACGTGGCACTTCCTCATTTATTTTTAAAAATAATTTTATTTGAATTAAATCAGAATCATTTGCATTCATGGGGATTTTAACACATAACCCTCTCAATTAAAGAAAACCATTTTTTCATTCTGCCATAGACACTCTTTGACAACCCTCTTTAAAAACGTATGATATTGTCTTTATGTTTTACATATTAAATTATAAACACTTTTTTTAATTTATATGTATATCAATTATATACTTATGCCTCAAACGTATAAATACAAAAAACCTCAAAATGATAAATTGAAATTTTTTTTTAAACATTAAGTAACATAAATAATATTAACATATGTACAATTAACTATACATAAAAACCACTAAATTTGAATACAACTATTTAAAAATTATTATAAGTAGATAAAATTCTAATTTAATTTAAAAAATATATAAATCTTATATAATACATAATTTTAAATATATCATTATATTTTTTGAGTGTCCTTATTTTCTACTATATGAAAGCTTAATAGCTGTCTACATGACCTGCAACTTCAGCATCTTAAAGTATGCCACATATACTTTATTATTTAATTTAATTTTAAATATAATAAATATATTAATATTATATAATACATAATTTTGAAAATATCATTATATTTTTTGAGCGATTTAATCTTTATTTTCAAATAAATTACGGTAAATAAACTTGGTATAAATGCAAAAAATATGATATAGAATAAATTAAGAAGTTAACTGCAACGTATAAAATCTTAAGACACAACAAAATATTCAATAAAATATCGAGAAGATAAAAAATTATATAAAAAAAATTTAGAGAAATAGAAATAAAATAAAGAAAAAGAAGAATAGATACAAAAATATACAAAATTTTAAAACATGGAAAAACATGGATTTAATGCAGGATATGTAAAATAAATCTTCAAAATGATAAACTGAAAAAATAAAATTATTATAATATTAAGATAATAATAGTCAAAATATAGATTTAAAAAAAATATTTTAAAACTTAATTTAAAATAAAACTCGCGCATCGCGCGGATTCTCTCCTAGTATATATAAAAAATTCAACGCCTGAGGAAATCTATTAATTCAAAATATGAAGACAAGTCAGAATTGCTAGTTCTTTAGAGCATTTCAACGCGGTTTCTTAGCAAAGGTTCTTAAAATTAATAAATAAACTAAGAACCGATCCTTAACTTAATAAAAGGATTCATTCTTAAATGCCGGACCTCAGATTTAGACATTTGACAAAGGCCGCAAGGTACCGGGACAAAAATGGGCTGTTTTGCAAAAAAAATCAAAAACAGAAATTTTGTATTTAAAAAAGGTCGCAAGTCTGTTTGAGTTCAGGACCGGCACTGGCTCTAAGTTGCTAGTGAAAGTTTATTGTTATTTTTTTTTCACAAAAATTATTTTATCCATCAAGATTAGATACAATGGTAGTAGTGTTGAAAGTTTTTTTTCAACAGTTGTAAAAAGCGCAACGGGCGTTTATTTTAAAAATCTGCATTGGTTAATTTGTTTATGTTTATTGGCTTTTTAAAGTTTGTAGTTTGTTTTCTTCTTTTGGGCTATGTTTCTCTTTTTGTTGGAGCTATAGTTTTCGATAGTTTTTTTATTTAGACTCGCCGTGTTTTGTCTCTGGATGGATTTCGATCCATGCCAACTCTGTAGTTTAATGTTTATTTTCAATGAATTTCAACAATTGGAAAGAAAAGAAAAGAATGTAGCAAATTTGGTGTTGTAATTCATCAACGCCATGAATTTTGGTTGAGTGGGATCCTTTTTGCCAGGTGTCAATTTTTTAGTGGTCAAAATTTTTTTATATAATAATATATTAATTACCGACAATCATACGGTTGCAGAATCAAAACAAATCAGAAAAACCGTTCCTTAGGAAAAGTCGGTTCTAGAAAAACAAACCAATTTTTTTTTTTAAAGAATCTGATGCGCATACCAGACATTTATCTATTGAGATCTCAATGAATTAAAATATGTAAAAAAAATTATTATTGCAAGTTAAATATGCTGCTACGTTCTACTAAGTCTACTAAATAAAAGAAAATATTACCAATCAATAGATTTGATATGGGAAAGACCAGATTTGCTGAAAATGTCTGTGTCTGTCTTCGATATGCTGAAAATGTGTCTGTCTGTTCTTAAGACTAGATACAACAAGTCAACAAGTCAGAATTGCTAGTTCATGTTCAGCGGGTTTTTTAACAAAGCTTCTTACTATATTTAAGGATTAATTTAAATAAAAATTAAGAAATAAATCAAGAACCGATCTTAGGGCCTGATTTGAATTAAACGCAGCGGTTGTGGAAGTTTGCGAAAGTGCACGATTGCGGTTAACAACGTTACTAAGCGGTTTGTACGACTGGTATAGCAGTTGGAAACGAGTGCGTTTGCGGGATACTTACGACTGCTTAACTTGCGGATGCAGCAACGGTTAAACAATAAATTAACAATATAAACATATTTTAACTATAAAAACATAAAAACATATTATTATAAAAAACTATAAAATTATTAATTAAACATAATTAATTATAGATATTATAAAAATAGTATGTGTATAATATTTACGTTTCTTTCTTAGTTTTTTTTTTAAGTTTGGATAAAAGTTATGATTTCAATAGAGAAATTGTTTTTTGTATGACGATATTAGATGAAAATAATTTTAGTTGTTAGATATCTTCTAATTATATAAAGTAGGATGCGTCAAAGTTACTAATTAACATGATCGTGACACGTGTCAAATTAATCGATTAGATTTTGACACGTGTTAAAAAAAATCCAACCAATTAGATTTGACATGTGTTAAAAAATCTAACCAATTAGATTTTAACATAATATTTACAAAAATCTAAAAATTAGTTTTAAAAACAGAAAAGGAAAATAAGTTTATTTTATGTTTTCCAATTAGATTAAAGAAATTGTATAATCGATTACTAATACTAAAAAGAAAAAATAAAATAAAAAATAAATAAGAAAATTAAGAAAAAAGAAAATAAGTTATTTTTTATGTTTTTCATTTAGATTAAGAAAATTATATGATCAATTAATCATACTAAAAAGAAAATCAAAAAATCTAAAAAGTAAAAACGAAAATTCAGAAAAAAGAAAAAAAGTTTTTTTCTTATGTGTTTCATTGTTAGCATAAATTTAACCATTTTGATTATATGTTTGAATCGTTACGGTTCATACTTCGAATTAACCATAAATTATTTGTTTAATTTAATAAATGTTTGGTTTATTTATTCACATAATAACAGCTATTCGAGACTTAAAACACAATCATGATATAACTTAAACAATAATAGAATAAAATTGTGCTTTTATTAACAAAACACCATAAAAATATGTTATTTTCATTATGATTAAAATTAGTAAATAAAAATTTAGATTAAAAATTATATAATCAAATAATAATCGTAAAAAGAAAAGGATTAAAATAAAAAGGAAAACTAAAAAAATAAAAATATATTTCAATGAAAATAAAAAATAAAAAAATAAAAGTAAATAATATTAAGTTCAATTTAGGAAAATATGCAATCTTATTATAAAAAGTATGATGCATCAAAGTTAGTAATTAACATGATCGTAACAAGTGATAAAGTTGGATGCGTCAAAGTTACTAATTAATATGATCGTGACACGTGTCAAATTAATCGATTAGATTTTGACACGTGTTAAAAAAATCCAACCAATTAGATTTTGACATGTGTTAAAAAATCTAGCCAATTAGATTTTAAATAAGTTTTGAAAACAGAAAAGGAAAATAAGTTTATTTTATGTTTTCCAATGAAAGAAATTGTATAATCGATTACTAATACTAAAAGGAAAAAAGTAAATAAAAAAATTAAGAAAAAGGAAAATAAGTTATTTTTATATTTTTTATTTAAATTAAGGAAATTGTATGATCAATTACTAATATTAAAAAAAAATAAAAAAAATCAAAAAAGTAAAAAAGAAAATTCAGAAAAAGGAAAATAAGTTTTTTTCTTATGTTTTTCATTGTAAGAATAAATTTAATCATTTTGATTATCCGTTTGGATCGTTACGGTTCATACTTCGAATTAACCATAAATTATTTGTTTAATTTAATAAATGTTTGGTTTATTTATTTACATAATAACAGCTATTCGAGACATAAAAAACAATCATGATATAATTTAAAAAATAATAAATAAAATTGTGCTTTTATTAATATAATGCCATAAAAATATGTTATTGTCATTATGACTAAAATTAGTAAATAAAAATTTAGATTAAAAATTATATAATCAAATAATAATCCTAAAAAGAAAAGGATTAAAATAAAAAATAAAAATATATTTCAATGAAAATAAAAAATAAAAAATAAAAGTAAATAATATTAACTCTAATTTAGAAAAATATACAATCTTATTATAAAAAGTATGATGCATCAAAGTTAGTAATTAACATGATTGTGACAAGTGTCAAGTTAATCGATTAGATTTCGACACTATTAACTCAGTCGTCAAGTAACATAACTCAGCCGTAAAGTATAATAACTCAGCCGTAAAGTTTCATAACTCAGCCTTGAAATATCATAATTCAGCCGTAAAGTATCATAACTCAGCCGTAAAGTATCATAACTCAGCCTTGAAGTATCATAACTCAGCCGTGAAGTATCATAACTCAACCGTAAAGTATCATAACTCAGCCGTGGAGTATCATAACTCAGCCGTGAAATGTCAATTTGGCGCGAAACCAAAAGTTAACCTACGCAACCTTTCGGCTTCCATGAAGTATTATAACTCAGCTGTTAAGTATTATAACTCATCCTTGAAGTATCATAACTCAGCAGTCAAATGTGAATTTGGCGCGAAACCATAAGTTAACCTACGCAACCTTTCGGCTTCCATAAAGTATTATAACTCAGTCGTGAAATGTAAAGTTGCCTCGAAACCCTAAGTTAGTCTAGGCAACCTTTCGTCTTCCTATCTCTTTTTTCTCTTTATATAAGATTCTCCTAAATCTTATATTCCATCTCAATCTTCCGACATGGACGTTGTTCCTCACATCACAGGACAATTTCTCAGAGATGTTGAAACGATCCTTAACGCTGCTGATCGGGAGAATCTTCCCGTTCTATACCCTGGTGCGAGTGTCTGGGTTGACAAAACCTCTGTTATGTGGTTCAAGTTCAATCACTTTCTCTTTGTCGCGATCGGAGAGATCCTTCAACACAACTGGCACCATGAGTGGCCGACGTACCGCTTGATTCCCGACCATTATAAGACACGATGGTTTTTCCTTCTCGCGGTAAGCACCAATATTTTATATAAAGCACAATAAAAAAAACCTTAATATGATTCTATACTCTATAACTTATTTTCTTTTCTTAATTTGTAGCGTAAATACACGTGGGATCTAAAACATACTTCAACGGTTTGGACGCAGTTTAATTTGTGTGCTAGAACGTTATTCCGAGATCAGATGCGTGCGTTGAAGAGGATATGGGCGCGTGGTGGCGATAAGCCCGAGTGGATTAATAGGATAGTGTGGAATAATTTGGTCGCTATGTTTGAGGAATTTGGCCCAGATGATGTCGGTTTCAGTACGTGAATTCCATTGTTAAACTTGTTTTCTCTATGAACTTCTATGTATTGGTGTTTTATCTATCTATTATCGTCTTTTCTATGAACTTCTATGTATTGGTGTTTTATCTATCTATTATCGTCTTTTCTATGAACTTCTATGTAATGGTGTTTTATCTATCTATTATCGTCTTTTCTTGACTATAAATCAGCCGTAACTTGACGATAAATCAGCCGTAACTTGAATAACGCACAGCTGAGTTACGAAACGAACCCTACCCAAAATCTGAAAAAAAACTGAATCTAAAAAAAAACAAGATTTATCTGAATGACATTTGGAGAGACAATAAAAGAAGAAAGCACAAAAGAGGAGATTCTTGTCCGTTGGATTTAGTTTTATCAATGGTTAATAATAAAATAAAGCATGATCCTTGTTTCTAAGAATTAACAAATGAGAAGCAAGTTCTTTGTTGTATACAATAAATAAATTTTAACTATAATTTTGAAATTAGTTACATGTGTTGTAATTTGTATATCATTTGATGTTTATTCAAAGTTTATAAGTTAATAAATCGTTTATGATTAAGAATTAAAGGTTTAGGGTTTAGAATTTGTATTTTGGGATTTATATTTTTGGTGTCTATATTTCCACTATAAATTTGTGATCATTTTGTGAGTAATTTGCTACAAAAATATTTGTGGTTATCTGCCATATTAGTGGTTTTACCGAGATATCTCATATTCGTGGTTTGGTTGAGTTATTATAACGACATGGCTGACTTAACGCAGATTCATTCGTGGTTTGGTTGAGTTATTATAACGACATGGCTGACTTAACGCAGATTCATTCATGGTTTGGCTGAGTTATTATAACGACATGGCTGACTTAACGCAGATTCATTCATGGTTTGACTGAGTTAGTATAAGTATACTTCCGTTAATTATTATAACTCAGCCGTCAAATGTAAACTTTAATTCTTAATCATAAACCAGCCGTAACTTGATTATTAATCATAAACCACAAACGATTATGTTCAGAATCCTTAAATCACACACAAATAACATTTTAAAATCCTTAAAATCCTTAAATCAGCCACAAACGATAATAGGTATCAACGAAAACTGAACGTTATCATTGAAACTGTGCAAGCATATCAGGTGCCTCATCTAAGATATCTGCTGCCATCTTAACCCGTATAGCCTGGATATTTTGATCGCAGATGCCATCGAAAGTTAAACCAAGCGCTAGACATTCAACAAATTTACACGAATACACGCCACAGTCCCCAACTTGATCGTTTTGAGGGACCCTGGAGACACTCCTCCTTCTGAAGGTAAACTGCTCGAAGCTAGGCTCACGGATTGTGGCAGGTACTAGATCGTTCATCATTGCTGGAATCATCCGCGTAAACGGCCTACAACTTTCCAGAATTTTATATTCACTTTCTGGGGTTACTTCTCCCACGATGCAATCATAGCAATCAATATGTCCCTTGCGCAGGTCCACGTGCAGCGCCACCCAGTGATCGGCTCCGGTTTGTGGAATAATATACAAGTGATCCATATCTTGTATCCACTTCATCTTTGTCGGTTGATCCACTGGAAGCAAACCGTTAACCACGTTCTCATATGGGGTGTCTTTGAATTTAAACCTCTTCGGTTTTATCTTGAACTGTTGATACTCTGTAACCCATAGAGAGACGAACCACGAGTCTATAAACGCAATGCGCTTGTTGTGGAATGGGCAGGGATCTCGCTTGAACCTGTTCCTGAGGACTCTCAGGAACGCACAGATATGCTGTAATAAGTGATACATGATATAGCATTAATCAGCCGTAAACAACCATAACTCAGACATAGTATCATAACTCAGCTGTAAAGAACAATAACTCAGACATAATATTGTATCATAACTCAGCCGTAAACAACCATAACTCAGACATAGTATCATAACTCAGCCGTAAAGAACAATAACTCAGACATAATATTGTATCATAACTCAGCCGTAAACAACCATAACTCAGACATAGTATCATAACTCAGCCATAAACAACAATAACTCAGACAAAATATTGTATAATAACTCAGCCGCAAACAACCATAACTCAGACACAATATCATAACTCAGCCGTAAACAACAATAACTCATACAAAATATTGTATCATAACTCAGCCGTAAACAACCATAACTCAGACAAAAAGTAATACTGACCGAATCGAACAGCCATCCATATTTGTTATTTGGCCAATCCTTTCTTTCGGTGATGATAATCCTATAGAAGTCAACTTCGTCTGTTGCCCTGCCCAATGGGATATTCCTAACAGATAAACACAAGTTAATATACACAAATAGTGTTAACAAGCTGTAATTAACAAGTTAATGAGGTCTAAAGGGTCATACTCGAATGGCTTTAGGTAATCCTTAAGATTCTGCAATTTGGCCGGATCAACCGGTGCCAGAGGATCATATATTCCATGTGAAGGTACACAATTCTTCCTCATGCACGTAAGTCCGTTGTCTCCAATATAAGGAAAAACCCTTGATGGATGATCTTGTTGTGGATTCAATGCACTCTCCGTCCTTAAAGCTTTAATTCTATCCATCCTAATCTTTTCCTCATCATCATCATCAGACTCAAGCAACATGCGATTGTTATCAGCGAGAAACTGGTATGTGACATCCCATTCGTCACTGTCACCTTCCTTCGGGTCGTTATTGTCAACTTCTTTCGTGACTTCATCTGCTTTTTTCGTAGGAAGTGGTTTTATTTTCAGCTTCGTCACCGTTAAAGGCTTTCTACCTCTTTTACTTGGCTGCTTATCTTCGGCTGCTGTTTTCTGTACCCCTTCTTCTTTGGCCACCGTTTTATCCTTTCTACCTCTACCCTTTGGCTTATTATCTTTGGCCGGCATCTGTACCTGTGCTTCTTTGGACGCTTGGTAATTTTTATTTCTGGGGCGTAGTCTATTAGCAGCAGGAGACTGCTCAATGAAATCTACAGGATCCTCTTTTCAATCAGTGGCCTTAACAAATTCCTTATACAGATTCTTATTGACCACACCAACACCACTGTCCTTCTCTACGTCGACAACATTCTTCGGCTGTATAAGAGAGCGAATAAAATTAGATAACGATAACTCAGCCACAAAGTTACGACAACTCAGCTATACATTAAACCGCAATGTATTGATAAATCAGCCGTATGTATGCCACTGTTACCTTACCATATGACTAGTAACAGAGTGGTTTTGTGGCAGTTTCCGTGGAACTGCAGGTGTCGGTAGTTTTGGCTTCTTCTTCGGGATCAGAACCTTAATTCTGAAATCTGAGACTTCATAGTTTTGGCCAGTTTGCCCTACCCACATGGCATTCAGGTGCTCTTTAATCTGTTTGGATTCATCCTCAATAGATCCAAGCCTGATTTCAACGCCAGTCATCCTTGGGACAAACCTTTTATCCATCCTCGATTCTACTCTATCTCAAATCACCTTCTCCAGATTTGAAGACATTTCTCCAATGTTTCTATCAACGGTGTCGAACCTTGAGTTTAATTTAGACATCATATCCTTGACCGTTCTAACCGACACATCGTCCTCCTCACTAACAACCTGCAACACATACACAAAAACGCATAAACAAGCTAACTAAACGGTATATAAAATATATACTCACTATATACCATATCACTTACCTTTGATTCTTTCTTCTTCTTCTTCTTCTTATGTGCATCTCGTTCACCAGATTCAACACCCTCATTGTTGATCACTTCCATGATTTTTGAGACCTTATGGACTTTCTGCTTGTTTGCGGGAGATTCAGACTCAACCGCTGCTTTAACATTTACTTTTTTCTTCTTCTCATTCCTCTTTACATCCCAAAAACCATTGACAAACTTATCCTCATGTATGTCTTGGATCAAGTGATCAAGTGTTGGGTCTTCTGCTTGATCTGGCCACATATGAAATAACTCTCTTACATCATCCTTCATAACCATTTTACTCACACGCACCTATAACATAAGAGATTATGAAACCCATCAGTAAGTTTTAACTCAATCATCAATAGGTATAACTCAGACATCAATATAGCATAACTCAGCCATTACTAAACCATAACTCAGCCATCACTAAACTATAACTCAGCCATCACTAAACTATAACTCAGCCATCACTAAACTTAACTCAGCCAAATTGTAACTCAACCATTAGTAAACTAAACTATAACTCAGCCAAATTGTAACTCAACCATCACTAAACTATAACTCAATCATTATTAAAACATAACTCAGCCATTATTAAAACATAACTAAGCCATTAACTATCATAACACAGCCAGAACCTTACCTCACCATACGTTCTGATCTCTTCAGTAATGGTCGATTCCATTGTTGAATGTGTATGGTTTTCACCCCATCGTAACAACGGTATCTCATCATTATTGACTATGTTCCCAAATCGGTCTCCAAAGCATTTGACTGAATCATACGCCCAAGCCTGTAACACGTAAACCATACCACTAATGGTGTACGACTTTCCTATAGGACTCATCATCTTTATAGAATCAACAAGAGCTTCAAATGCTGACCGACCCTATGGATAAGTCTTCATGGCTTCATCATCAAAAACTCTTTTTTCACTTTCGAATGGTATTCTAGAATTATGATGCAATCCATAAATACCAATGGCTTGAAGAATCAACAGCCCCAACCATTTACGCTTTTGAGGAGGCCATGTCCGGCACACTGCTAATCCTGCCCTAAGTTCATCTAACTTTGGTCCTTCCCCACCAGGCACATTCAATTCTCCGAAGAACGTTTTGTAGTCAGCTTCAGGTTCAAACATCTCTGTAGGCATTGGTTCTGTGTTTAAACCCGTGATACGACCAAATTCATTCAAGCCAAACCTGATATGTTGACCACCGACGAGACACCAAATCTCCTTCTTATGTATTCTTAACTTTCTACATAGAAGATAGTTTACAGTCTTACCAGACCACGTGAAATGGCTGTCAGATAGCTTAGCAACTATTCCAATAGGTAACTCCTTCATTTGCTCCCACGCATCTCCACCTATTGATTCTTTAATCCCAGGGAGATCTGCCATCTTAAAATTGTGGTTAATGGATCTATTCTTTAGATTAGACTCCCCTTCTGCGTAAAGTCTTGGAGGTTAATCCCTTGCTTTTTCTTCAGAAATAACTTTGGCCATCTGATAACTGAGTATAAATCATAACTCAGCCACACCATAAACAAACAAACTCAGCCACAAATGCATTGATAAACCATACATCAGCCGTAAAGTAAATCATAACTCAGCCGCAACATAAAACAAACTCAGCCATCAATGCATTGATAAACTATAAATCTGTCGTAAAGCAAACCGTAACTCAGTCGCAACATAAACAAACAAACTCAGCCACAAATGCATTGATAAACCATAAATCATCCGTAAAGCAATTAGTTACTCAGTCGCAACATAAAACAAACTCAGACACCAATTCGAATAGATCTAACAAATCAGCCAACCATATGTAAATCAACGACGGCGAAAATCAGCCGTAATAAGCATCGATAAAAACCCTTAATATCACCGCAATAGTTGTCGGAAAACGGTTTAAATCACGGAAATCACTTGCTGAGTTAGCGGTTAAACTCAAAAAAAAGATTCGAACTTACCGGAGCAATTTTGTTCGTGAAAAAAAGAGAGATTTTTAGCAATGAAAAAACGAAGACTCCCCGCTCGAGTTCGTGAAAAGGAGACGAAATGCGACGGAGAAAAAAGAAGCCGTCGGAAGAGACGCTACGACGGCGAAATTAGGGTTCGATTTTGAAATCGCCGAGAGCAAGAGAGCGAGAGAGAGAGAGAGCGGTTTTTTTTTCCGTTCCAGCAAAAAAAGAACGATTCAGTTTCCCTCGCTTTTGATCAATGTTCAAAAACTCGCTCTCGGCGGGGCCTAGGCGGACGAGTAGGTGTTTAATTGGTCCTAACCGACACGATTTTCACTAATTCGGTGAGAAATATCGGCCAACCGGTTCAGGCGGTCTTAACCGGTAAAATTGCTCAAATTCTCGGTTTAATGCTTAGAATTTTAAATTATTTATGGTTAAGTGGTATTGTACGACATCGTTTAGTTAAATTAAAAAGAAAATGTTAAAAAAGGAAGAGAAAACGAATGTGGCTTAGGGTTTAATTAATCATTTTCACCTTCAAGCTTTTGCTTCGTCATCTTTCTCTGCTAATTCTTTTCTTTTAATCACCAAATGCACAACGAATTCACCAAAAGGTCTGTTTAATCTTTTTTCTTTTGTCTCCTGCCTTTGTTTTCTATCAATTTATACTAATTTGACCCTTTTTCGTTTAATTTGTTATTTGTTTGAGTTTGCTCTGCTTCAACTTTAAAATATATTTATATCTCTATTTTGTTTTTTTATTAGTTTAATTATCTATATCTGGTTTTGTTATATTGGATTTGTCTTTACGTTAGATTCAAATTTACATTTAAATTTAAATTTGGAATAGGTCGGTATTCTTTCTTTATTTTCTAAAATGGATGGAAATATTACGTAGTTAGTGACATATAAAATTAAAACTTATAAAATTTTAAAAACTAATGTAATAATTTTTAAAGCCTAGTCGGGACTAGGCTCCGATTAATCGTTTTAGGCGCTAGGCCCCTATTGACCGCCTAGCTAACGCCTAACGATTTTTTGAACATTGCTTTTGATCATTAATGACATAACTGTTGTGGATTAATGACGTGGATTAAACTAATTTTTTCTTAATCATTTTTTAATTAAAAGAATAACTCAGCCAAACCGCGAATGAATATGCGTTAAGTCAGCCATGTCGTTAAAATAACTCAGCCACCAAAAATATGGCATAACTCGGCCAAACCACGAATATGGCATAACTCGGCCAAACCACGAATATGGAAGATGTGAATATTTATTCATGTAATTAAACCACTTTAATAAGTTGTAATTAACATTTTTATTCACTTTACCGAATAATGATTATGAAATTAGCTCGTGTTTGTACCATTTAAAACTTATCCAACAAAACGACTAAATCCCAAACCCTATACCCATACATAGTGAAGCTATACTTAGATTCCATTCCTATACAAACTTACATTAAGGATTGCAAGTTATATAGTGATTTGCATTTAAGTTTTGTTTCGGATCTAATCAACACAACATCTTAATCAAACACAAATAGTCATGAATCATATAAGGGATTTCCTTACAAACCAAACACAAAGGGCCAACAGAACATCTACTTTTGCATCTACTTATGCATTGCCGATACAGAACAACTTCAAGATCTTTGCTTTCCATCCAAATTCAAATCGTTGTTTCTCCACCTCATGCTTCTCCAATTCTCTACGAAGCTCCACAATTGGTGTACTTAGTTGATCGATCACATTTTTCTTCTCCCGGATTTCATCTCGAGCTTGAATCAATGCTCTTTTTGGCCATCCTTTCACCTTTTCTTCATCAAACCACCTAAAGTATTTGCAGTGAGCTGTCCAACCCTCCTAAAGACACACAAATAAGATTTTTAAACAATCAAATATGATCCAAACAATTACTCGTTCTTCTCCATACCTTGTACAATTCACAGCCGAAGAACCTTCGACCCAGATTTTTATCTGTCCAGGATGTGAAAATTTTTGCAGGTAATTGACAATCACACAATTTAAGACCGCCGAAAGTTCTGCTCCTATTGTTACTAGAGGAGCCCGAATTTAAATCCATCTAATCGAAAACCAAAATAAAACCATTAATCAGCAGAAACAAATTATTTATATACATATGTGATTGGATCCTCAATTCTGGATTTGGAGCAGGAGAAACTTGGGAAACCGTAACTCAGCCGCAACATAAAACAAACTCAACCACATATGCATTGATAAACCATAAATCAGCCGTAAAATAAATCATAACTCAGCCGCAACATAAAACAAACTCAGCCACATGCATTTTTATACCATAAATCAGCCGTAAAGCAAATCGTAACTCAGACGCAACATAAACAAAACTCAGCCACATATGCATTGATAAACCATAAATCAGCCGTAAAGTAGATCGTCACTCAGCCGCATTATAAAACAAACTCATCCACCAATGCATTCATAAACCATAAATCAGCCGTAAAGTAGATCGTCACTCAGCCGCAATAAAACAAACTCAGCCACCAATGCATTGATAAACCATAAATAAGCCGTAAAGCAAACCGTAACTCAGTCGAAATATAAAGAAAACTCAGCCACATTTGCATTGATAAACCAAACACCAAATCGAATAGATCTAACAAATCAGCCGCCATATGTGAATCAACGACGGCGGAAATCAGCCGTAATAAGCATCGATAAAAATCTTTAATATCACCGCGATAGTTTTCGGAAAACGGTTTAAATCACGGGAATCACATGCTTAAACGGTTAAACTCAAAAAAAGATTCGAACTTACCGGAGCAAGTTTGTTCGTGAAAAGGAGAGATTTTTAGCCGAGAAAACGAAGAGTACACTCCCACTCGAGTTCGTGAAAAAAGAGACGAAATGCGACGGAAATAAGAGAAGCGGCGGAAAAGACGATACGACGGCGGAATTAGGGTTCGACTTCGGAATCGCCAAGGGAGAGAGAGCGAGGTTTCGCCGGCGAGTGATAAGTTTTTTCCCCAAAACCGACGTGGATTTAGCTTTTTCAAGTTAATGAGGTGGATTAGAGGTTAATGAGGTGGATTAAACTAATTTTTAGTTAAATTAAAAAAAAATCATTTCTAAATTAAAAAAATTGCAAATTAATGATGGGTGTTAATTGTAATTATAGAAGAGCACAAAATATTTGAGTAATTTTAAAAAAATGTATAATATTCTAGTAATAAACTTTTGTGTAATATCTGAATAATGTTTTCTTATCTTTTTTTTAAATCATTTTATCCATTAAAACTAGATACAGCAGGTCAACAACGGTAGTATACTAGTAGTGTTAGAAAGTTTTTTCAACAGTTGAAAAGAGTGCAACGGGTGTTTAAATAAATGTTGAAAAGCATGTGGCGGTGTTGTAATTTATCAACCGTATAAATTTTGGTTGAGTGGAATCCTCCTTGCCACGTGTCAGTTTTTAGTGGTCAAAAATTCTTGATAAATCTCCACATCGTCTGCAAGTAGGTGTTGAAATTTTAAACCAATGTATTAATTTTAAGCCAATGTTTTGATAATAAGATTACAGAGCCAAAACAGGCTTTTAAGTGAGTAATAATCATTCATTCTTACAAGCAGTAGAGATAGTTTTTTGGCCACAAATATTAATAAAAAACATGGATTAAAAAACATTTCCACCAGCAGCCTTCTCACCAAGACAGAAGTCGTGGTTCCACTTTGACCTCTCTTCCTTTGCTCTCTCTTCTTTTGCTCTCTCTTCCTTTGCTTTCTTCACAAAATGCTCTCTGTCACGTAACCTTCAAACTGGAGACGACGATAACAATTCTCAAGAACGGTCTCTACATCAGCAGCATTATCCTTCAGCTTCTCTTTCAAAAGTTCAGGGGGCCAATTCAATACTCGCGTATACCCACTAAGAAGGTGAGAGAACACATAGAACCTGCCACCATTTGGCTTGTTCATAAACTCAAACTCAGGATGATTAACACCAACCACTGTTTCCATAAAACCGTCGGAAAAACATGCCCCGTACCGCGCCCAAAACTCCGCTGTAAGCTTAATAACATCAAGCTCCTTGGCCGTGATCCCTCCAAGAAGTTCATATGTAAACCTGTGGATCTCTGGAGACGGAGGCAGAGGAGAAGCCATTTCTTCATGCCGGAAATGATACATTCGTGGATAACCTGAATCTTTAGGAGGATAAGGAGGATAATGAGGATGACGAGGAAATTGGATATGTTGATTCTCTATGATTTCCTCATCCTCAACTGGCATCTTTGGGATCCTCTTCCACACTTCTTTTGCTTCCTGAAACAAAAACAATCACAATTACACACACCAACTATTGCTTTTAAGAAGCTTAAGAGAATGTTTTGAGATAAATGATGATACCTCAATCAGAGTGATTCCCTTGAACAAGTTCTCTTTTGTGTATGTGATTCCTAAGCGATGCAATCCGGCTTGGTGATGCCTTTCTTCAAAATGTCTCTCAAAATCCCTTTTCCCCCAATAGCTACGGTTACTACATATCTCGCATTTATGCTCCTACAAGAGAGAAAAACAAATGTCACTGCTTTTCTCTGTTCCTCCTTTGAACACACACCAAATGGTTCTTGTCTTTAAGTAAACTATACATTACCTGAGCAAGGCCAAGTTCGTTGAGCCAGTATGCTATAGGCTTCCCATCCCAACCCATTGCGCGCTTCAGCGGATCCATTAAGAGAGAAAACAAATGTCAATACAAATAACGCTTTCTCTGCTCCTCCTTTAAACACACACCAAGTAATTGTCTCAAGTAACTATAGATTACCTGAGCAAGGCCATGTCTGTTGGGCCAGTATGGTATAGGCTTCTCATCCAAACCCATTGCGCGCCTCAGACGATTAATCTCTTCTTTCATCTCTTGATATTCCCAATTCCGTTTCTTTTCTCCCTTTTGTTTCGTCCTTTCGATTGTCTATATAAGGTAACAAGCATGATAGTTCAAACACACAACTAAACGTCTGAAATGCTTATGGAGGGAACAAAAATTTACAGAGTTCCAAAATCAACAAACCTCATCAAGTAAGTTGCAGAGTTTCTTCACTTTGGCCTCCATTAGTGACTGTTGCATTTCCAAACGCGCATGCTGAACAGAAGAAACTGAATCAATCTCAAAGGCAATCCCACTTTCCACTTTCCCGTCTGCATACTGCTCTTCGAAATCGGTTCCAACCTACAAGAAACCAACAAAGTAATCGCTGCAGATCAAACTGTATGCACGTCACCGAAGAAACTAGAACTACCAAACTGCCAAAAATTGTAATATGACGAACTATAGAGAAAGAGATAGAGCTAAGACCTTGGAAAGTATTCTTTCAAGATCTTGAAGCGGCCTGGTTCGCTTGAAAAAGTAGATCAAATACGCTAGCAGAGCTTCTATATACTCTGTGTATTGTCTTGAAGGACAGATAGCGAGAAGGAAAAGCATTCATTAAGCAAAAAAATGGAGATTTCTAAGTAGAAGAAATTCGATAAAATGTGTTTTTTTACCTCGACAACTTAAGTTTACGCGGTATTTTCTCTGGTTGAGAAAAGACATCAAGGTATGCAGAATATTCAACTCTTTCCCCGAAGTTAGAGTTGATGTATTGGTTATACATATCATGCAAGTCCAAGTACCGACCAAAGCCTTCCTGCTCGCAACAGACGAGAAGATTTTAGCATATGAAATATATACTAGTGTTTGAAACGTGTCCAAGATATGTTACAATTACATAAAACAGAAAAGAAAAAAAATTACCTCTTCGCTGAAGGCAAATCCTAGTTCCTGCTTGAGGAATGCATCGTAGAAATCATCGTTATCGAGGAGGTGTTCAGAAGGATGCTTTCCATGATGTTCATGTATCTGTTAGGTTTACGAATGAAGTTAAAAAGTTGCATATTGACCAATTTAATCTTCAATAGAATAAAGACAATGAGGAACATTCCATAGATGACAATTAAAAAACAACAATAAGTAGCACTTTGAATGTTATTCTGCAAAACAAATAGCACAAGCCTATATATATATGAGTCCCTAGCTAGACGAAAACTGTTAACTGGACAGAATTCATTGAGTTTTAAATTTATAACTAGTTTAGACAAAAATCTATTCATCTAATAGTATAATAGTATATAGTAGTTTTTTAGCGGTTTAAGTTTATTAAGTTTTCAGTTTTCTCATCCTATTGATTCGGCTAGTTTAGCTATTGATATACCCGTCAAGCCCCAAAGAAGAAGCAAACCTTTTCTAAAGGGTAAAAAAAATCACTAGACACATTTGTCCATGTTGCAGTCTTGTCAGAAAGCAATGCTATTTCATCTGTAATAGCCGCATAGGTTTCAACCTTGCAGCCAACAATTAAGCATCAATGGTTAGTAAGTAGCATAACTTGAGAAATAATAACCAACACAGAAGGTAGGAAGGAAAAAGGAGAAGAAGGTACAAGTTTCTCCGTCTTAAGTATGATCAACTTAGTCATGCTTTGGAGACGGTGGCCTTGCAACAACAGCTCTTCCAGAGACGGCGGTTCTGCATATAGATCTTTCATAACCAATTGCTCCAATCTTTCAATCTCCTCGTGACTGGAGCGAAGTTGCTCGAGCAGAGGAGTAGCCTCGAGTGATGTCGAAATAGAGAACGTCATCTACAAGCAGAAACATTAAAATCATTCAGATTCTGATGGAATAGGCTGATCAGCGACGCGAATGGCTACTTAGGGTTTTCGAGAGAGACATATAAGCAAATTAACAGACACCGTACCTCAGCCGCGAGAAACAGACCCGGCGCGAGAGCAACGTAACGACGAGAAAAAGCAGAGAACAAAACGACTTGGAGATTTCAGGATGGAGAGGAGCCCTAGCAATTTATATGATTACGCATTAGTGTCGGTGTCTATCTGATATGGAAATATTTAGTGTTTTGTTTGATTATGTGGTTATGTTTGGCTGATATTGTTTTCTTTGCAAGTCAAAAACAAACCATATAATTTATCTTTTTTTTATATTGTACTAGGTGTGGACCCCGCCCTACGTGCGGGGAAGTTTATTTAAACATTTTTTTACATTTTTTTTTGTACAATGGAATTGTTTATTTTATTTACATAATTTACATTTATATGTATGATACTTATTAGAATAACATTGACTCGATGTCATATTTTTCTTTTTAGCGCTTGTTTTAGTATCGATCTCACATTTTTATAAGTTAGATCCTTATTTGTATCCTAAAAAAATAGGCGATGAGTTTGTTTTAGAATTTTAAGAATTGTACTAAGAGCTCCATCAGATTCACTTTCATCCATCTTTATCTCTGATAACGAATTAGAGTTATGTGTTTGGAGCTTCAAGCAAATAAGTGGTACCTCTCGATCTCTATGAAGTTACCTTGATGCTCATTTGACTAAAAACATTCTTTGAGTCATCGACGATAACAACAACTTCGTCGTTTCCCAAGACAATATCAAGACTCTTCTTATGTCTCACCATAGATGATACAATCATCACCGGATATAATATGATCCCAAAAATACTCACCTTTCGGATCTAACAGCTTAGCCATCTCCCAAGTGTAACGCATATCACCCCATCGTGTATATATACATCACGAACATCTCATTTGATTCTCTCATAAACGATTGAACAAATGGTCTTAGTTTAGTCATCAATCCCATAGATTCCACCACAAAGAGAAGAAGAAGACTGTCTCAAAAACGATCTTACAAAGTGTTGAAAATTTGCATAAAGAAACACGAACTTTAGAGTTTAGATTAATTGATCTTCAGACATCATCTCTCATCGGATTTGCTTTGCTCACTGACTCCCGAAGTCATTTTTTCCCCTCCGTGAGCAAGTTGAAAATATATCAAAATTTACTCCTGAAGAAATGATTGTGCCATTTCCACCCTGAAGAAATGATTGTGCCGTTTACACCTCGCTTCTTTAATTTTCTACACTTTAACATATTTCTTTATTTGATATGTAATAATAATTATTTTATAATTTAATGAATAATAATACATTGGATTTTCTTTTAAGGCCAACCAAATTAAACATCTAGACCCATATAAAAATGTGACATGTTAAAACAAAATGTTCTTACTGGCTGTTTAAGTTTTTTCATTTATTGACATGGCAGCTCCACAATCATTTAAAAAGCTGATGTGTGAGCTTGTGGGAGAGACATTCCAAAATTATAGTGTTGATTAAAATCAATATTAGGATTCGCGTATACTCAGGTTTATAATAATAAAATTTAAAACCCGTTATATATTTTTTTAAAAAATATAAAACAACATCGGATAACTACGGAAAAAAATATATGAAAAACACAAAATCTAAGAGTTATTTATTTATTTTAATTTTCATTTATTTTTAATTAAAATATTCAAAACACAGAATCTGTTGCGGATCCTAAGCAACATTAACCATGCTTCTCATATAGCTCACACACTTTATCAACTATCTTTTTCTGTTCTGCTGCGTTAAAAACTTGAGTATGCAATTCGAAATCTTCGAGTATGTTAACGATCTCTCATTAACTCTTTTTAAGCAAATAAAATCTCTCTTTCTCTTTACATTCATCTCCCGTATATGATCTCTCTTCTCTCTAGATAAGTTATGCTTCTCAAGACTCGCATCAAAAAGATCTTTACATGATTATTGTTATCTTTCTCTTCATTGAGCTAATCATCGTCTAATACCATATCATTAGCATTTAGAATGTTTTTATTTTTCTTAAATTGAAATAGATCCTTTTATTTTTTTTTCTTTTTCTTAAATCTATATGTAATCTTGAAACATTGTTGTCATTTTATTTGATCAAATAAAATTGATTTGATATTTTTCTTAACTGTTTTTTATAAAAATATTATTTGATTTATTCTTTATTTATATTTACATTTTGTTGTTAAAATTTATTTATTTTATTTGATCTTTCCTTTTCTGTAATTCCTTTTTTCTTTACAAATATTATTTGATTTATCCTTTTTATTATATTTTCCCTTTTTTGCAATTCATTTATTAAATCCTTTCGTTTTTTTTTCTTTTTCTTAAATCTATTTGTAATCTTGAAACATTGTTGTCATCTTAATCTTTTTATTTGATCAAATAAAATTTATTTTATCTTTTTCTTAATTGTTTTTATACAAATATTATTTGATTTATTCTTTATTTATATTTACATTTTGTTGTTAAAATTTATTTTCTTACTTGATCTTTTCTTATTTTTGTAATTCTTTTTTTCTTTACAAATAATATTTGATTTATCTTCTTTTATTATATTTTCATTTTTTTGCAATTCTTTTATTTGATCTTTCCTTTTTTCTTTGCAAATATTATTTGCTTTATCCTTTTTATTATATTTCTCTTTTTTTGCAATTCTTTTTTCTATAAGATGAGACTTGACATGTGTCAAAATCTGATCGATTAACTTGTCACGTGTCGCGATCATGTGAATTAGCAACTTTGACGCATCCTACTTTATATAATAAGATGTCTCTCATTACTAAAGAGATCTGAACTTATTTCTTTGAATTGCACAATAAACCAGTTTTGAATGCAAATGCAAAATAAGCCCTAAAATTGTTTTTGACTGCAAATAAATTTGATATTATGATTAAGGAAATAGAGTATAGAGATATCAATTCCTGATAATTCTTTATCATCTTCTTCATTGACTCAATCATATATTCTCTAATTTTGATATTCTTGTTAGTGTTTCACAATAACTTTTTTTTATCGTCTAAAATATTATTGCTACTACAAATTATGAAGATAATTACAAAAATAATTTTTCAGTGGACAATTTATCCATTACACAAAGATCCTTAATAGATATGTGGATCCACCACGAACAAATCTTCTTGCACGTCCTGTAAATTTTATTTCTTCTGCTTGCCTCCAATAGTCGCATCTTCTGGGAATCGAAACCCCAAACCTCCTGGGGTGGATGCATTAATAAACCATTTAGTCAACCACTGAACTAATGAGGCTTCTACATTCTCATAACTCTTGTATATATAAACATGTAACTCTTATCATTATCAATACAACACAATACAATACACATTCACATATTCAAATATGGTTTAAGAGCAAGTTTCGATCTAACGATCAAACTCCTTTTCTTCCACTTATGATTTTTTTTTTTTCAAATTCTAAGCCATCATTGCTTCTTTAAACCATCCCCCCCCCCCCGCCTTCCTTATTTTCAAGCCAAGTGCTTCATCTATTCAAGCCTAACATGTGCCTATGAATCTAAGCTATATGCTTTCAAATTCAAGTTCATCATGAACCTCTGAATCCAATCCATCGAGCTTTTCATTCAAGTCTACTATAGACCTCTGAATCTTTCTCGTACAACATTGTATGTGTTACACACCGAATTTTTGTGTCACACACAATCTGCATGACACAATCTCCAAGAGTTGATTTATGTCTTCTCCATGAGCTTTTTATTTGTCAAGCCTTAGTGCTTCTCAAAGCCTTAGGGCTTCCTCGGCCATCTCAAAAGTTCATCAACACGAGATCTTAGATATATGTTGCACCTCAACAACAAAAGCTCGTCTCAAGTTGCTATCATCCCATCGTTCGTCGCTTTCACCACCGACCGTCCGCAGTAGCAACTTCCACCATGCCTTCTATATCATCTATCGGAGGTCCACCGAAAGACTCCACGATAAAACCAGAGATCCTCTGCATCATTTGCGCCTTAATCTCTACCGCCACATCTTGATGCAACTATTCTCAGTCAATCTCAAATCGTTGATTCTAATTCCACTTCATCACCGTCTTGATCTTGAGAGGGCGTATAAAGGAAAGAGTGTAGAGATATCAATCCCTGATTATTCTCCATCATTTTCATCATTGAATAATCATATATTCTCTCGTTTATTATATGATCTTTTTATTATTGTTTGATTCTCATAGCTCTTGTATATATAAACATGTAACTCTTATCATTATCAATACAACACAATACAATTCACAATCATATATTCAATAATTATTTGAGAAACCGTAAAACAAAACAAAACATACTTTTCTTAGGGAGTGAGATTTTTAGAAAGGAGCGTATCCTCTGACTTTTCTTATTTTGTTATATCTTTATGTGTCTAATATGATTATATGTTTGTTGTATTTCATGGTTTTGTATAATATTTATGTATACTCGATCCCAAAATCTTACTATATAAATTTGGATGTGTTTAACGTGATACATAAGATAATTACAACCCACAAGATTTTGAAAATCTCTAGTCTTAGTTGTGAATGATTTTGTCAGTGTAAATTAACAATAAGTATTGTGTTGATGGTACTTGTTGTGAATGATTGTGTATCATAATCAATGAAATGTGAGTCTAGAATCTAACAATATGGGTCATAATTATTAACACAAATGATTAAGAGCTTGATTGGTTCTCCCGCTAACACTTGCAAACACAGCTTTTTTTGCGGGTGATAGCGGTTGTTGGCGTTTGGCAACAATCATACAAAACGTTTTCTACCGCTTCGAACCGCTTTTTGTCGTTCAAAATCAAAAGCTCCTTCCAGCTAGCATTTGCGGTTGCGGGCGATTGCGGATGGATAATAAAAAAAATTAAAAAATAAAAAACACAAAATTTATTTTAAATCAAGATATATATAAGAATTTTTTTAAAAAAATAACATTTAAATATTATAATCACAAATAAATAAATAAATAAATTTGACACTTTTTAACTAATATACATTAACAATCTTTCATAATCCTTCTTCCTATTATTTGAGAAGTTCAATTAGTTAAAAAAGCTTACTTGTCACTTGCACAATGAAAGTTAGTGCATTCTAATGATGACATGTAAATGTGACATGTCGAATTTCCTAAAATAAACGAAATGTTTTGATTGGTTGAGTTTAAATTAAATCAATTATAAAATTAAAACATGAATACACTAGATTATAACAATAAAATTAATAAATTTAAATTAACATAAAATAATAATTACAATGATTTCAATTTTTTTTACATATATTCATAATAAATTGCATAGGAAAATTTTACAACCAATATATATTATATTTTATATAAAAATAATAATATATTATCCAATAGGATAGTAAATATGATATATCATGTTTATCTCTTATTCTTTTATAAATAAATAAAAAGTTTATATCATACTCATATACAGTCTCATTGTAAATCGAGAATTTGAGATCAAAAATAAAATAAAATGCAATCGGATGAAAAAATAAATTTTAATAAGATAAAACAAATATGAATAAAAAATAGAAGTAAAAATAAAAATAATTCTCTATAGTTATGTTTTTTCGTATCACTCTCGTGCTTTATAGTAAATGCATGTGCAGCTCAAATTTTATGCATGCATGTCAACCATAAGAAATTTATTTTCTTCATCAAACCAATTTCTCAATATTGGACGAAGAGATGAGTGGAGAGCTACCAAATAATTTAAAAAAAAATATAATTTCATAAATTTTATAACAAATATTTATTATAATTTTTATTGAAAAGAAAAATTACTAATAAATTATCCAATATACTATATTATTTTCATGATAAAGTCAAATACTATATTTTAAATTTTTAAAAAAATTCTTTATAATTTTTGTTAATATTTAATTTACATTTTAGTTTGAAACCATATATCATAAAATGCTGAAAATAAGTAAATTTTGATTAAATAAAAAACGATAGAAAAGGTTTTCGTGATTGTTCTTAAACGCCAAAAACTGCTTCGTGTAAAAACATAACGTTTACGGAAAATATCAAAAAAAAAACTAAGCAACACCTAAATATTACAATTCACTTATCGCAATCAAATCAACCATATATTATAAAAATACATATTTATTTCTTTTTAAAATTCAACCATATATTATAAAAATATCTATTACAAAACAAATACTTTTTTATTTTTTTTAACACAAAAAGCCATACTTCGATTTTTGTTAATCTTGATTACAATCCAATTTTAATTTTAGTTATGAAACATTTTTAAAAAAATCTCTATATGTCCTAAGAGCGGTGAGGTGGTTGTAAAACCTATTTTGGTTTAATTAGCAATAGGTCAAGTAAAAATATATATTTAAAATATATGTATTGGCAAGATTATATTGTGTATGGAGAAAAGAAAGCATAGTATAGATAATATTTAATACATATTATAAGAATTTTAATTATTATTTAATATAACTTTTACATTTGTAATTATATGTCACTCTAAACGGTAAAAAAAAAAGTTTTAAACTAATCAGTTTTAAAAGACACAAAATGATATGTAACGTTTGTGTGACTGTTATTAAACAGTAAAACTGTATATGTATAAAAATATAACATATACATAATATATAAGAAAATTAATCAATACTTAAATATTACAATTATTTATGTCTATAAAAATATTATACATGCACATGCATGAAGGCTAACAATAAAAATTAAATAAATGATTATATGTTTTAATATTTTTCAGTTTATTTAGTTATCATATTTATACTTTTTATCTAAGAAAGTATTTTAAAATCTTGGTTAATTGCTTTTTTATCTTCAATTTCTTTTGAAATTTATAACATTTTTTATTTGATTTATCGTTTTGTTTTATTATTAAATATTCATATAATGTTATTATTAATACATAATTAATTATGTACAAATAAATCAACTTAAATATACAATATTAATTATATATTGAACATATAAAATGTTTTATAGCATGCACACGGTGCGGGCCGATCACCTAGTTATATATATATATATAAGATCTATAAACTCTAATTATTTTGATAAATTTTATCTCCATCACTAATGTATATATATAGCAATTAAAATTCTTTTCATCTAACATCTTCATACAAAAAAAAATAATTTCTCTATCGAAATCATAACTTTCAGTCAAATTAAAAAAAATTAAGAAATAAAATTAAGTATTATACACATACTATTTTTATAATTAATTATATTTAATTATTATAAAATATATTTATATTCTATTATCAAAAGTCATTTATTTCTATTATTAAATGTTCATACAGTAAGACTAAGATGAAATTTACTTAGTATTGAATTCGCAGTCCTATTTATAAGGAACCGAAGAAACTTAGTTTTCTATGTATACATAGAGAAAGCTGTGTGTTTGTAAATTTATTGTTTAACCGCTATTGCACCCGCAAGTTAACCAGTCGTATATATCCCGCAAACGCACCCTTTTTTAATCATTGTACCAGTTTTTACAAATCGCTTAGTAACCCTGTTAACTGCAATCGTCCGCTTCCGTAAACTCCTGCAACCGCAACCGTTGCGATTAAACCAGTCAGGCCTAGATATATGAAAATTATGATAGTCAGTCGTGTTATTGAAGATGGATAAGATAATACGATTAGAGACGACAGTTCTGAACATGTCAAACCTCTCATTTTGGGAACACAAATCTATAGAATTATAAACTTTGTAACGTGATGAGTAACACAAAGATTGATAAAGAATAACTCTCTTTGTTAACTTAAGAAAATAACTCAAAACTTAAGCTCTCCCAATCTCTCTCAAAACTCATAAGTTATGTCACAAACTTGACATCTCCTTATATAGAGAAAGACCTAAACCAATTTCCTTTTCTCTTTAGAAACAACTTCCTAATCCTAATAGGAAACACATATTTAGATAACTTCCTAAACATACTTTTCCTTTTTTCTCTTAACCATAACTCGGCTAGGATTAGGATAGCTTCCTGCTCAAGCTATCTTCAAGCTTATGCCAACATTCTCCCTGCTAAGCTTGAAGTCTTCATCTTCAGTTAAGTCTTTCACGCCCATAAGCTCCCTCATTTCTTTAAACTTGATTCTTCCAAGAGCTTTTGTCAAGTTTTCCAACGCATAACGTCTTTGATTTAATGTAACCTCTTCTTTGTGTTGGCACACCTCAATGCCAAGATAATAAGTCAGCATTCTAAGATCATTCATCTCAAATATCGACGCCATTTCCTTCTTAAAATCTTCTATGACCTTTGTATTGGTTCCCGAAACAAATATATCATCAACATATACTGCAACAAAGTTCCAAGTGTGGTTCTTCACGATCGAGTGAATTTCGTCTTTACTCGCATGCGTCCAATTCTTTGACTCTTTTGCCTCATGAAAAATCATCGGCTCGTCGTTCAAGCACATTAGTAGCCGTTCTCCTTCTTCTTCAGCAATCAATACGTAATCCTCTAGATGTTTCGGCTTCATCCTTACCCTTTGTGATCTTCCTATCTCAAGTTGACTGTGATCTTCATTATTATCATTGTCTTCTTCAATCTCCGTCTCACTTTCATCTGGTTCTGTGTCTTTGTTACAAGCAGCAGCAACCCCATTGGTATTTTCAGCTCCGGGTGCATCGTGTTCTGTTTCTGATCTTTGAGTAGTTCCGCCATCGTTACCGATTTGGTCTTCTCCTTGAATTCCATGGTCTTTGACTTGAATTCCATGATTTCCGAATTCCCCAACATTAATCGTGAAGCTTCCAGCCTTGTTCTGTTCTTGATTACTCCAGTTCTAGTTCCAACCCTTTGTCTCATCAAGAATAACATCACGGCTAACAACTACTTTTCGGGTGTGTGGATCAAGCAATCGATATGCTTTTGATCCCGGCTCAGTTCCTAGATATACCAGCCTTCGCGATCTGTCATCAAGCTTCTTCAAGTGCGGTATGTCAACTTTTGCATACCCGATGCACCCAAAAATCCAATAAGATTTAAACTCTAATGATATGAACTCTTCTCCACTGTCCGCTCTGAATGTTTGAATATTTTCCCCTGATTCTTGTTCCACCAAGCCTTTAAACCTCTTGGATTTGGTGAAAACATCGCTCTTTTCTTTCAACAACATTGTCCACATGTACTTTGAGTGATCATCTATAAGCACGAAGACATACTTATTTCCAACCGCACACAGATCGCCATGAATGAGTTCGAGTATTCTTGTTGCTCGATACAAATTAGCTTGTGAGAATTCTTGTCTAGTTTGCTTTCCGAGTAAACACGAATCGCAGATCTTCTTTTCAATCTTAACTTGTGGAACTCCTGTGACAAGCTTCCTTTGTAGCATCGAATTCATTGTCTCAAGATTTATATGCCCCAAACGTGCATGCCATCTACTCGAGTCACTCATCGTTTGAGATTAAGCATACGCTGTCTCGTATCCCGATACGAACTTTGTATAGTCGAATCCTTGATCTTGTTGCATTCACAAGTAATTTTCCGCCACGATCATGCATGGTTAAACGTTCCCCTTTCATTATCACGTCACAACCAGCTTCCGTAGCTTGCCCAAGACTGATGATGTTACTCTTCAGGTCTGGAATAAAATAGACATCAACCATCGTTCTTGCTTCGCCATTCCTGTCGATTAGCTTAACTAATCCTTTCCCTTTGATGTCTACTCGAGAATCATCTCCAAATCTCACTTTTCCGGTAATGGAGTTATCTAAGCTAGAGAAATACCTTCGATCTCCACTCATGTGATTGCTCGCTCCATTATCAAGGTACCAAACATCATCTTCTCCGCTATTTGTCTCGAATTTGCTTGGCACAACCTTTTGCTCGTTTAGATACACCACCTCGTGCATCATGAGCTCATCCGCTTCTTCTGTGTCTTTGGTGTCATTCTCTTGTGCTTCTTGTAGCTTGAGCAATCGATCTGGACACTACGAAGCATAGTGGCCATATTTGTCGCACCGGAAACACTCTACTTCCGACACTCTTGTAGATCTTCCACGGCCTCTTCCCCTGAAATATCCTCCACGACCTCGGCCTCTATAGCCTCCATTAAAATCACGATTTGAATTAGGCTGTGATTCCATGTTTGCGTACAGTATCATGCTTGGATCTTCTTGTGCCTCTTGTTCCTCGAAGATACGCTCTTCATAAGCCTTAAGACGTCCTATGATGTCTTCAAAACTCGTGGTTTTAAGGTCTAGCACTTGTTCCAGCGAAGCCTTAATGTGTATGTATTTTGACCGGGGAAGACTCTGAAGAAACTTTTTAACAAGTTTGGATTCTCCGATCCTTTCTCCTGGGGCAGAGGATTTTGACGAGATTCCGACAATTTTCCCACAAAATCATCGATTGTCTCACCGTCTTTCATCTTAAGCCGATCAAATTCGGCCATCAACATCTGCAACCGGGCTTCTTTGACTCTATCTGCTCCCACATGTCTTGCTTTAATCGCTTCCCACACCTTTTTTGCTGTATCGAGCTCTCCGACTTGCAAAATAAGCGTCTCGGGTATCGATTGGAATAGTAAGGCTATGGCCATGTTGTTGTTCTCGCCATCGGGTGAATCTGTCTCTATGACTTCCCAAACTTTGTGAACTTTGAGTGTTATCTTCATCCTCATGGCACATACCATATAGTTGGTGGTGTTAAGCATAGGACACGTGATTGAGGAAGATCCTCCTCCTTCTCTAGGTCTCGCCGTCGGCGCCGCTACGACAACCTCCGTCATACTTTCTTTGCGATTTCACAAAGCTTCCTTCTTGATCTCCTAAAGCTCTGATACCAAATATAGAATTATAAACTTTGTAACGTGATGAGTAACACAAAGATTGATAAAGAATAACTCTCTTTATTAGCTTAAGAAAATAACTCAAAACTTAAGCTCTCACAATCTCTCTAAAAACTCATAAGTTATGTCACAAACTTGACATCTTCTTATATAGAGAAAGACCTAAACCAATTTCCCTTTCTCTTTAGAAACAACTTCCTAATCCTAATAGGAAATACATATATTTAGATAATTTCCTAAACATACTTTTCCTTTTTTCTCTTAACCATAACTCGGCTAGGATTAGGATAACTCCCTGCTCAAGCTATCTTCAAGCTTATGCCAACAAAATCAGTATATGAAGACTACATCGATGCAACATCAATCCGTACCAACAAATACATGTATGATACCGTGGCACAAGTCTACTAAATCGTAAATACATAACACGTAATTAACAATCAATTTGTCAATTATCTAGTTCAGAAAAATTCATTAATAAAATAGAAAATCGGCTAAATTTCAAATGAGAGACGCTTTGTTTTTAATCTTGTGCATTTACACCTTTAATTTTGTAGACCCAATCTCGCATAAACTACTCCAAAATCATATATTTTAATATCTAATTTATTTTCAAAAAAACGTTTTAAGAAAATAAAAATTATTTAAGGAAATAAATAATTTCGATTATTCCAAAAACATAACAAAAAAATATTTACTAAATCTTTTTTAATATGTTCTGCGAATTTTAAAACGTGTTTTCTGCTGTTTCTCTATGTTCTGCAAATTTTAGAACATGTCTTATGCGGGTTCTTTATGTTCTGTGAGTTTTAGAACGTGTCATCTATATTATTCCAAAAACATAACAAAAAAATATTTACAAAATCTTTTTTGATATGTTCTGCGAGTTTTAGAACATGTTTTATGTTGTTTCTCTATGTTCTGCGAATTTTAGAACATGTTTTATGTGGATTCTCTATGTTCTGTGAGTTTTAGAACGTATCTTCTGCTATTCCTCTATATTGTGTGACTACGTATAATACATATTCTGCCAATTTAAATGTTCTACGAGTTTTAGAACGTATCTTCTTCCGTTTCTCTATGTTTTGCGACTACGTAAAATACACATTCTGCCTAATCTAAATGTTATGCGAAGTTTAAAATGTGTCTTATGCGGATTTTGGAATTAAGAAAAATATGATCCTCTCTGTTTCTCCATGTTGTCTTCTTCACTTTCCTTTCAGTTTCTCCCTTTTCACATCTCTGCGAAAATCAATCGTCAAAATCAAAAAATATTGGATACATTTCACAGGTGTTCATGTGAGTTTATCTAATTTGTTGCTTTTTTTACAAGAATGAGTACTTGACCACGATGGACAAAAATAAATTTTGGTCGAGAGGAAGAAGATCATCGACTAAAAATTGAAAAAAAATCGATTTTAGAATCAATTTTGGGATTTTTTTGGGAGAATTTTACAATGAAAGGTACTTTGCCAAACTCTAATATCAAAATAAGGCACTTAGGTGAACTAGCACACTTTTGGCATGCGAAAAGACACTTTTACCCTCATTGACAAACTCTTTGAACGACAATCGTGGACAAGTGAGCGTGGACGTGTTTATTTTGGATGGTTTAGTTTACATTTTGGATGACAGATGTTGTATTCTTATTCTAAGTGAAGCGGTTGAAATGGATGAGGTGTGTTGGATGAAAAGCGATGGATGCATCTTTTGGATGAAAAGTGGTGGATGCATCATAAATTCTGGACAATGGATGCATTATCATGGGTGAGCATTCATGAATGGACCATGACATCATGTCTTCGATGGATAACGGGAGATAGATGGTGTTTGAGATGATGTGATATGCTTGATAGTTCACACGATGAATTGTGTATCATGGATGGGTTTTTATGGATTAAGTTGTATTGATGTTGTTGGAATGATGTAGTATGTGTGATATTTGTGAATGTTTATGGTTAAAGATTTTGTGATGGAGATTTGTTTCTTTTAAAATTTGTGGAGGAGATGTACTAATAATTTTTACTATCTAAATATACAAGTAAATGGTTTTGTTTGATACAGTTCAGCAAAATATGGGCGCCGAAACAAGTATATCGGTTATTGGCCCGTGTGATGGTGACTTTGCTTGCAAAAACAATTGGAATTCTAAATTTGGACCAAATGAAACATTTAACTGTGGCAACTATGAAGGTGGAAGTCAAAGATGTGTTTGCTATCATCCTTGTCCGACTCATAAAATTTATATGTGATTTCTGTTGTTGTAAGCTTGAAGTAACTTGCTGATCAAGTCAAGTATATTTACGAGAATCTAAATATACATATTTGTTATGTGAAATTTTCTTTTCTTTAGGAGTTATCTAAATAGAGTTTTGGAGTTATGTTTCCCTATATAATGAGGTGCTAACTTGTAGCACAACTTATGAGTTTTGGTGTTAAGGTTTTGAGAGATTTTCCTTAAGATTAATAAGAGAGGTATTCTTATTAAACCCTAGAACTCTACAATCGGTTCCTACACGTGGTATCATAGCTTCAATGGCAGGAGGAGACAACAAACCTACGTCAAAAATGAAGGAGGGAGGAGGATCTTCTTTCATCAAGTGCCCTATGTTAAACTCGAGTAATTACACAGTATGGTCCATAAGGATGAAGGTATTACTCAAGGTCCATAAATCATGGGAGGTATTTGAGAAGGGAAACATTGATGAGACAATGAATGATATGGCGATAGCTTTGCTATTCCAATCCATTCCCGAATCTCTTATTCTTCAAGTCGGTGATCTGGAGACATATAGGAGTAGACAGGGTTAAGGAGGCAAGATTGCAAACCCTAATGGCCGAATTCGATCGTTTGAAGATGAAGGAGACTGAGAAGATTGACGATTTTGTTGGAAAACTCTCAGAAATCTCGTCAAAGTCGGCTGCCTTAGGCAAAAAATTAGAAGAACCTATGATAGTCAAGAAGTTCATGTCAAATCTTCCTCGAAAGAAATACATTCACATAGTAGCTTCTCTCGAGCAAGTACTGGATCTTACCGTAACTAGCTTCGAAGACATCGTAGGACGTCTACAGGCATACGAAGAGAGAATTAGTGAAGAGGAGGAAGAGCAAGATGATGACCAAGGCAAACTCATGAATGCTAACGCAAATCCTTCTCAAAATAGTTACGAAGGTTACAAAGGAAAAGGACGAGGAGGTCGCTCTTCGAGAGGTAGAGGATGTGGTCGATATGGGAATCAACAAAGAGACAAAGACAAGGAATATGATATTTCCCATATCACATGTTTTAGATGTGATAAACAAGGCCATTATGCTTCGGACTGCCCTGATAGATTACTCAAACTTCAAGAAACATTGGAGAAAAAGGATGAAGACACTCAATCAGCTGATGAACTAATGATGAATGAAGTAGTATATCTCCAAGAAGACAAAGTAAAACCGAGCAGCTTTGAGACGAGTCTGGATGCCAATAACACATGGTACCTTGACAACGGGGCAAGTAATCACATGAGTGGAGATAGAAGTTTTTTTTATGATCTTGATGAGAGTATTACGGGAAAGGTTAGGTTTGGAGACGATTCCCGTATAGACATAAAAGGGAAAGGTTCAATAAAGTTTGTATTTGAGAATGGTGAGAAGAAGGCCCTACACAACGTCTACTACATACCAGACTTGAAGAGTAACATCGTGAGTTTAGGTCAGGCTACTGAGGCAGGGTGTGAGATACGAATGTTGGAAGACAAATTAATGATCTATGATCAATTTGGTAAGCTACTTGTTAGAACAACGAGGTCCAGAAACCGGCTATATAAAGTTCTGTTAGAGGTTGAAAGCATCAAGTGTCTACAGTTGGCCTCAACCGAGTCAACTACATGGCACGCACAGCTAAGTCATGTCAACACAGATACGATGAAGCTGATGATAAGCAGAGATTTAGTAGCTGGCATACCAAACATCAAGGTCGAGAGACAAGCGTGTATGTCATGTTTGCTTGGTAAACAGACAAGACACCCGTTTCCAAAAACAGCCACATACAGAGCTACACAAGCTCTCAAGCTCATTCATGGGGATCTTTGTGGACCCATCACACCCTCAATGCCGGCCCAAAAGAGGTATGTCTTTGTGATCATAGATGATTTCTCGCGCTATATGTGGACAATTCTATTGAAAGAGAAGAGTGAAGCACTTGAGAAGTTTAAGAAATTTAAGATACTTGCCGAACAAGAATCAAAGGCTGTGATCAAGACGTTCAGAACCGATAGAGGTGGGGAGTTTACGTCTCATGATTTCCAATCCTACTGCGAAAAATATGGGATCAAGAGACATTTAACTGCTCCTTACTCTCCTCGACAAAACTGAGTTGTTGAAAGACGAAACAGAACGCTCTTGGAAATGTCGAGAAGTATCTTAAAGCACATGGAGCTGCCAAGTCATCTGTGGGGTGAAGCTATAAGACACTCCACATACTTGATCAACAGAATTGCGACGAGGTCTCTAGTTAATAAGACTCCATCTGATGTGCTGAAAGGGATGAAACCAAACCTTAATCATCTAAGAGTATTTGGATGTCTCGGCTTTGCAAGAACAGAAACTGTGGGTAGAAAGAAGTTGGATGACAGATCAAGAGTCTTGGTGCACTTAGGAACTGAGCCTGGATCGAAGGCATATCGATTACTTGATCCCTCAAGTAAAAGGATCATAGTAAGTCGAGTTGCCAAGTTTGATGAGAGCAAAGGATGGGACTGGAAGAAAGTCGAACCAGGAAACCTTGGAAACTCTGCGACTTTTTCTATTAATCTAGGATAATTTGGGAATAGAGGGGTCAGATTGATTGATCAAGCAACTGTAGATGGAGACGGTAATGATGTTACACGGGCTACTGACGAAAATGAGACAAGGAACGATCTTCATGGGGAAGAAGAAAAGAATGAAGGAGCTGATAACGATGATGGTGGCGAGCAACAACAACCAATGTTGAGGAGATCCACGTGATCTAGGTCTGAGCCGAAATATTTAACTGACTATGTCACGCGTGATAAAGACTTGGATCGTCTCTTGTTGTCTATGGATGAAGAGCCCTGGGATTTTAATGAAGCTAAAGAATCGGAGGTTTGGGTAAAAGCGTGTGAAGACGAACTCTCATCGATAGAGAGGAACAAAACCTGGAATCTGATTAACCTACCTATCGGAGTCAAGCCAATTGGCTTAAAGTGGGTATTCAAAATCAAACGGAATTCAGATGGGAGCATTAACAAACACAAAGTGCGCTTGGTTGCAAAAGGATACGTTCAGAAGCATGGCATCGACTATGATGAAGTCTTTGCACCTGTAGCTCGTATGGAAACAATCAGGTTCATCATCAGTCATTCGGCTTCATATGGTTGGGAAATACATCATTTAGATGTTAAGAGGGCGTTTCTACATGGGGAACTGAAGGAGGAAGTGTACGTTTCTCAACAGAAGGGTTTGTGATCAAGGGAAGCGAAAGCAAAGTTTATGAACTAAACAAAGCTCTCTATGGCTTAAAACAAGCACCTAAAGCGTGGAATGCCAAGCTGAATATGACTCTTAGAGAGATGAAGTTTCAGAGATGTTCTAAGGAACCGTCATTGTATCGGAAAAGGGAAAGAGAAGAGCTTCTTATTGTGGCTGTGTATGTAGATGACTTGCTTGTTACCGGTTCATCTTTGGCATCGATACTTGAATTCAAGAAGAAAATGGCGGCCAAATTTGAGATGAGTGACCTCGGGTTACTTACATATTATCTTGGGATTGAAGTGAGACAACTTGAGGGAGGTGTCATATTAAAGCAAGAGAGATATGCTCAAAAAATATGGGAAGAGACTAGAATGGAAGGGTGTAATTCTACTCATATACCGATGGATATAAATTTGAAGATGTCCAAGTCACAAGGAGAGAAAGGTATCGAAGAAGGAGAATATCGTAGAAGCATAGGATGTCTTCGGTACTTACTACACACTCGTCCATACCTATCCTATAGCGTTGGAGTTTTGAGCAAGTACATGCAAGACCCGAAAGAATCTCATGGAGCAAGTTTGAAACAAGTTCTTCGGTATCTGCAGGGTACATGTTCTCTTGGTCTCTTCTTCAAACGCACGAGCAAGGTACATCTATTGGGGTATAGTGATAGCTCTTACAATGTTGATATCGATGATGGAAAAAACACAACGGGACATATATTTTATCTCGGTGAATCTCCAATCACTTTGTGTTCGACAAAGCAAGAGATTGTGGCTTTGTCATCGTGTGAAGCTGAGTTTATGGCTGCTACAGAAGCTGTCAAGCAAGCAATCTGGCTTCAGGAGCTTCTTGCCGAGGTAACCGGAAAGGAAAGTGAGAAGGTGACTATCCGGATCGACAACAAATCAGCAATTGCACTCACCAAGAACCCTGTGTTCCATGGCCGTAGTAAACACATACACACTAGGTACCATTTTATCCGAGAATGCGTCGAGAATGAAAAGATAAAGATTTAGCATGTTCCAGGTAATGAGCAAAAGGCAGACATTCTGACTAAGGCTTTTGAAAGAATCAAGTTCAAGGAGATGAGAAGCTTCATTGGAATTCAAGATATGAATGAAGATGATTCCAAGCTTAAGGCGGAGAATGTTGTTGTAAGCTTGAAGTAACTTGATGATCAAGTCAAGTATATTTAGGAGAATCTAAATATATATATTTGTTATGTGAGATTTCCTTTTCTTTAAGAGTTATCTAAATAGGGTTTTGGAGTTATGTTTTCTTATATAAGGAGGTGCTAACTTGTAGCACAACTTATGAGTTTTGGTGTTAAGGTTTTGAGAGATTTTCCTTAAGATTAATAAGAGAGGTATTCTTATTAAACCCTAGAACTCTACAATCGGTTTCTACAGTTTTGACAATATTTTGAAATCTCATAGTTTTCAAAATGTATAAGTAGAAATCCTAATTTGAATTTCAAAACTAGGCCTGGGATTATTAACCGAACCGAAGTAACCGAACCGAACCGACCCGAGTTTTGGTTACTTCGGTTCGTCTTCGGTTAATTGCAATAATCCGATCGGCCACTTATTAAATCTCAATCGGTTCTCGGTTAATTCGGTTCGGTTCTCAGTAACTGAACGGTTAACCGAAATTTAAACCTAATTACATTACATCTGTAATACAAAGTCACAAACACATCTTCATCTCTTCTATTCTCTCACCGTCACGATTTTTCCCCTTTCAGACAAAAAAATTTCCAGCCATCAATTTCAATCATTCCGACCAAATCTTCTCTTCTCCAACCTCAATCAGCTCGTGTCGACCTCGTCTCCAAGCTCTAGCTCCGAAGCTTCACCTAATTTTTTCCAATAAAATATCAACGTTTAGTTTTAGAAGTTAAACTCTTATTTCATTTGTTCTTCACAATTAACCGTAGACATTAGATTCAGTAGATTGAAATAAGTTTTCATATTGATGAACTTAAACGACAAGTTTTGCATTGGTGTTATGTTCATTGATTGGGGTTTGTTAGATAATAGAGATAATTTATTTGAGTCCTGAAATTGGCCATTTTGCTCTATACTCTATAGCTTTAGAATCAACTAGTGATTGTTAAACTCGAATGCATAGTCCTAGTTCTCTAGTTCTGATTTCTGAATGTGGAATGAAGACTTGTCCAATGCTAGATTGGATTTTAAAACTTTGCAGATGTCTTGTCAAGACAACAATGAAGAAATGTATGAAGAAGAGGTTGACGGAGAAGAAGTTGAGAGAACAGCTGATGATGTTGGCAAGAAAAGAACAAAAACTGAGAGATCAAGTTCTGATCTGCCTCCAAAACCGAGGAAAAAAATTCCTCATAGAGCAGACGTGTGGCAATTCTTCATTCAAAGGGAAGATGATCCAGCGAGATGCAACTGTCGGTTTTGTGGTACAGACATTGGTTGTGACACGAAGACAAATGGAACAAGTCCTATGAGGAAGCACATCCAAAGTTGCAAGTTGTACTTGTCTTCTCTACAGAGTGGGAGTCATAAAGTGTTGGCTAGTGATAGTAGCGGTGCAATGACGTTTGTTCCGTATGATAAGGGACTTTTTAAAAGATTTGTGGCTGAGATGATTGTCCTCAATGATCTGCCATTTTTTTTTGTTGAATCAGAGGGGTTTAGTAGATTCTGTCATAACTTATTGCCCATGTACACGGTTCATTGTAGAAAAACTGCCACAGAGGACATCTTTGCAATGTTTTTGAGAGAGAAATCTACTTTGAAGCATTTGTTTGGCTCTGATATGAAGCGGGTCTCTTTGATAACAGATATATGGGTAGCTCCCACTACCTCATATAGTTACATGGTGGTAACAGCTCACTGGATTGATGTCAATTGGACTTTGCAGAAAAGAATCATAAGCTTTAAACCAATCACCGATCACAAAGGAGACACCATTGCAGATCATCACCTCCTTCAATGTTTAGAAGAATTGGGAATTGAGAATGTCTTCACAGTGACAGTTGATAATGCTAAAGCTAATGATAAAGCTATAAGGTTATTCAAGGATGCTATGAGAATGAAGGGAGCTAATGCACTAATTAAAGATGGTGCTTATCTTCATATGCGTTGCTGTGCTCATATATTAAATTTGATTGTTAGAGATGGTCTAGCACATGTGAATGATAGCGTTGTTGCTATTCGGAATGCGGTGAAGTATGCGAGGTCATCATTTACAAGACTGAAATCTTTTGAGTTGCGTGTAGAGACAGGAAAGGTTTCTCGAGGTAGTTTGACATTAGATTGTCTTACTCGGTGGAACTCCACCTATCTCATGCTCACTGCTGCACTCAAGCTTAGGGTTGCTTTTGAGAAGTTGTTGGATGAAGACAAATTTTATAATGATTACTTCCTTGAATTGGATGAGGATGGACAGAAACGGGAAGGACCTCCCATTTCTACAAGCTGGGATGAAGTTCAAAGGTTGGTCAGGTTTCTTAAAATCTTTTTCAACTGCACCTTAGCTTTTTCAGCATCTAAAACCGTAACATCCTTATTATGTTACAATGAGATCGTCACAGTTGAAAGAAATCTGATTTCGTTAAGCAACAACAGTGACGAACAGTTAAGGAGAGAAGCAACTAGTATGAGGGTAAAGTTTGAGAAGTATTGGGATGGGATTACAAATATGAATCCACTTGTGATAATTGCAAGTGTCTTTGATCCAAGGAACAAAATGCAGTTTGCTTCCCTTTGCTTCGACAAGCTATATGGTAAAGATTCAATGGAAGGTAATCATCTTAGAACATCGATTAGGAGTGTCATGAAAAATCTATATGAAGAGTATGTATTGATGCTGAGTAAGCCATCTCAAGGTGAGGCTGGTGGAACGAAAAGTGATAATGGAGATTCAGATCAAGTAAACGATTTGTTTGATTTATCGGATGATGATGGTTATGAGAGGATGGACTCTTTGTACACAGAGATGGTTAATGAAAATGCAAATGATGAAGCTAGTAGTGAGTTGGACATATATTTGATGGAGAAAGTTGTGCCACGAAGTAAAAACAACTTGGGATTAGATTATGATGTTCTATCATGGTGGAAGCGTAACAGTCCTAAGTATCCAATCTTATCCGAGCTAGCTAGAGACATCCTTGCCATTCAAGTGTCTTCAGTAGCTTCAGAGTCGGCTTTCAGTACAAGTGGTCGGATTTTGGATCCTTTTCGAAGTTGTCTGACACCTTATATGGTGGAAGCTTTGGTTTGCATGCAACAATGGTTGAGGAATACCATTCAAGCCGAAAAGCTTGCTAACTTACTGCAGATGATAGAAGAACTTGATTTTCATGAGTCACTTGGTAATGTTTTATACCTTTGTCAATTTGATTTTTGGCTCACTTGGTATTTTGGTAATATCTAACCATCTTTGTATTTTCTTTTGTAGAGCCTCGGAAATCACTTGAAGGAGCTCATTGAGTTTCAGTCACTTAGTTGCTTCCTTGTGCAGAGTCTCCGAAATTGGTATTTCTTTTAATTTATTTTGGCCGAATCTTTATGCTTGTTTGCTTCTATCTATATGGCTGAATCTTGTGTAATATGTAGTATTTAAGTTGTTTGAATACTAACTTCTTGTTTTCTTATTGTCTGAATTCTGAAACAATATTGCAGATTGCATATTGTGAGAGGAGTCTTTTGATGCATCAATCTTCGTTCCACACTTCCACCCTACTTCCACTCTTGTCAAGGAGTCATCTTTGTTTACTTTTTGTGCTTGTAATTTGTCTTAATTGTGTTGCTTCTGTTGGATATTGGTATTTGGTAACTTCTATTGTAGTTGTAATCGAACATAATGAGTTGATGTCTTAATAACATTGACTTGTACTACTTGTATTTTGTATGGTTTTCTTATGGATTGGATATTGTACCTTACGTTCAAAATTCAATACTAAAGAGTAAGAATATTTGATGTTTGTTGATTCATTTTCTTCTTTACTTTATTATTTGTATTTGTAGTTCTTTGTTTACACAAAATAACAAACATTGATTCATTGTCAATAAAAATTAATGATTTACATTAAGAAATGATGAGTTTATAAAATCAATACTCATGATTTAGCATAACATAACCAAACTATCCAAACTATCCGAATTACACAAATTACCCGAATTAACCGAACTGTAACCGAAATTATCCGAATTTTCATTAGAATTTTGGATATCTCATACAAATCTTCACAAGTTCGGATATATTCGACCAAAATTTTATTAACCGGAGTAACCGAGAACCGAACCGAACCGATCTTGTATGCAATTCGGGTATTTTCGGCCAAATTTATCAAAACCGAACTACCCGAGTATCCGAATATCCGAACCGAATGGATCCGAAATACCCGAACTCGCAGGCCTATTAATCAAAACCATAGGTGCTACAATCTATCATAATCTTTTAAAGAACTATTTCGGATCAAATCTTAGATATCAATTAAATTTATATCACAGTGCTAGTTGTCGTAGGATGTTGGTCGTAGAGTTAAAACTAAAATAATTTTATTTGTATCAAAAAAAAAAGTTCTCACAAAATGAGACTAAAACAACTAAAGACTAAAACTGAAGTTTCTTATCATTACGGTTTTTACAAGAACTTCGCTTATTTCTAATTGTGTGAGACCATCTCTTATTCATAAGTGTTTATAAGAGATTTTGGAAACAAGATCTGTGAAGCAATGTAGTTTCTTTGCATAGTCAAGAGTAAATACTGCATCATGATGAAGGTAATTATAAATAAAAAAAAAAACAGATTTGCTAATCTGTTAAGAAGTAAAACTTTCCAATAGGCCGAATCAAGAGGTTTTGTTTAATAGTTTTTGGTATATACTTTTCATATACTTAATCAGTTCAGACGAATCAAGCTTCTATTCAAAGGAGTAACAATTACTTCAATATTTAACGACCTCTCAGCAGCCTCCACCACTAAAAGCAACGTCAATATTTTAGATTATATGTCTGAACTAGTTAGGTATATAAAAATCATGATAGTCAGTCTTGTTATCGAAGATGAATAAGATAATACGATTAGAGACGACAGTTCTGAACATGTCAATCCTCTCATTTTGGGGGCACAAATTAATCCGTACCAACAAATGATACCGTGGCACAAATGACAAGTCTACTAAATCGTAAATACATAACACGTAATGAACACTCAATTAGTCAATTATCTAAGCTAGTTCAGCAAAGTCAATTAATTAGATAGAAAATTTCTTAATTGCAAATCAATTAATCTAGTCAAATCGTTAATACATAGTAATGATTGTTTGTTATTTTAGTAAATGAAAACTCAAAAATATTGGTTTAGTTGAACTAGATATTTGATTTTTTTTTTGTATGTAATAAAAACACAGTAAATAATGTATGGTTTGTATTTTTAATCTTACATTTTGTTATCAATTAGTATTATATAATAAAACGTATTATTAGAAGATAAATTAGAAGAAAAAATGTAAACAAACCATATGATCCTCATACTTTTTTTGTATTTAATAAATAATAATAGTATAAAGATTTTATGGGAAAGATATTATAAGGTGATCTATTACTTTTTTTAAAAAATTAAAAAAATCAATAAAAGCTTTTTTTAAAAAAAAATCAATAATATTGGATAGTATAACCATTGTATTCAACATGTAATAATTCAACTTCAATATCTGTCCAAAAAAAATAAAAATTGAACTTCCATATCTGCATAATCGTAGCTACAGTCAAATATTTGTATCCAAACATTAATGGTAAATATTATATTTATAGAGCTTGATCCATTCATAATTCTATAAATCTCCATTCAATAGTCTCTCAGTTCTTCAGCTCTATCAATATTCAGTATACTAGTAACAAACTTTTAAGGGAAAGGAAAAAAAAAACATGGCACAAGCAAATTCTTCACTTGTTCTCTCCATCATCTTCCTTGTGATGTTTGCCTTAGGTATATATTTATTTTAAGGTTTACTCAAGTATATTCAGAGTTTTATTTTCACTAAAAAAATACTTTAACTTCAACTCAATTCGTTGGCATATATGCATCAGATTAATGTTATACACTTGTAATTTATTATGATGTTAGCCTTAGTTAGGTATAGGTTTACCATTGTAATTTACTGAAAGCAATATTCAAAAATGTTCACATAAATATACAATAATTTTTAGTTTCGACTATATTTACTAGCATATATATATATATATTGTTTAGTGTATTGATATCTCTTAAGTACTAATAATTTTTACAATCTAAATATACAAGAAAATGATTTTGTTTGATACAGTTCAGCAGAATATGGCCGCAACATGTAGCATGGTTATTGGTTCGTGCAGTAACTTTGATTGCGATGATACATGCAAATCTAAATTTGGACCAAATGCATCACATAATTGTGACCGCGACTATGAAGGTGGAAGATGTATTTGCTATTTTCCTTGTCCGACTGATAAGATTCATATGTGATTTCGACAATATGAAATCGCATAGTTTTCAACATGTATAAGCAGAAATCTTAATTTGAAATTCAAAACCATAGGTGCTACAATCTTTCATAATATTTTAAAGAACTATTTTGGATCAAATTTTAGATATCAATTAAATTTATATAACACATGGCTAGTTATCGTGGATGTTGGTCATCTCCTATATAAAAGCAGATGATGAACTCTCTCCTGCTTCCACCACGTCAGCATGTGAGATAGCGCCACGTGGCACTTCTTCATTTATTTTTTTAAAAATAATTTTATTTGAAATAAATCTGAACCAAATCTATTATTTTTATTTTTTTATTTGCATTCAACGGGATTTGAACCCATAACCCTCTCAATTAAAAAAGATCGTTTTTTTCATTCTGTCATGGACACTCTTTGACAACCCTCTTTAAAAACGTATGATATTATCTCTATGTTTTACATATTAAATTATAAATATTTTTTTTAAAAAAATTATATATATATAAATTATAAACTTCTGTCCCAAACGTATAAATACAAAAAAACCTCAAAATTATAAATTGCAAAAAGCAATTATTTTTTTTTAAATATTAAGTAACATAAATAAATATTAACATATGTACAATTAACTATACATAAAAACCACTAAATTTGAATACAACTATTTAAAAATTATTATAAGTAGATGAAATTCTAATTTAATTTAAAAATAAATAAATATATAGATCTTATATACTCCCTCCGTTTTTTATTATATGATGTTTTAGAGATTTGCACACAGATTAAGAAATCAATTAGTTCTCTATTCTCTCAAAATAAAACATGTTTTTTTGTCAATTCCAAAACAGTTCAACCAATACAAAAATAGGATTTAGAATTCAAACAGTCAAAACAACAAAAATACAATTAATTTTTACATAGAAATTTGAGAACATCAACTATTTTATAACAAAAAATACTCTCTAAAACATCTTTTAATAAAAAACGGAGAGAGTAATACATAATTTAAAATATATCATTATATTTTTTTAGTGTCCTTATTTTCTACTATATGAAAGCTTAATGGCTGTCTACTTGACATGCCACTTCAACATCTCAGAGTATGCCACATGTCATTTAGTATTTAATTTTTAAAAAAATATTTTATTAATATTAAATCTTAACCAAACAAAATATTTGTATCCTCTTATTTGCATTCATGCTGATTCAAACTCATAATCCTCTCAATAAAATAAGACTGTTCTTTCCCATTATATCATGTGTACTCTTTGACAACCCTCTCTAAAAACTTATGATATTGTCTATATATTTTACATATTAAATTAGAAGCACTTTAAAAATTTATATGTATATCAATTATAAACTTATGCCTAAACGCATAAATAAATAAATCCTCAAAATGATAAATTGAAAAAGTTATTTTAAAAAAAAAAAACGTAAAGTAATATAAATACATATTAATATATGTACAATTAACTATAATAAAACCACTAAATTTGATTTCAACTATTTAAAAATTATTATAAGTAGATAAAATTTTAATTTAATTTTTTTAAAATAAGAAATAAATTAATATTATATAATACATAATTTTAAATATATCATTATATTTTTTGAGTAATTTAATCCTTATTTTCAAATAAATTAAGGTAATTAAACTTTGGTATAAGTGTAAAAAAAATATGATACGGAATAAATTAAGAAGTTAACTGCAACTTATAAAATCTTAAGACACAACAAAATATTCAATAAAATATTGAGAAGATAACAAATTATTAAAAAAAAATAGAGAAGAAGATAAAAATAAAGAAAAAGAAAAATAGATACAAAAATATACAAAATTTTAAAACATGAAAAAAACATGGATTTAATGAAATGATAAACTGAAAAAAAATAAAAATTATTATAATATTAAGATATAGATAAATAAGAAGAGTATGAAAATTAAAGAATAAATAAAGATTCATAAAATAATGTATGAAAGAAATTGCACAGGTTATCAAGAAAAATGTAAAAATTTTAAATTCTTAAAAAAAATAATAGTCAAAATATAGATTTAAAAAAAATATTTAAAATAAAATCTGCGCATCGCGCGGGTTATTCCCTAGTAATAGTTAAAACTAAAATAATTTTATTCGTATAAAACCAAAATTTGTCTCACAAAATGAGACTAAAACAACTAAAGACAAAAAAAGTGAAGTTTCTTATAATTACATTTTTTACAAGATAAAACTTCGCTTATTTCCAATTGTGTGAAACCATCATGTTATTCATAAGTGTTTATAAATTAAACATGTTTAGTTTCCGTGTATTTCATATTTGTTTCAGAAATAAATTAAGCCATAAATCGTTATCTACTCTTTACAAATATTGGTGATGTATGTTATTTCAACCATTTTGGTATGTTAGTAAATTGTATAGAGCTGGTTTAGTTGGTTTAGTATCTGATTAAGTCTCCTTTAGCATAACTCAGACTATGTATACTTTATTTGTACATGTCATGATTAATTAATGATAATATTATATTAGACACTCTCTCGCATACAAACACTCTTCCGACATTAGTTTCTTCGATTATCTCTTGAAATCGAGCTTTGCTTTCTTCAATTTGAGCTTTCATGGCCTTCGATTCATCATGAACGCTTAGATTTCTCAGTTTTTCATCGCTTTATTCACGCGATTCCTTGTCGCCGTGCTTGAATTTCTTCCGTTCGTCTCTTTCGTTTTCTTTTTTCCTTTTTTTCTCTGATCGTTGACCTCGTTTCGTTGGCGTTTCTCTTTTCTCTGATCAATTTTGGCACGAGTGAAGCGTTCTTTATTTCATCACCTGAAATGAGTTCGATTTATCAAAATCAAGCGGTGAATCTTTCCGATAATCGTCTGTACTTGGATCAGTACGAGAATCCACACTTCCTTCATGCTTCGGGTCACGCTGGGTTCAAATTTTCACTTGTGGACGAGATATGTACGTATGGTGCTAAATGTCGGTAACAAGCTAAGGTTTATCGACAGTACAATTCCCCAACCTCTTAGTACTCATAGGGATGCTGGTTCTTGGAGTAGATGTAACCACATGGTAGCAACATGGCTTATAAATTAAGTATCTGAAAAGATCGGCCAAAGCTTGTTATTCATGTCGACTGCAGTGGCAATTTGGAAGAATTTATGTTGTGGAGAGTATGATTGCCTCGGACATTGATGTTGATCTTCAAGCTCTCAAGACTGCGCTTCATAAGGCTTTTAAGATCAATGACATGGGAGCTCCAAAAAAAAATATTGGGTCTTGAGATTGCTAGGAAGCTTCTGGGATATCGGTTTGTCAGAGAAAATATACTCTTGACATTCTTGAGGCTATTGGAATGTTGGCTTCTAAAACCATCTTCAATGTAAAACTTTATTTGCTTCTAAAAAATAGATAAATTTTAAAATGGAGTTGAATTTTGTTTCAATGAATAACTCTATTTTTTAATTTAAAAAGAATATTCTAAATAGATTATATTTCTATCATATTATTAATACCTTTTAATTCTAAAATTTACAAATTAACCCTATTTTTTTCCTTACAAAATTTTATAAATTATAAATTAAATATTTATTAAATAAAAGAAAGTTACATTTTTTTGACATCAAAAAAACGTTACATAAAAACATAGAAATTTTTTATTTAAACATATTATTTTTAATTTCAGCATTTGTAATTCATTTTTAAGTTTATTTTATTTTGCAGTCTTTTTGAATAAAAATTGTAGTTTTCAATTATTTATAATTATTTATTTTATATTGTTTAAAAATTATAGTGTTCAAATATATATATATATCGATAATAATTATTGTTGTGTTGATAAAATAGTATAAAATAAAAATATATAATATTTAAAGTAGCAGTTTGTAAATTAAAAAGTTTAACTCCAAAATTGAGTAGAATATAGGTTTGCTCCAAATATGGAGCAATCTCAATTTTTACTCCATTTTGGAGTGAGAAAATGGAGTAGGCTTGGAGAGAAATTTACTCTAAAATAGAGTTTGGAGCCAAAAATGGAGTAGGGTTGGAGATGCTCTAAGCCTTGTACTGTTTCGATGGATCCTACTGTCAAACTTAGCAAAGATACGGGTACAAGACTAGAAAATGCTACGTCCTACAGGGAGCTCATTGGACAGCTTCTCTATCTTACCATCACCAGACCGGATATCAAATTTGCAGTTAACAACTTGAGTCAATTCCTTTCATGTCCTACGGATATTCATCTTCAAGCTGCTCATCGTGTTTTGCGTTACCTCTAATCCTGATCAATGGATGTTAAATGCTGCGGATTCAAAGATGTGTCTTAATGCTTTTACAGATTCAGATTGGGCGACAAGTCCTGATTCTCGGCGTTCGGTGACTGGATTGTATGTATCTACTTGGGCACATCTTTGATTAACTGGAAGTCGAAGAAACAGCAAACCGTGAGTCGGAGTAGCACTGAAGCACAATACCGTAGCATGGCTTTAGCTACCTGTGAGCTCTTGTGGTTGAACCAGCTTCGCAAGGATTTGAAGGTCACGATAAAGACTAAAGCCAAACTCTTTTGTGACAATAAATATGCTATGCACATTGATTCCAATCATGTCTTCCACAAGAGAACGAAGAACATTGAGATTGATTGCCATACCGTGAAGGATCAAGTCAAGAATGGATTCATGAAACTCTTTCATGTTTCCAGTTCGAATCAGCATGCTGACATTGACGAAAGCCCTGCATCCTGGTCCTTTCCACTCTATTCTCAAAGACATGTCTATTTCAAACCTCTTCCTTCCATCATCTAGTTCAGATCATCGGTTTGAGGGGGGGTGTATTAGAGTGTATAGAGCTGGTTTAGTTGGTTTAGTATCTGGTTAAACCTCCTTTAGCTTAACTCAGACTATATATACTTCATTTGCACATTTCATGATTAATTAATGAGATATATTCTGTTAGACACTCTCTCTCTTAATATATGTTTTTTATCCCAAATACAGAGCGATTTGTAATAACTCAAATCGGTCTTTTTAAGAAAATAAGAGTTAATGGGTTTTCAAGAGAGATCTTTATTGAAAATAGCCGGAGCTCGAGAGATACACGGTGAGTTTAGGTCGTCGAAATAAGAACGCCGACCTAAACCTGAAAGAGAAGAAAGCTAAAGCGTTTATGCGATAAGTTGCTAACTTTGCCCTAGATCTTCTCTCTCAATTTCTCAATGAATGAATTGTCGTAAGGTCTTCTATATTTATAGTGCCCTCAAGTCGGTCCTTCTTGATTAGGTCTTTCCTTTTTAGAATAGGAAAGTTTAGCCGACTTGGCGCTCTCTTCGGATAGAAAATAGAATATTTCATTTTACTTGTGCCGACCAGGCATCTGATAAGATAAAAGGAATGTTTCCATTTAAACACGCCGACCTAAAACGGCCTAGGGCCACTTTAGGGTTTCATATTGGGCCGAGATAGATTGACGTCGGGCTTTGCAGAGGGGGTACGAATCCCGGCTCTAATAGTTAGTCCCTCCCCAGTTCGGTAAACGTAAAGGATCGAGTTTACCGAATTTAGAAGGAAACGGTTCAATGTGAATCGAGGTCGGCCTCATAAAAAGTTAGTGAAAATGAAACAAACCCCATACCTTTGCATTGTTTGGTCGGCTTCAATTAAGGAAGCCCTAATTTTTCCCGCGTGAATTCTAGGTTTAGCATCGTAGGTCCGCAAAAATAGGCATAGACCCAACACGTGTCGTTCATGCGATAAGCCGCCGATTAAAGGATTTCAAGGTTAGCTCACAACCCTCTCCGCTTTTATTTTATTTATTCTCACCGGTAATCTTTCTCAGTCGTCTCGTCTCGGTGCTCCGCCTTTGATTTCTCCGATCTGCAACGAGATTCAAAGCCGTGTTCTTCAGATATGTTGAAGATCTGTTCAAACAAATCTGGGAAAAAGAATTCCAGGTCGGATCAGGAAAAAGCCGATGAGATCGGCGTCACTTTGGATGAATTCCTTAAGATGTCAAAGGAAGACACGATCGTCCAGAGCCGATCTAAAGGGAAAAGATCGCTTTATCTCTTAATCAATCCGACTCGGGGTCCGATGAAGATACTGAGGTTGACTTCGCTTTGAGGAAAGCTGCAGTGGATCGTTTTATGGCCGACCAAGTTGGGATCGTTCGTAGGGATGACAGCGAGGCATCGACTCGTGCCCCTTTCTTGATTCCTGAGCTCCATGATGAAGATGCCCGATCAGAGGGACCAGGGGAGATGGTGATTTATCGCGAAGGTAACCGATCTGGAGGATCGAACGAAATGGCTTTGCAGGACGACCTGAATCTTATGTTTGCTGAGGAGTATGCGAACGAGTTCGGAGTTATTGATCTGAACCCGAGGGTTAAGGAGGTCCGTCCAAAGAAAGGAGAGCCGCAGGTCAAACCAATAGCCAACAACGTTCATGGGGTCTTTCCAACGAAGTCCACTATGGAGTCATTAGTTTCCTTGAAGGTGAAATGCGGTATCGATCCGAATGTGATCCTGATGGTTCCCAGTCCGTCAGAACGTCCATGGGATGCTCCACCAGGATGAATATGTCTGTACGAGAGCTTTTTTCGGAAGTTTCACCTGTGGTTTCCCCTTCAACGAGTGCTGTTGGAATATGCGGACAAACGGGGATTGCCGATCTCGCAGTTTACACACTCCACCATTCGCATGATCGTCAGCCTTCTCTACGTCTCGACCAAGCACAAAATCCCGCTAAGTTACGACGTGTTTCATGCGATGACACTGACGCAGAGGAATAAAAAGCATCTGAAGTACCGAGGCTCGTATTACACGAGCATGAAAAGTCGGTTTAATATCGTTACCGGTAGACATTCTTCTAAGGTGTCAAACTGGCGTGATCATTATTTTTTTGCATTGATCGATGAGTCAACCATCGTCGACAGGGATATACCGATCAGGACGGAATGGGAAAAGATTACCGGTAGAAGTTTTTTGCTCGCATTTCGTTTATTGTAGCCGATATCGTTTCTGACGGTTCTTTTGTGTGCAGGATATAACTTTGTCGCTTTTGTTGACGACCCGAAGAACATCTTTGAGATTGAGGAACGTTTCGCGGCTCTTTCTGCAATTACTTGGCCAAGTATCACGGAAGAAAAACTTGCAAGGACTCAAGGTTTGTGACCGTCATAGTCGTGTCGATCTGATAGTAAGTTACTTTTGCAACTGCGTTAGCCCGAGCTCATAGAAGAATGAAGGCCCATCAGTTAGCTGGTTTGGATGGTTTGGAGAGCGTCCTGACCTCTCCGAATACTCGCCCGTCGTCGAGTCAGGATCAGGTTATCCCGGCCGATAAGCAGGATTTAAACCCGCCTTCCGTGGACGCTTCTGACCAGGTTCACACCGAAGGTCTTGTCGAAGGAGAAACGAAGAAAGTTGCTAAGAAGAAGAAGAAAACTGCCGACAAGAAGCGCAAGAAAACCCAGGAGGTGGATGAGGAAAACGACGTGACCGATCCCGCATCTGGCGGACCGATCAGCGAGAACGTCGTCATCCCTGGTTCGGGAGAGGGAATGCCTGAGCCGAAGAGATCGCGGATTGAAAGGGCTCTTCACCCTTTTGGATTTTCGTATGAATACCGCGGGTCCGGGCCTATTACATCCGATCCGATGGCTTGTCTCGACTTCTTCCTTAGGCTTAAGGATCATCCGCCTGGGTCTTCCACAGATATATCCGATTTGATCCATCAGGAAGATATCGCGCGTTTTGCGATGGAACAGGCTCGGGTAATTTCACAATTTGTTGACTTGGTAATTTTGATCTTTTCTTATCCTGCTCGCGTTAACAGAATGTGTATTGTCCTTTGGCAGGCCCTTAGCACCACGTTAAACGTGATGTGCGAGTATAACCGTGACGTCCGTAAGCACGCGGACAATCGGGCCGAACTGAAGTCTCTTAAAGAGGCTCTCGAAAAAAAGAGTGCCGATCTGGAGATTGCGGCACAAGAAGCCGAAGTGGAGAGGCAAAGGGCTCAAGCGACCGAGGAAGCCTTAGAAACTTCTCAGAACGAGGCTGAAAAATGGAAAGAGGCAGCAGTCGTGTTTTGAAGAAATTTCAAAATGAGAAGAATGCCAAGGAAAGGTCGCGTGAACATGTGAGGGCTTCAATGAGACGGGTAAATGGCTATTACACCGGCCTTATCGAAAAGATGAATAGATACTTGGCCCAGAAGGACGAAGCTGAAAAGATAATCGCCACCACAGCTCAGTGGAAAGGGGCCGACCAGGCGGTTCAGCTCTTTGAGAAGGAGGGTCTTATGCTGCCTGCTCTCGTGAAGGATAAGGTAGCCGATACTCTTCGGGAGTGGGAGGCTAAGCCGGATGCTTTCGAGGAGGTAAGTTTCGAGCCTGGCGAGCTGAGAGCTCTAACCCTCGACGAGTTGTTTGGGGAACAAAGGCCGATCATCCGGAAAGATCCCGCTGCACCTTCGATCGAAGACGTGACCGAGCCAGTTGAGAAGGCTCCTTCTAGAGTTCAAGGAGTGGATGGGGGTGATAACCCGCCCAAGGATGTCGACCAGGATGCGTCTGAGAAGATCGCATTTGTGACGGAAGGAACCGAGGAAACGGTCGCTGATAGGACCGAGGAAACGGTCGCTGAGAGGACCGAGGAAGTGATCGAGAAAACCGGGGACTGATCATCCCCAATGTTGTATTTTTCTTATTTTTCTAAGTATTTTAGTATGCGATGTGAAATCGTAGTTTCTGTACTTTTATCCAAGGATTTTTATGGCCGACTTGGATTTTGTAAAACTTTGGCGTATTTAATTGAATGAATTTCTTGTTTTTAACGAATGATTGCGTTTATTTTAGAAGTACGAACATGATTTTGCGAAATGGTATCGCCTTTAATAATCATGCGACTAAAATCCTAAGTGTGCAATATGCGAATCTGGTCAGCAGTATTATAAACACTTAGAAGGATTCGCAAGTCGACTGTAAGATGCGACCTGGTCGGCTAAATAATGTTACAGGACCAAAGATTGTGGAACAGTATCCGGCTTAAACAAGTGTGAATACAAAACTTGCGAGTAGCTCGGCTTAAGTTGTTTTGTACCACTTATTTTTCTAAGTGTGAATATCAACTGCGAAGCAGGTCGGCGTCTCTATTGATACCACTTAGAAAAAATCTAAGTCGAATGTAAGTTACGAGTCTGATCGGCTTACGTACTACATGGCTTGGATATTGCGAAACAGGTCGGCTTATTATACGGCAATGCGCGGTGTTTTGGAACGTGTGCAAGTGGACTTGGCTTTTTATGCCAAACTGGGTGGATCAGACCCAGTTTTTAGGCGAATCGGACATCTGGCCAGGATGACGATATGAAAGAGGAGAATATAACAAAAACTCTAGTTTTATTCATAAGAAGATAGCCGATAAGGCTTTACATAGTAAGATAGACTAAGTCCCCCTCTTTTTATTGGGGGGAGCAGTTGTACCCGTCCTAAGACGGGTTGCCTACGTACCCCTTTCGGGGATCAAACCGCTCCGTAGTTCATATTGCTCGTGTGAGCATGACTTTTTTTTCTTTCTTTTTTTTCGCAAAGCTATTGGAACCCGTCCTCAATGGTAGTAGCGTTTGAGGCTTAGTGAGTTCCAGGCTCGAGGAATTTCATGGCCGGTGGTGGTTTGGAGCCGATAAACGCCTGGTTTGACGACCTTTGTGATGATGTAGGGACCCTCCCAGTTGGCGCCGAGCTTGCCAGCGTTCTCCTCCTTGGTATTTTCGTAAACTTTTCGAAGGACGAGGTCGCCCTGATCGAAGTGGCGATTGTGAACCTTCTTGTTGTAGTAGCGTGCCGCCTGGTTTTGATAATTTTGCATTCAGAGAAAGGCTTGGTCCCTTGTCTCTTCGAATGTGTCAAGGTTGTCGACCAGCATTGCGTCGTTGAGGTCGGGGTTCTGTGGAAGGATTGTTCGGCGTAAGCTGCCGACGTTGACTTCGGCTAGCGACATTGCTTCGCATCCGTAAGCTAGAGAGAATGGCGTCTTTTTTGTGGCAGTTCGCGATGTTGTGCGGTGTGACCAAAGGACTCCATCAAGCTCGTCGGCCCAGAGGCACTTCTTCGCGTTAAGACGTTTCTTGATGCCGTGTAAGATTGTCTTGTTGGTTGCTTCAGCCTGGTCGTTCCCTTGCGGATGGTGATGAGTTGATTTATTGAGCCGAATATTCCAGCGTTCACAGAAGCCTTCGAACTTGTTGGAGATAAACTGCGAACCGTTGTCCGTAACGATCTCGTAGGGGAGGCCGTGACGACAGATGATGTATTTCCACACGAAAAGTTGGACCTCCATGTCTTTAATGCTGGCATAGGCCTTAGCTTCGACCCACTTGCAGAAATAATCCGTCATTATGAGCATGTATTTGTGTTGACGGGAAGATGGCATTGGGCCGACGATGTCCATTGCCCATCGCATGAACGGATAAGGTGGAATGGCCGATGTCAGCACCTCGGTTGGTTGATGTATCATTGGGGCGTGGCGTTGGCAGTACTCACACTTGCGTGCGTACTGTTCGCAGTCCTCCTGCATGGTCGGCCAAAAAAAGCCGTGTCTCTTGATTTTGAGGGCGAGTGCACGTCCGCCTGAATGGTTTCCGACTGCTCCGTCGTGGGTTTCCCTGATAGCGTGATACGCGTCGTCTCCGTGGATGCAAGTGAGGAGTGTTCCGGAGGCTGTCCAGCGGCATAAAATGTTGTTGGCAATAGTATACTTCGCGCTTCGAGCGCGTAGCCGTCTAGCCGACCACTTTTCCGCGGGAAGTTCACCAGTTTCGAGAAAGTGTCGAAACTCGATCCGCCAATCAGGTGTGTTGGCTAGACCGGTGCGAGGAGTAGTTTCGGTTTCTGCAGGTTCAATGGCGAGGACGGCCTGTGTTGGTGTGATACTGGGCGATGTGATGCCTTGGACTGGTATCGTGCGGCGTAGGTCGGCGTTTTTGTCGGATGCGAGAGCGGCGAGGGCGTCGGCTCCTTTGTTGTCAGATCAGTTGATCTGGAGAAGTTCGAAAGTCTTGAATTCTTTGGCGAGATTTTGAACCAAAGCAAGGTAGGCTCCCATTCGTTCATCTTTAGCTTCGTATTCACCGCTGAATTGTTTCGCGATGAGCTGAGAGTCACTGTGAGCTCGGATGTGTTCGATGTTCATGCTCCGAGCTAAACGGAGTCCGGCTAGTAATGATTCGTATTCGGCTTCGTTGTTAGATGTTGTGAACTCGAGACGGAAGGACTGTTCGAGGACTTCTCCGGTCGGTGAGTGTAATTGAATACCGATGCCAGAGCCGAGACGGGATGATGCGTCGTCGACGTAAAGAGACCAAGGTTCGACTGTCGGTGCGTCGTCGTTGATGAGTTCGGGTGCTAATTCGATGAAGTAGTCGGCCAAGACTTGGGACTTAGCGCTTGTGCGGTTCCGGTATTCAATGTCAAACTCAGATAGTTCGATCGCACATTTAGCCATCCGAGCAGACTGCGTTGGGCTCTGGAGAATGGTTCGGAGTGGCTGGCTGGTAAGGACGGCAATCGAATGGGACTGGAAGTATGGGCGCAGTTTGCGAGATGCAACGACGATGGCTAAAGCTAGTTTCTCCAAGGTCGGGTAGCGTGATTCGGCACCGTCCAATGTCTTACTGATGTAAAAAATTGGCTTCTGTTCGCCGCGGTCTTCCCGAACTAGAACTCCGCTGGCGGCCGCACTGGAAACGGCGATGTACAGGAGCAAGGTGTCGCCATGTTTAGGCTTCGCGAGGATTGGTGGCGTGGATAAGTAAGACTTGAGCTGTTGGAAAGCTTCTTCGCACTTGTCGTCCCACTCGAATCGTTTGTTACCTCGGAGGAGTTGGTAGAAAGGCAGGCACTTGTCCGTGGATCGTGAGATGAATCGGTTCAGGGCGGTGATTCGGCCTGTGAGGCATTGGAGTTCACGAGTGTTCCGCGGAGATGGTAGTTCCAGGATGGCCGAGATCTGCTTCGGATTGACTTCGATACCGCGCTGGGTTACTAAGTATCCGAGGAATTCGCCCGAAGTGACTGCAAACGTGCACTTTGCTGGATTGAGCTTCATCTCGTACTGATTGATTATGCGGAAGCATTCTCGTAAATGAGAAATGTGGTCGTCGGCTTTCAGTGATTTGACGAGCATGTCGTCGATGTAGACCTACATTGTCTTGCCAAGTTGATCGCGGAACATCTTGTTGACGAGACGTTAGTACGTTGCTCCTGCGTTCTTCAAGCCGAAAGGCATGATCTTGTAACAGTATGTCCCCCGATCTGTGATGAATGCGGTTTTTTCGCTGTCTTCGGGATGCATGAGGATTTGGTTGTAACCTGAGAAGGCGTCCATGAAGGAGAGAAGTTCGTTTCCTACCGTTGCCTCGACGAGCTGATCGATTCGGAGAAGAGGGAAGCTGTCCTTTGGGTAGGCTTTGATCAAGTCGGTGAAGTCGACGCAGACCCTCCATTTGCCGTTCTTTTTTTTAACCACGACGGGATTGGGGAGCCAATCCGGGTACTTGACTTCGGTAATGGATCCGGCTTGTAACAATTTGTCGACTTCATCGTGGACGGCCTAGGCACGTTCAGGTCCAAGTTTTCGGCGTTTCTGTTTGATCGGCTTAAATGTGGCGTCCACGTATAGCTCGTGCTTGGTGATTTTTGGATCAATGCTTTTCATGTCGGCCATTGACCAAGCAAAGGTCGAGACGTTCTTCTTGAGGAAAGTGATGAGTTCATCCCTCATGGTTAGAAGTAGTTATATTCCGATCCCAACGCAGCGTTCTGGATGCTGGTCGTCAATGTTGATTTGAGTGACGAGGTCGCTTTTCGGCTTCTCATGGTGAATGACCCTGGGGTCCAGGTCGTTGCCGTTATCGATCATGTAGGTTGAGGCATTCCGAACGCGCTTCTTGTCGATGTAGCAGTGTCGTGAAACCGTTTGGTCGTCTCTGATAGTAAAAATGCTCCCTTTGATCGGCATCTTGACGTACTTATGGTATGATGATGGTACGGCTCTCATGGAATTGATCCAAGGTGTGCCGAGGATGACGTTGTAGATTGCGGGCTTATCGATGACGTCGAATTTGACGATAGAAGTTTTGCCTCCCACCATGACGGGCAGTTGGATGGTTCCTATCGTTGAGATGGAATCTCCGGTGAAGCCTGTGAGAGGTGTTGGTGCGACCTCGATCTCTTTGTCTTTGATGCCCATCTTTCGGAGTGTGTTTCTGAAGATCAGGTCGACCGAACTACCTGTGTCGACAAGTATCTTTGAGACCTCGTCGTCGCCGATGACCAGGGATATGACAAGAGGGTCATTGTGAGGTCGGTCTATGCCGCGTGCATCCTTTTCTGTGAATGTGATAGGCATATCGTCGGAAAAGAGGGCGGGTGAGTCGGTGGGAACATTCGCGGCTCTGCGTTCTTATCGTTTGATAGAATTAATGGAGTCCGAACAAAATAGAAGTCCGCCCATGATCATGTTGATTCTTCGCCGGGTCGGCGAGGGAGGCGGTGTTTTTTTGTCGTCCCGGTCTCGCTTTTCGTCGTCGCCGCTTCTTCTGTTTGGAGCGTGGGTAGTGTTGGGTCGCCGATCATGGCTTCGAGGCTCGGTGAGCTGGCATTCGCCGTCCATCCACTTCTTTTTCATAAGGCTGTAGAAGACTCAACATTCATCGATGTCGTGACTGTAAGAGTTGTGATATTTACAGTATGGACCCTTTGCGTCCGCTGTCTTCGGGTTGTTCCAACCTGGCGGACGAGATGCGGTTGAGTTCCTTGAATTGAATATAGATCGAATAATGAGTGAGGAACTTTTTTCGTAGTTCCTTGAACGAACCGATTGAGTTCGGGGGTAGCCGTGAGAACCACGTGAGGGCGTTCCCAGAGAGTGATTCGACAAAGTACTGGCAGAAACAGGCGTCCTGCTCGTCTTCGGACACGCGTGCCCTTCCCATGGCAACTTTGAATGCGGTCAGATGTCTCTCTGGGTCGGTGCTCCCGTTGTAACTCGGTGGCAGCTTAATTTTACCGAGATCTTTCATCGGGGCATTCGTGATGGCCGATGTAAATGGAAAGGCATCTCCAGCTCGGAAGCCGTTGTAATTGCGTTGTGGACCCTGGAATCCATGCTGTCGAGTCGCTGGTGAATCAGATCGGCTTCAGATGCCGTAAGGGTCGTAGCCTGGGCGGTGACTCTTGAGCGGGCGTTAGATCTGTCCTGACCTTTTCGAAGGTCGGTAGTTGGAGTGACCCCGAAAAGATTGTTGATTACTCGATCGGTGTTAGGGTTCCGCTTCGGTGTTATTTCCCCATCTTCGATGTCATGTAAAGAGAGTCTGGTTTTGAGGATACGGTCTACGTCTTCGCGATACGCGATCTGTTCGGCCCTGAGCAGATCAAGACGTTCGTCCATTCCCTTCTGGATCTATGCCGCGAAGGTCTTCATCACGTCGGTCATGTTGAACGGTGGTGGCTCCGGGAGATTCTGTGCTCTTGCTGGCAGGTCGGTGCGGAGTGTATCGTCGGCTTCTTCCGTGACGGGCAAGCCTGTTGCAGGGTCTATTAGCCGGCTTGAGATTGGATCGGTGAGCCGATCTGAGGTGTTGATGCCATCGGGCCGATCTGTTTGATTTCCAGATCGGTCTTCGCCGGTGTTTGCTGTCTTCGGGTCGGTTGGTATCGAATCGTCGACCATCTTCGAGCTCCGCATTTTTCTTGAAGACTGAGTCTCTTATTCTCCACAGACAGCGCCAAATGTAATAACTCAAATCGGTCTTTCTAAGAAAATAAGAGTTAATGGGTTTTCAAGAGAGATCTTTATTGAAAATAGCCGGAGCTCGAGAGATACACGGTGAGTTTAGGTCGTCGGAATAAGACCGCCGACCTAAACTTGAAAGAGAAGAAAGCTAAAGCGTTTATGCGATAAGTTGCTAAATTTGCCCTAGATTTTCTCTCTCAATTTCTCAATGAATGAATTGTCGTAAGGTCTTCTATATTTATAGTGCCCTCAAGTCGGTCCTTCTTGATTAGGTCTTTCCTTTTTATAATAGGAAAGTTTAGTCGATTTGGCGCTCTCTTCGGATAGAAAATAGAATATTTCATTTTACTTGTGCCGACCAGGCATCTGATAAGATAAAAGGAATGTTTCCATTTAAACTCGCCGACCTAAAACGGCCTAGGGCCACTTTAGGGTTTTATATTGGACCGAGATATATTGACGTCGGGTTTTGCAGAGGGGATACGAATCCCGGCTCTAACACGATTTAGGAGAAGTTTCTATTGGAACCGCCTATGCAATAGTATATTACGATAACTACGTTGTCTTCGTGTTTATGTGTAATCTTTAGTATAAACGAAAATTTTTTGGATGAACCTATTGCTTTTTTGTCAGTATTATATGGGTTTAATTTGGATATTGGTATCGTTGATTATAAGAATTCTACATCACGAGAAGGGTTTTCAAGAGATTATAAATATCATTTTCCTTGCCTGCCATAGCAAAATCGAGATACCACATGATGTACGACATGAGGCGATGATGGCATATAGAGTTTTGATCGACATTATATTTAAATATGGGAATCGATGGAAAAGTTAATCAAGAAAAGGCCTCAAAGTTTAGAAGATATTTTGGAAACAAGATCCATGAAGCAATGCAGTTTCTTTGGATAGTCAAGAGTAAATACTGCATCAGGATGAAGATAATTATAAAGAAAACAAAAACCAAATTTGCTAATCTGTTAAGAGGTAAGACTTTCCAATAGGCCAAATCAAGAGGTTTTGTTTCATAGTTTGGGTTTATACTTTTAATATACTTAATTAGTTCAGACGAATCAAGCTTCCATTCAAAGGAGTACAATTAATTCAATATTTAACGACCTCTCAGCAGTCTCCACCACTCAAAGTAACTGTTACGTAGCCGCAAGCTTCTTATGAAACTCCTCAACAGCTCTTGGTCGTGAGAAACCAGCAATTTTAGCACAAACCCAATCATCTTATAATGATGTTTCAAGCTGCAACTCCTATAGGCCAAGGGATACACGTCAATATTCGCACCAAGAATATCAACATGAAGGCAAGAAGACTTTGTTTCCGATGCAAGCAATCATACTCTCCACTACATGATTTTCCCTATGAATCTGTTCGAGCTCTGATGTTGGCAGAGGACGAAGCCATTGTGGATGGTGAGATAATAACTATATATGGAATATCATCTTTGCTACTGAAACCTAGTCTTGGAGACAAAGTTGTTTCTTCAAGCGATGGAGAAACAACTTAATCAAATAAAGATAAAATTTTGACTGCTTAAGAAATGTTTCATTGATTAAATTCTTAGTATTAGCTTGTGTTTAATTCTTAGTTCATTTTTACATTTTATTTCCTAATATTTTTTTTAAGTAGTTCTACAATTAAATTGAAATTATATGCATATAAGAAACATATACATCTATTTATCTACCAATTAATACATATATATGAATTTATTTATATTTTAAAAATATAGCGAATATCTAGATTTCCAATTTTAATATTAGTGATGTTTTATATCGAATTCTAATATTTGTTATGCTCAGTTTAAATCACGTTATCCAAATTTATAAATCAAATTGAAGCGGCTTTTACAAATATTTTAAAATTTGTTGGGATTCTATATCTCTCTAAATTTTGATCTGGCATTGATCAGGCCCAACCCAAGTGTGTAAGGGATGGTGAGTAGTCCCATGAGAACTAACAAAAAAACACATGTAATTCTTGAAAGGGAGAAATAGCTTAAACCTTTAATGTTCTATTGATTAAGATTCTAAATATGTTTTGTTGCCCTATGACCCGTGTAATTCTTGGGTCGAGTCTAAGAGCATCTCCAACCCCATTGCAATTTTGGTGTCAAATGCTATTTTTCAATAAAATCTGCTCCAACTCAATCTCATTTTCAATTGCAAAATGGCATAATGCCATTTTTTGTTTCAAATATGGAACCATCTCATTTTCAATTGCAAAATGCAATTGAACTTTTTTATTTATAAAGTAATCTTTCAAATTTTAGATAATTTAAATTTTAGAGTTATAAATAATTATTTTGATGATAATTTCTTTTTTTTATGATTATAAATATTAAAACACTTTAATATCTAAAATAAAAATGCAAATAACATTATTTAATAGAAAATATAATAACATAATACTGAAATTAAAAATAACAGAAATTAAAAATCTACTTTGTTTTATCATTTCTATGTAGTGTAATGTGTTTTTATTTATATTATAATAATTAAATTTCAAAAATATCATAATTTATGAAAATTTTGAAAGAAATTAAATAAATGGACCAATGTGTAATTTTTTAAAAAAAATGTGTATAATTAGCAATTAATAATAAAATAGAAAAAGAAGAATATACTTAAAATATTATTTTTGAAATAAAAATGCAATCATGGGTTGGAGAGAAATGTAATTGCATTTTGCAATGAAAAATGCAATTATGGGTTGGAGATGCTCTAACAACAATAGTAATTGGACTGAATACAAGTATATTACTCCATCCGTTTCAAAATAAGTGTTATTTTGACACTTTTCACACATATTAAGAAAAGAGGTTAAAAAAAATTTATACCCTTAAGTGTTTAGATAATTATACTTTTCTATTTTAATTTTTAATATCTGATCAATTTAAGTCGAGGTTAAAAAGGGAATGTTTTGTTAAAAGTTGTATTGAAATCCGATAATGGCACTTTTTGTAAAAAAAAAAAAGTGTCAAAGTGTCAAAATAACATTTATTTTGAAACGGAGTGAGTAGTCGTTATGATGGTGGTTTATGCACTTTTGTTGGGTCAAATATTGTTTTTTGGTCAGCAAAAAAGACAACCTAGCTATTTACCTTAGCGCTTACCTTAACAGTTTATTGAGCATTTACCTTAGCACTTACCTTAACCGTTGTTGAGCTCACTAGGTTGAATATTGAGCATTTACCTTAGCACTTACCTTAACCGTTGTTGAGCTCACTAGGTTGAATATTGAGCATTTACCTTAGCACTTACCTTAACCGTTGTTGAGCTCACTAGGTTGGGGGTTTGTTGTGTGTCAAACAACTCCAACAAGTTTGTTTTGTGACAATCTCTCTCTTGTTTACCTCAACACAAATCCAACACCCCACTCAAGAACAAAGCACAATGATATTATATTGATTACCATTACATCCGAGAGATAATGGTTTTAGTACGATTTTTATCACACACATTTCTACTCCACTTAACCTTGCAGACATCCTAACCAAGTTTAAGCCACATAATGCCTTCTACTCTTTGAGATCAAACTAGGGGCTGGTAAAAACTCTACTATATATGTTGCGTAGACTAGAGCAAGCAAAACCTCTTGCGTAGAGAAAAGGTTTGGTCGTCAACAAAAAGAAAAAGTCTCTCACTCGAAAAAGAGACTTCAAAATATTCATGAGCTAGGTTCAAGGCAAACAACAAAACGAAGCCATCAAGCGTACAAGCGTCTGGGTCACATGAAACCAACCGTTGATCCTACAAAATCAATTTACAGTTTTAAATCTAGAATAGCCAACACGTGCTGGTCGCTCATTAGTAAAATTTCTTTATAAAACTTGAAAAATCAATATAATTGTATCTGAAACAATTAAAAAGAAAAAACATTGTTAGATCAAGTTAAAAATTCATTTTCTTTCTTTTGTTCTGATCATCATTTTTTATCGAGATGAATCATAAACCATCATTGAAATTCAGAGTTTATCAAATTGAATGTATATGTCAAATGAAATTTATTGTTTTTTCTTTTTTAACTAACCGGAGTTTTAATTTTTAAAGTATGGAGAATATTTTGACCTAAAAAAAGAGAATAATGAGTAACGAAGAAAATTCTGAATTAAATTAGGAGAAAACGAAAGAAAAAAAATATATATATATATATATATATTTTTTTTTCTTTTTTGACAGCATATTACTATATATATATTAGAAAAAGGAGAGATCAGAGAAGACAAATGAAACAGAAGGTGTCATCTGAATCTGAAGACATAACGACACAGATTCCTCAGACTCCGTTGTCTTTCTCTCCCTGCGGGCCCCTTCACCCCTAGTTACACATCTCTTCCCTCTTTTGTCCTCATCCATTTCTTTTTTTTTAGTATTTAATTTTATTGTTTAGTGGACAAAAAACAAAATCATTTAAGAGCTGAGTGAAAACAAAAATATCATTGGAAAAAAAAAAAAAAAAACATCAATTATTATGACCCGGCTTATCTTCAATTATTTGTTTTTTCTATATCATCGATTATTGTTGAGTCCTATTCAACTAATTTCATCCGATACCATTTTTTTTAAGAAATAACCTGCCATCAAAAATACAAGAAATAATAAGGGTCAATTTAGCAAATGACCATAACAAAAAAAAAATTAAGAAACTAACCATAGAATTAGAGAGAGATATAAGGAAAGATAGAGAGAGAAAAAGAGAGAGTTTTGGTTAGTTTGTAGGTTTTTGATTTTATTATGGTTATTGGTTTAATTTTCCCAAATAATAATAACCTGCCACCAAAAATACAAGAAACAATAATTTGTTTATGCATAAATAGTTTAGATATTGCCAAAATAAAATAATTTAAAAGAAAGAATGGCTTATTTGCTAGGTATCTACATTTTGATTCAAAATTGACAAAAAAAAATATGGATGGTAAAACTATAACAAAGGAATTTTATTTTTGCGAATAGTGTAAATCATGTATAAATTGTATGTCATATTAAAAATTAGTGTATTAATTTTCTTAAAACATATTAAGATATAAATAATCTTTTAGAAAAAAATTTAAGATATAAACATAGCATGTTATAAAAAAAATATCATAAATTAGAGAGAGAAAAATCTGCATAAATTTTTACCTTATTATTCAAATTATCATTTTGGCAATTTTTTAATATAGACTAATTATTTAGTTGTTTTAGCCAAGAAAGAATCTAGTTCCATTTTCTTATATGTTAGGAGCTAAGAATCTTTTTAATCATCATTGGTTGAAAACAAAAATAATAAATCAAGAGATGAGTTGACAAGAAAAACAAAAATAAATGTAAAGATATAAATGGAATCAGTTGGCCAATCATGTTTCAGCTAATAGGGTAATAGAGAAAGGACATAACGTGGGCGACAAAGCTAGCCGTCACGATTATGCCACGTGTAAATCAGAAATGTGCCAGATCAGCAATTAACAGGTCAACTTTCGTACAAAACAGACCCACTCGACTCTATTTAAAGCGTTACAGTTAGTTGTCTTTAGCTGTCACGAGCGTAAGTTAACGAGTCGTCAAGTGTGAGTGTTTTTACTTTTTAAGTGCGCGTCAGGCGCAATATAGTCCCGCGTAAGTTAACAAGTCGTTAGCTGTGTGTTTTAAGGGGCGCGTCAGGCGCAATTTAGCCCCGCTATATCCTTATCCTTTGGGCCCAAAAACTTTTAGCTTTGGCCCACTTTTATAAATGAGCAACGATTTTTTTTTTTTTCCCTGTCGCGAGGCCATAATTCTTTTCTTCCTTTCTTCAATGTCCCAAAAGGCCAAAAGACACTTTCGTCTTATATGAAGTTGGATAATTATATGTTAATTTAAATTTAATACATATTAATTCTTGACAAGCTCTGTTGGAAAAAATTATTTGGGATCGTCTCCCATCTCTCAAACCGTTATCAAGATCGAAAGACTCAAATATATAACTTATATTGTGGTTCAATAATATGAAAGGACGAATTTAGTATAAATGTTCTTCAATAGAGAATTTAATATATCTATTGATTGCGAGTTTTTATTTTATATTGCACCAATTGATTTTTTAATATTACTACTTTTTGAAAATGAATGCATGCAATCAAAGATGAAGCATCATGCATGGCCGAGGCTTCAAATGTTTACAAGTGAGATATTAGGATATAGAATGGTCCCCTGAAGCCAGATTTTGCATTTCTTGGGAGAGAAGGAAATCAGATTGCTGATGTTATTGCCAAAAAGGTTTGTTTCTTTATGTACTGCTTATTTTGCTGTATGTATTCGTAAATCCCAGTGGTGAAAAGAGAGAAACGATCATGTGTTTCGAGTATGTTTAATCCAAATGAAGAAAAACAAACAGTGAAAATGAATCAAGTAATAATAAAAACTAGCATTTGAAAAAAAAAAATGGTGGTCACGACTATGCACATGCAATGCAACTCATTTATCATGATATAGCTTAAATTCTGTGATTTGATATGTCTCTTGTTTTCATTTGCATAAAACATAAACGACGAAGGTTAATCATCTAGGGAAGGGTTTTCAATATTCCAATTTCATGTAATGGCCCTCACAAACATTTACTTTGTTTCTTATGGAATTTAATTATTGACCAAGAAATGAATTGTGAGGTAGGCAGGCCAATATGCACCATAAAAGTTAGAAACTGAGTATGGTTTTTTTTTTTTTTACTATATACTTCGTAAGCACATTATTATGATATTATCCAACTCATGGATAACCGTTATAAAATATATATTACATGATTAATTTTTGACATAATTACATATAATTTTTTTTTATAAAACAACTTATAATACGCTTTCGGATTTTGTTTAAATAGCTTTGAATATGTAGACTTTTGGTTAAATATTTTGAAAAATATGATTATGTAATTTAACTATTTTAGATGTTTGGAGATATTAATTAAAATATAACTATTAGAATTTAGATTTAGGTAGCAAGTCGAATTAGATAACCCACATTACCTTTTCTTAAGAGTACATGTTTGTTTGAATACTGTTTTTTTTTTAAAGTCGAGTACGGATATCAAAATTTTATCAACCGTAAAAGTCGAGTTAGTTAACAAATGTTTCAAATTTCAAAGATATAAGCCTCGTGATGGTTGAATATTAATTTTTTTAAAAAAAAAATTGTCGTCTGGGAAAATTAATTTAAAATGGGGAGAAAGGAGTTAATGGTTGTTTAAGCAGTTGATGGTGAAACATGGAAAGAGACGTTTGGGTGGTTCGGTTTGGTTGTCTGAGCAGTGACGCTTCTGTTTGATTTGGAAGGTTTGGCGGACAGTGACACAACAACTTAACTACACCCATCTTCCCTTTTGTCACATCTCATGTCTTTCAACCATCTCTCTCTACTCTTTTCAGATTTTCCTAAACAATGGATAGATTTAAAGAGTCAATCGGTGAAATAAATGGTCCGATTGATAACCTAAAACGGTATAAGTCGTATCGCAGTTTTTGGTAAAGTTTTGCGTTACCAATCAAAGCCAAAGACTTTTGAGTAAGAAATTAATCACAAATTTCTTAGTATTTAGAAATGATCATCAATAATCTAGCATATTTGACATAGGCATTATGTCTTATAGTGGCCGATAGACATGACAGTAGTTCTAACACAAATATAACTCAACACATCAATTTGAGCTTACATTTAAAAAAAAAATTAAATAGCATGTTATTCCACAACAATAGTATGACATGAAATATAATCAATATATAAAACATTTTGCTATTGGACAAAAGAAAACTATATCTTGCTCTGAAATAGTATACACATTTACTGTTAATCATGGAAATATTTATCTAGAAAGATTTTTTAATAGTAGGTTGAGAAATATTTGAGAATGCTACATATAACTATATTTTTATTGTGTACTTTTTGAATCCAACAAGATTGTGTGGTAGTACAAATTGCTTTGCAGGTCTACATATAGATATAGTATTCATATATTTATGAAAAAAAGTATTTACTAATAATCAAAGTTGTAGAACTTTTGGTGATTAATGGGTCAAATGTTGACAAAAAAATGGGTCAGATAAATGTTGACAAAAAATGGGTCAGATAAATATATTCCTGCATGATTCAGTGTCTAATGTTTTCTCTGAAAAGTGTACAAATCAAACCGTTCGTTAAATTCCTATTTAAATACAAAATTCGTCAACATATTTGCTCAAATAATCACTCAAAAAAACTTTTCTGCAAACTTGGGTTCAGAGTAACCTGTGTGCGTTAAATTTGTATGTGTGAGAAATTATACCTTTTCTTATGCAGAGACAACTTATAGAATAAGTAGACTGTTGAGCACAAATCAAGAAAACTAATGTGTAGAGTTTGGGAAGAAGACTTTAAGATTTTAACAAAGGAAAAAAGAAAAAGAAAAGAGTTTAAGATAGGAATAGGATAGGAGTCATAGGACCATTCATAATAAATCATAATGTAAGACAACCCAGCAACACATTATTTACCATTCTAATTTTGTGTTGCTTCTTTTTGGCCATGTCAAGTCCATTTATTAATTACATATTCATTTTACATGTATATATATCAGTGTGTATATTGGAGATAAGAAGAAAAAAATATATGGCTGAAATACACTAGAAAGACAAAGAAACTGGGTGTCTTGTCGATAATTTTATGTTTTTTTCAGAAGTCATGCATTAATTGATTCCTTTGTTTTCTTCTTCTCTCACGTCCATTTGTTCTCTCTATTAAATATTTTTTGTTTGCTCGTTCTTTTTTTTCAACTTTGTTTGGTCATTCTTTGAAAACGAACGTAGCACATGATATTTATTTACATGTTATATTAGAATTTTCATATGATAATAATAAAGACCAATTTATGAATGAGCTGGGGTATGTCGTGTCAGGTTATAATTGGCTGATTTAATCCGGACAAAACAATCGAACGAGTACAACTTTCAACCAACTCAAAAATCCGTTTTAACAGCCGCGTATTCATCTCCGGGTCAACACCCCCACCCCCCCCCGCCCCCACCCCCCCCCCCTCCTTACTCGGTGTCAATTGAACAGACTGTCCATGGGCGGCTAGTCCAGCCCAAATTATTGTGGACCGGCCGAAATGGACTAGACCATGCGATCAACATACGTTTTATTCCTATTTATGATGTCATTAAGTGAACTCGTAATAATTTGTTTTCAATGTTGTCAATATGATCATAAATTTGAGCTTAATAATGCAATACGGGAGAAATTCTCTTTTAGAGGAGTTTTTTACTTTCTGTGTGAAATTAATTTTCTTAATCTAATATAAAGAATTAGTCTACATATTATTTTTATAAGTTTCTTTATTTTGTTATTAAAATTTTAAAACATACAAACATGATTTTCCTGAAAACAAAAGTAGGCGGAAAAAAAAAGATCCGAGACAAAAGTCTTATGAAAAAAAACATATAAAAAATCAAATTTATATAACCATTATAAACAATCCTATGAAACTAAATCAAACAATGAAATAAATAAAAAATTATATAACCATTATAAACAATCCTATGAAACTAAATCAAACAATGAAATAAATAAAAAATTATATAACCATTATAAACAATCCTATGAAACTAAATCAAACAATGAAATAAATAAACCGGTACAAAAGATGTAAAGAATCTAGCAGAACTGTTTGTCGAAAATAAAATTTGTATTCAATGATAGAAAAAGCAAAATAAAGAAAATAGCAATGAAAGACAAACAATTTTTTTATATATTAAGTTTGTGACCTTTCATTATCGCACAAGTGATTTTTTCCACTAACATATTTTTTGAACGTTTGATTTACTAAATTGAAATTAGGGTTTAAGACTTTTGATTTAAGGTTTAGTTTTATCCGGGAGTCAATTTAATAAATAAAACAGTAATATGTTAATGAAATTTTTTTTGCGTTTTGTCTCGTAATAATTAAAAAAAAAAAACAAAACAGACAAAATATTTAGTTTATCAAAGTATTATCTCTAGTTAAACATCTACCAATTACCATTTACTAAATTTGTATTTAAATTTTTTTCATTACAAATTAAACTCTTTACCATAATTTATTTTTTACCCCAAATGAAGTAATATGAACTATTCATTTGACCATGGGTTTAACATATTGTTGTTTTTACCTCAAATCTATTCTGAAAATTCATCTATGAGACGGGTAAAAAAAAGGTAAAAAGAGAAAAGCAAGAGGATAGGTGAATGGTTTTAACCATGGTTAGGTATTTGTCCGGTCAATAATGGTTTCTGATTTTGAGTAAAATTTGTTGGTGATCAAAATATCGCGGGTTAAACAAAAACATCTAATCTCGTGATATGATAAAATTGCTAATTTTATACTATAAAACTCACTTGTTCTGGACCTGATTACTGAGCAAATGAAACAAACAAGTTAGTTGCAGGTTTTTTTCAAACAATTTTTTTCGAATTTAAAAATTATACAATAAATAAAAGAGTTTAAAATTTTGTGTTGAGATAATCTCTCGGGTTGTTTGGTTCTTGTTCTGTATACTAAGTACAGAAAAAAAAAAATAGTGTTTATTGTGGTCTTGTCCGTACCGGATTATTGCTCTTGTGCGATCTGATCGGCCATTAAAGCTTTTTCCCTCTTCACTATGATACCTCTTTTGAAGTGAAAAAACCAAAAAAAAAAAAAAACTTTACTGTTTCTCTGCAAATTTTTCACTAATCTCTCTCTCTCTCTCTATCTTTCTCTTTCACTTCCCCTTTTTTCCCCTGGAACGGTTTTTTTGTCTCTCTCTCTCTCTCTCTCCTTCTTCTGTTTGCTTCTTCTCTGGTTTAAAGAGACGAACTTGATTTTCATGTATTGAAGAAACTTAAATATTCTTGTCCGAAAAGGAAGACGAAAGGACTGATCTTTCTCCTCTGATAGCTTTTTTTTTCTTTTATCAGTAAGGAAAAACAAATTGAGATTATTATATATTTCTTCGTCTTCCCTCATATTCACAAAAAAAACAGAATTTTGATATATTCAAAATCTTTCCTCTGTTTTCTTCAGAGTTAAAAAAAAAAAAAATGGAGCAAGAGAAAAGCTTGGATCCACAACTATGGCACGCTTGTGCTGGATCAATGGTTCAAATCCCTTCAGTGAATTCAACGGTCTTCTACTTCGCTCAAGGCCACGCAGAACACGCTCACGCGCCTCCTGATTTCCACGCGCCGCGCGTCCCTCCGTTAATCCTCTGCCGCGTCGTCGCTGTGAAGTTCCTCGCCGACGCAGAAACGGACGAAGTCTACTCCAAAATTACGCTTCTGCCACTCCCCGGAAACGACCTGGATCTGGAAAACGACGCCGTCCTCGGTCTAACTCCGTCTCCTGACGGTAGTAACAGCAACGGTAACGGTAACGAGAAACCGGCGTCTTTCGCCAAAACGCTGACGCAGTCTGACGCAAACAACGGCGGAGGATTCTCCGTGCCGCGTTACTGCGCCGAGACGATTTTCCCGCGGCTTGATTACACGGCGGAGCCTCCGGTGCAGACCGTAATCGCCAAAGACATCCACGGCGAGACCTGGAAATTCCGGCATATCTACAGAGGAACGCCTCGCCGTCATCTCTTGACCACCGGCTGGAGCACTTTCGTCAACCAGAAGAAGCTAATCGCCGGCGACTCAATCGTTTTCCTCCGCTCCGAATCCGGCGACCTCTGCGTCGGAATCCGCCGCGCTAAACGCGGCGGTCTCGGATCCAACGGTCTAGGATCCGACAACAACAACAACAGCCCTTACCCCGGATTCTCAGGTTTCCTCCGGGACGACGAGACAACAACGTCGAAGCTAATGATGATGAAACGCAACGTGAGCGGAAACGGAAACGACGTGAACGCCGCGGGAGGGAGGGTTAGAGTGGAGGCAGTAGCGGAAGCGGTGGCGCGTGCGGCGTGTGGACAAGCGTTCGAGGTGGTTTACTACCCACGCGCGAGCACGCCGGAGTTTTGCGTCAAAGCCTCTGATGTTAGATCAGCAATGAGGATAAGATGGTGTAGTGGCATGCGTTTTAAAATGGCGTTTGAAACAGAGGATTCCTCAAGAATCAGTTGGTTCATGGGAACCGTCTCCGCCGTTCAAGTCGCTGATCCAATCCGTTGGCCTAATTCACCATGGCGTCTCCTTCAGGTAAATAAAAAAAGCCAAAGTCTCTTCCTTTACAAAACCCGCGTTTGCAAAACGCTCAAAATGTTTTGCGGTTTTATTGGTTATTATTTATAGGTAGCTTGGGACGAACCGGACTTGCTTCAAAACGTGAAACGCGTAAGCCCGTGGCTAGTGGAATTGGTATCGAACATGCCAGCAATACATCTTTCTCCATTTTCTCCTAGGAAGAAGCTGAGGATACCACAGCCTTTTGAATTCCCTTTCGACGGCGCCAAGTTTCCGATTTTCTCCCCTGGATTCGCCAAGAACAACGGCGAGTCCGTGTGTTATCTGTCAAACGACAACAACACCAATGCTCCTGCAGGGATACAGGGAGCCAGGCAAGCTCAACAACTCTTCGGATCACCATCTCCGTCTTTGTTGTCTGATCTCAATCTCAACGGTTACTCCGGTAGCAACAAGTTACAACCTTCTTCTCCGGCGATGTTTCTCTCCGGTTTTAACCCGAGGCATCATTACGATAGCATCGTGTCCCGTCAGGGTAGGGATACAGAGTATAACAATAGCATTTCTTGTTCTTTAACTATGGGGAATCCCGGTTTAGTTCAGGACAAGAAGAAGTCCGGTTCGGTTAAGACTCATCAGTTCTTGCTCTTCGGTCAACCTATTTTGACCGAGCAGCAAGTCATGAACCGGAAACGGTCTTTGGAAGGAGAGGCGGCGGCGGCGGCAGCGGCGCAGGAGGAGAAAGGTTCAGCGGATCGCGGTTTAACATGGAATTACGGTTTGCAGGGACTTGAGACGGGTCATTGTAAAGTTTTCATGGAATCTGAGGATGTTGGACGCACGCTCGATCTCTCGGTTATTGGCTCGTACCAAGAGCTATACCGGAAATTGGCTGAGATGTTTTGTATAGAAGAGAGGTCGGATTTGTTGACCCATGTTGTGTACCGGGACGCAAATGGTGTTATCAAACGTATTGGAGACGAGCCTTTCAGGTACAATATAATCTCAAAAGAAAATGTTTCATATAAATTTTATAGTAGCGGTTTAGTTTTCGATTTGCCTCTTTGATTGAATTTCCGGTTTGAAACGCAGTGATTTCATGAGAGCGACGAAGCGGATAACGATCAAGATGGATATTGGCGGCGACAACGTCAGAAAGTAAGTCTATCTCTCAAGTATATTTTCGGTTTTGTTTATGTAGCGATTGGAAATTTGGAATACCGATTTCGGTTTGGTTTTCCGGTTGTGTGTAGGACGTGGATAACCGGGATCAGGAATGGTGAAAATGGTATAGACTCTTCTAACAAGACCGGTCCACTCAGCATCTTCGCTTAAAAAGCATTGAAGAAGCAAGTGGCCTTTGTTTTGATCCTAGTTTTATTTTATGTCTTTTAATCTCTTTTTGTTTTTCTATTTTATATCCATTTTGCTGTATGTGGTGTGGAACAAACTATTTCCAAGTTTCAAGAAATTCCTCAAATTGGTATTTGAATAATTTGTTTGGGTTGTAAGCTGTATATGTTAATCAAAGAACCTGCCATATCATTTGGGAATACCTAACATAAGCTAAATTTGTTTGAAGAGGAGACTATTATGAGCAAAATGTGTGTAAAAATGTCTATAGCACTTTAATAGAAGTTATTTTTTTCTGTTAAATTGGTTTTTGTAGCTTGTTAAATATTGATTGATGCATGAAGAAAAAACCTTATTTTTACATTTGGTACTTTGAAGTTGATTTTTATCAACGGAGAGTGATGATTTTTGTTATTTGAAACAAATATTTTTTTTTCTAGTTACCTAACTTTTTTGTGCTACTGTTAGCTTTTTTTTGTGCTACTGTTAGCTAGGTTAGTTTTATAAGCTTCCCTAAACTGTTGCTTGTTTTTCTACTATTCGTTTTTCAATTTTTCTTGTAAAATAAAACTCACAAAAGGAATTTTTTCAGTCACATATTTCCTCTAATCCAACGGAATTTTTCTGCAAGAGAAATAATCAAATTAAACATAGTTGTTTATTGTCCATCGGATCTACATAAATTTCATATTTTTGGTCTCCCCCTCACTCCATATTAATTTAATTAGTTCAATGAACAGCAGAGGAAGATCTATAAAAAATTTGGTTTAAGATACCTTCAACTATACTTAAAGTTAGTTGCTTTGAAAATTAACCACAAATATTTTATTCAACAGTATTTACACACACACACGTACATATGTATAATAGCTTTCTGCTGAGAACAAGAAATTGAATCTTTAAAAATCGACAGAATAGTAAAGGATTAAAATATAAACAATGTTCCATGGGACAATGTTTTACTCATAGGTTACTTGGAATCTATGTTTACACATATATCATATTTATATATGTAATCTTTATCAAATCTCTTTCTTTTTAAGTTATTACCATTTTTTTTTTAACCAAATATTGGTGGATATTCCAGTTCAAACTAATTCAATTCGACTAGAAAACATAAGTAGAAGAAAGTGCCAATGTTAATAAGTTTTAATTATTATGCTAATAAAAATAGGGGAAAAACAAATAACAAAATAGTACAGTAAAAGAGAGCTTAGGGATCTAAAATGCGGAAAACATGACAGCAAAAACTTGACTGTCCCAGCGAAGTTGTCGAAAAAGTCAAAGCAAAAGTCATAAAAGAACACACATTAGCCACTGGGTCCCGCACATGACATTGTCTATGGTCCATCTCACGTGCGGTCCCATTTCTGCCGCCGTTTTGATGCTTGTGCCCTCCTCTCTCTTTTAGTTTTAAACCCTCTCTACTAAAAACACATTTGCTCACCAATAGCTAGTTACTGGCGTTGGCGGCGAGAACTCAAGTTGTCGTATAAGTCGTTGATGAACGAAGAGATCTTGCGAACGTGGTTACTGAGATTTGTTTTCGCGGAATCACGATTGAGTTATAACAACGTTAAAATCGATTTGGGAATCACAAAAGTCGCATGCGTTTTGGGAAACAAGCTTTAAACCATTTTCGTATGCTTTTGGTGCCAAGATGATATCTCAAACGTTTTAAATTATAAACATCAAATTCTAAACCCAAACTGTTAAATTAAGTTTTGTTGAAGCTCATAAAAACATAAAACTAAAGAGAGCCTAATGCTAGTACAAAATACAGTAGTTAGTTTTTTTTTGTGTATGAGATTCAAATCCAGTTTGCCTTGGCCGGTTATTTTCTAAATAGAAATATCTAAACACTGATTTTGGATACTGATAAAATTATGGGACGAATGTTCGGAACTCCCAAAGTTCATAAATCATTATAAAATGTAAATCTTAAATTTTTAATCCCTAAACATTACTATAATTTATTAATCCAAACGATAGCATAAGTCTCGCCAAAAATCATACACGTTTAATAACAAAATATAAAACCTATAATTCCATAAATTTTATACGAGTTAACTCTGTAAGAATTACTATTCATCTTTTTAAAATACACATCAATTTGTCGTTTTAAAAATAAAAAATCAATTCATTGGAAGTTTTTTTTCTTTTGATTATATTATATTGGAACGAGAGGATACAATTTTACAAAGGCAGAGTCGACGGTTAACTAGCAACCCCGAAAACGAAGCCCACACATGAGATACGTTTTTGGAAACTAACCGATAAACAAGGCAAGAAAAAAACAAAAGATTTTTCTAACATTCCCCAAAACAAGCCATACAACACCAAACCACTCTAAACAAAGACAATGGTAAACAATCCGAAGATGCAAGAGAACACGATTCTTCTTGCCAATACCGACGCCGTGCGAAGAGACACCATCCTGAAAAGGATCTTATACAAGAATGCATGATACTACTGAACAGATGTAGCATATGAATAACCCAACACGATTAACTTTTTCATATTCCATAAACAAAGAACCCACGCTCAAAAGAGAAGAGGAGCTCCCTCCACACCAAATCCATCTATCGAGAGACTAAAACACAAGGATGAACCATCGAGGATACATAACGATCCAAAGACAATCGATAGAGATTATTCCATTATCAATTTGGAGAGGAGAGAGGAGAAACTGGTTTTCTAACTTCCCTTTGAAGATGTTAATCAATATCCATTCATAAAACACACAGCTTCTACACCGAAACTGGGACCAAATGCCGATGAAGAGAAATGCCACTACCTGAATCAGGAGCAGTCCGAGGTTGAGACCTCACCAGAAGAACACATATAATTTGGGGAAAACTCCGAAAAACAAACAAAGGCCATAAAAGTCAAAAACGACCAGATCTCTCTCCGCCGTAGCTTTGACAGCCCCTACCATCGCCGGAACATCCAAAACCAGGAAAGATCTGATGGGATCTAGAAGTTTCACCCTCCAAACACTACTACAACCAAAATCTGAGAGGTTACCGTCACAAATTGTAGGGTGAAAAGCCATGAGAAGAGAAAGAAAATGAAGGATACAAAAGGTAAATCCGAATATATACAGTCTAGTGCACCAGCAAAAGCCGGCCACGACCATTCATTGGAAGTTTATAGATACATAAACATAACAAATCCAAATCAACTTTCTAGTTCAGTATAATTAATATTCTTTACGTTTCATAAATATTTTTAATTTTACACTTTTTCATAGTATATATTAAGAAAATTATGAAAGACATATTTTACCCCTTATTAATACAATAAATAAATTTATCTTTCTAATTAATACTTCCTCTGTTTTACAAAGAGTGTCATTTTGACACTTTTCACACAAATTAAGAAATTTGATAAAAAGTCTCTTCTATCCCTTATAAATTCATTAAACAGTTTTCTCTCTCTAATTAATACATTAAAACAATATGGTTAAAACTGGATTTTTCTTTAAAATTTTGCATTGAAAATATAAAACGACACTCTTTGTGAAACAAGAATTAAATCTTAAAACGACACTCTTTGTGAAACGGAGGGAGTACATTACAATTATAAAATTAAAACTGAAAAAATTCAAAATTTTGCATTGGATTGGAAATATAAAGTGACATTTTTTATAAAATAAAAAGTTAAAATGACACTTTTAGAAAACGAAAAAAATATTAAAAACAAATAAATGATGGATTAAAATGAAATTGACTAAAAAAATAAATGTGCTACCCTAGGAAAACTTATAAAAGAAAGAATGCCATTGTTTTAATTTAAAAAGGTGAAACCATAAAAAAAAAAAGCTAAATTCTTGTGGCACATTTAAGAATAGGCATCTGAGCATATACTTATTTATAACTCCTTATAGCATCTCCAATGGGGGTTCTTAACATATAATTATTAGAAAAAATAAAAAAAATAATTCAAAACTAAATGAAATGTTAAGAACCGGTTTTTAAAAGAGATTTTTTAGAATTGTAGAACTCCATACGTGTCAGTTTGTGATTGGTCGGTTCATTTTAACAAAAAAAATTAAAACTTCACAAAAATTTAAAACTTCACAAAAATTAAAATTTCACAAAACTTCACAAAATTAAAACTTCACAAAACTTCTCAAAATTAAAACTTCACAAAATTTATGAAATGCAATAATTTTTAAGTTTTATAAAATATAAAATGTTTAATAATTTAAACAAAATAAATTCTACTTAAAATATTATAATTTTCAAAATAATATTGTATTTTATTTTTAAGAACCTTAAATGGGATTTTACCATTGGAGCCATACAATTTTAATTACTTTTAAATTTTTTTTAACTTAAACATTTTCAAAATTTATAATTAAAATAATGCTAAAAACTCATAAAAGGTTCTTTCTTACATCTTAAATTAGTTATTCTTCTACTTTTATCATAAATCTTTTAGTATAATTTTAATTTTTACACATATAGAGCAATATTTGAAGAAGCAGTCAATGGTCAAAACATTTACCGAGAATAGAGACGAACAAGAAATAAATTAGCAGAAAAGACAACAAAGGGCGAAGTTTTTCGAAGCAAACAAAACAAGTTCCCTTATTTTGCTCTCTTATTTTTCAGTTCCAATCCGATTGCCGTGGGATCTGTTTTGTTTTTACTTCATTTCGTTGGGATAATCCAATTTTATGTATGATAATATTCAAACAAGTAATTATGTATATGTATATGTAATAGATAATTGATTTATTCTTGGGCTTATCCGTTTATCTAATAGAATGACAAAAAAATTGAACTGCAAGTTTGAATTGTATTTTTAAAACATTAAATATTTAAATGTTTTTTTTAAACGTAAAACAGTAACAAAATATGAAGATTGTAAACATGAAAAAAAATATTGAACGTGAGAGATATTTTCTTTGTAGCTCGTTGATGATGATTCGTGCAAAACTTCTCTCAGGTTTTATTTATAATCGTAATTTAATGTATATAATTTTGAAAACTTTGTGGCTTTTTTTAGGTTAAAGAGGTACAGAGCCGAACTTGAGGCCAAGCAAAGCACCCCTTTTAACATAACTAAATTATCGATCACTTTTTAAAAAATATCCTTTAGCTAAGGTGGTTGTATGTAGTCGATATGTAACTAAAAGGTAGAGAGTTTGAATCTTTCTCACTATAATAATATCTTTCTCACTACAATAATATTTTTTTCTTACGACCCGTATATTGTCAGGACCGGCTCTGAAGAGGTACAACATGATCCATTTCAATATAATTATATAAATTATATAATATTATTTGGTTTTACTATTATCTTAAGAGTACATACTCGAAAGGTTAGTTAGGCAGATCTGATTTTCTGTTCTTTCACATAAAAAAATGAGAGAAGTTTGTTCATAACTAGTTACATGTTTCGCACACATTAAAATCATGATTAATGATTCATTAATTGGTTAAGGTCCCGATAGATCAGACGGTCTCGAATAGTTAATTTAGACATTGAAAACTAAAACAATTGAATGAGTCAAAATTGTAGACACATAGGGTGGCGAACCCAGCGAACGCTGTTAATGACAAATGTTAATTACATATTTAATTAACCAAAGTGTAGACAGAAAGAAAGCACTCGCACAAGATCCAAGACCATTATCATATACGTAGGAGAAAGAAAAAAAAACATTTTGAGTCTCTGTCAATAACATCAAATTCACCAACCATTTAAATTATTTAACACAGATGATTCGGTTGGTGTCATCATGATCCATTTTGTGACATCTTCTGTTTTCATTCGTTCTTTTTTTTTTTCCTCACACGCTAACATGTGGATACATAAAGTTCAAAAAAAAAAACACGTGGATACACACTTGTGCAATACCAATTCTTCTATTTTGTCAACATGCAACGGTTTGTTATAGACAAATAAGTATTTCAATTTATAATTAAGATAAACTATGAGTATCTCGGTAATTATAATTTATCTTAAAGAAACCATATAGTAGACCAAAGTTAACAAAATAGTCTAAAATTAAATTTTAAACACAAAATAACTAAATCTTAAACCCAAATTCATAAACTCCAACCAAATAAATTAAATTCTAAACCTTTGAATCTAAATTTTAAATCTTAAAATACTATTATCTGTTTCAAAAAAATATTATTTTATTCTTTTTCACATATATTAAATATTTTATTAAAACTTCGATTATACTTTTATTAATATATACAAAATAGATTTATTTTCTAATTAAAATACTAATATAATAAAATTAAAATTAGATTTTTTTTAAACGATATTTTTTATAAAATAAAATTAATACCGATATTATTTTGTGAAAAGTATGGAGTAGTTCTTGGTTGTCCTATAAATAATTGTTTGGTTCATGGTAGAAAACATAAGATAAATAAAAAGTAAAAATTGAAAGAAAAGTCGAAAGAGACAGAGATCTTTGATAACGTTGCACAGACGTCGCGTTCGTGCGGTAGGACCCACAAGTGTGTTTTGTTTATTGTTTTTGTTTTTGAGCGTCGAAACCGGTCTTGTTAGGTTGACATGGCAGCTACGTGTTAGCGTGATTGTCTCCGAAGTTATGCCACGTGTACGGTAGATTTTATATCATCCGTGTGAATCGTTCGATCGAGATTTTTTCATACATCTCTCGATCCGCTTTTACCGGTTTGTCGAAAGATTTTGCGGGCAAGCTAGTTGGTTTGGTTTGGTCAACGATATTTTCCAACTTTTTTTATTTCTCTGATTTTAAATCCCGTCAAATGTAAAATATCGTGTCGTGTGAATGTTCTTTTCAAAAAAGTAACTATACAAGGGAAGTGACTATATAACCCGAGAAGATATTAAATTAAATATTGAATAGGACATTTTCCATTAGTAACATTTGTTCAATGACAAGGTGAAAAACAAAGAAAATGACTTTGATGACAAAAGAAAAACAAGGAAAATGACTTTGCACTTTGCAGATAAAAACAAAACACAAAATTATTTCATCTGATGACGGCTTATAGCTACATATATTATAGATTCGTATCTACACGAACTACATATATTATAGCTACACAAATTTATCTAACTTATTTATAAAAATTACACCTATGTTTGAAATTTGGCATTTATCTCTTAAACAAATTAAACAGTTTTTGTTTTAACGGTGCAAAAGCTTTAGGCTGACGGAGTTAAAAAAATTGTGTTAGGTGGAGTTTCAAATAACATTTTATTGAGTTAACTAATTTTTTTTTTCCAACTGGAATTGGTTTTAGGATTGTATGTCGGAGATCTTGATTAGGTTTCTTCCATTATAAGTAGTAATTGTTAAAGAGTAATCAAAATGTTTCTCTTAAAGATTCTACATCACTTTTTTTTCGACAAACAAATAATTTCCATTAATTTTTAAAAATGATTACAAAGACATTATATATAACTATTAGAACACAAATTATCTGTGTATATGCTAATAAATCTATAAGAAAACGAGATTTTAATGTATGTTTGCAGGATGATTGTTCAAATTTTTATTTTTGGTTATTGAACGATTGAATTTGAAAGAACTAAAATGAATTCCTAAGTGATTGACTTTAAAATATTCGTAAAACTTTTTGTGGGATTTTAGTGAATTCTATTAATATGACAATACCATGAAAACTCATGTTGGAGTGAATAGCACTAACATCTAATGGAATTAAGTCAATAAATTGAATCAAACTATAATCAACTTTCATTTTGAAAAATGACTACAAATAACAGCTATAGTTTATATCGAAATTTCAATTAACCCCTGCATAGAATTAAATTTTTATACTAGTTAGTCACCTTTTAATGGCTCTTTGTCCCAATCGCATCCCTTGTTAATGGGTCTCTAACTCTGATTTAAAACAACAATTTTAGAGACTGTGAGTAATTGCTGAGTGGGAATAAAAGTAATGATGGTGTATATTGACATGCAAAATGATGTGAAACTACAACTATGTCATTAAACGAGTGTATATCAACTCTCCACAATGACATTGTAGTTGTAGTTTCACATCATTTTTGTTTATATGTATTGGGATGTGCTGCTGAGAAAATCACGATTCGTCTTGATATTTTTCCTTCTTTTTATTGTCACTAACATGCATCATACGATATTATTGAAGAGTAACTCTACCTCAAAAAAAAAAAAAAAAAATCTGTGGAAAACAAAAGGATGTTATAAAAAGTGTTTATGACGATATATTCCATTCACAACAGAGAAAATTTCTGAGTGGGAAGAAAAGAAATGATGGCATGCAAAAATGATGTGAAACAACAACTACAATGTCATTAAACAAGTGTATCAACTGTCAACAATAAATATGAATCAAATTATTTTATTTCTTTTAAAAGACCAAAGTGGGATGTTTTCTTCTTTTCTACCGAGCAAATGACGATTCGTCTTGAATTTGTTAGTGTGTCGCTTTTTGGAATCTTCATATTATAAAGTTGAATCAGGACCTTGTTAATTACTACTCCATTCCTCTTAACATTTTTAAAAACGAGTTTGATCGAACTATATAGTTGAAACCGTAGACTACTAAGGTAAAAAACTATAATCCTTTGAATAATGTTATTTCATCTGAAAGATATGAGCCAAAGTTATGTAATAGGCACAGTAAAATCAAAGACATTTTAAAAAAGAAAATGATTTAATAATTATATAAAACAACAAAAAAAAAAAAAAAAAAAGAGCATCAGCATTACGAGACAAAAACTTTATCAAATTACATGCTTCTGTATTTTTTTTTGTTTTTTTACTCCAAAACCGTAACTTCTTGATCAACCCTCCAGAAATTTGAATCGTTGAACTCTTTCACTCCCGAATTCTCCTCGTGGTTTTCGATTTCCGGAACTTTCTGAACGATACTCCTCTTCAACGGTCCAGCTTCACCGACTATCCCTTCTCTCAAAGCTTGCTCCATTGCTTTCTCTGTCCCTTCTGGTTCCACTCCCACAAACTCCACATCCTCTTCAAACAACGCTCGCACCGCCGGAGGCGATTCTTCCCCCGAGCTTCTGCTTCCGGTTGTCGGGGAGCCGTTTGGAATCACATGTTCGGTTTTGACATCTACCGTCGGTACATCGTCGACGAATGGGTTCAGACCGGAGCTAGTGACTTGCATTTCGGACGGTCCATCGTTGTTCTCGTCTGATGTTGATAAATTGACAGGAGGGATGTTCTTTGGTTTCGCGGTTAGATCATCATCATCTTCTTCTTCTTCTCCAACCAGAACTTCATCGTCACTGCTGCTGCTGCTGCTATTGTTGGCATTTGAGTTTCCGTTCAAGTACACGTCTTCGATGGTCGTGTCGCTGAATCTGTCGTCTTGGAATGCGAACCAGTTCGAATTTGTGAGCAAACTGCGGCAAATTGTTATCAAAATTTCAGATTACTTGAGTTAAAAGAACCAATATGAGAACAAGAAAAAAATGTTTGCATAATGCAAGTATAGGCGGATAAAAAAAAAAAAATACTAAAACGCACCTTCCTGGGTCATCTCCGAGTCTCAAGGATGAAATTACTACTTCAGCAGATTCATCGTCGAAGTAAGCATCCTGTATATATATATATATATATATATATATGAAAGACAATCCATTATCAAAAAACTGTTTTGAAGAGGAAAAATGCTTTTCAGGCTTACATGTTATCACAATAATGTGAAAACCTACTATATGTAAAGTTAATTCGATTTGCAAAGAAGAGGGAAGAAGAGTGAAGGACTTACAGTATCGTCTCTATCAAGAGTATTTTGGTCCTGAAACCAGAGAAGACAAAAGACTTAACTTGGTGTCAGAGCAAATAGTTTCATCAATGCAAAAAAAAATATAAGCACCTAAAACACCTCTTCATTATCGTCGTTTCCATAGGTTCTGTAGTTAAATGCTTGGCTCAAATTATTGGCCAGAGCTGCTACATCGTAATCCCTGTCTTCCTCGTCGCTGTCCCTTGTTCTATCTTGTAGTGTAGTTGGGCGCCTGTATGTGACATTGGTTTCAAATTATTTATAAGCAGGAAGTGAAACAAGGTCACAATGCAAACTACTTCGTTTGTTCATCATTGGAACTGAGAAGTCATAAGACGGACTACGACCCAAAGAGGTCTATTAATCAACTCCCATTCAAGTACATCGACACGTTTTATATAGAGAACTGTGAAATACAGGTCCTCATGAGCATAGTGCAGAAGAAGAATTAGTAGACTCCAGATTCATCCATCATTATGAACCAATCTTTATTGAGGGTTTAAACTAACCAATGAACGAAAATTTGATGGTTACTGAATTGAGGCCAAGGATACAGTGATGAGGGAAAATAGTTAATGAAAGTACCCGCATGCCCATCTGTACACATTCTCAACAGTGTTGCGCTCCTGCAGAACACTACTTTGCCACTCGTTCCATTCACTGTTTTCCTAATGATTTGAGAGAGGAAAGTCTCGTCAGCTACACGCCGAAAGTAAAAAAAATTGAGAGCACTCTTGAGCTAAAGCCTTTATGCATGCAATTGATGAATCTTTTTTAAGGAACAAATTACTCTGTAGAAGATTGTTTGGTTGTAACACCAACCTGAAGAGATGTCTTTATCAGGCCATTGCTATCACTCAACTGGACAAGTTTATTCCATAGTCTTGTGATTTGTCCAACATATCCTACCCGTGGTGGTTTTTTCCCAGTGGCAATCACGGTAGGCTACATCACAGAGAAAAAGTGGCATACATATTTGTTTAACTAATGATTATCCGAACAAGAAGACTATTAATCTTAACTTGAGTTGATGTGAGATGATACCACATTATATATCGATATTCTATTAAACACTTTGTCAAAAATAGTGTAGATTGTATACCAGTTTATCACCAGAAAGAACCGAGTCTTTGTCTGATGATATAATTTTGGAAATCAGATTGCATTCTTGAAGGATATGGTTAACCATTGTTTCGCTCTTATTTTCCAAACAAGAAAGTATTATACTCTCCACTTGGTGATGCAGAGCGTTATTGTATGGGTACCTTCATGAGTTGAAAGTATTCAGTTATTTAACATCTCAAGGAAAATTGCAACATCCAGATCAAGAGTTTAAAGTTTCGTAGAACCTTACTCGAAAAATAGTTCAAGGATCCTTTTAATTGTTCCAGAGCTCGCTAATTCTTTCCCAGCAGCTTCATTTTCAGATTTCAATAGAACCGCGATGAATTCTACAATCTGAAAAAAAAATCCGACCTGACAAACTGAGCCCAACATTCAGCGTAAAGATTTACATATAAAAAAGCACAGTCTACATCCAAAAACCTACAATTCCTTCTCAGAAATGCTTAAATTTAGGGTCTGACCTTCAGACGATGCTTTCCAAGAGGCGGCCTCAGCTCTCCATACGTTGTAGGTAATACTTTGCTGTCAGACGCTACACTGAGAAGCATAAGCATGTCACCTGTAGCAGAAGATCTTGTTCATATGAGGACAATGAGGAGACAAACCTTGATTTGACAAAACTTGCAACAAGACATATGCCAAGGAAGTCTAGGAAGGAATTCTAACAACCATGGAATTCACGAACTCCCTAATTTCTCAATATCCACATATAACAAAATGGAACAGACCAAATAGAACACAATATAAACATTAGTCAGCGGAAAGAGAAAAAAGAATCACAAAAATGTGAGCATTTTCCATGTGATTACTTCATGTGCATCTAGCACAAATTAAAATAAAAGAAGAAAAATAAGGCTCTGGTTGACTGGTTGTTTCATGGGAAGATTTTATATAACAGGAAACCAACTTACCAAGTTTAGGTAGCATAGCACCAATAGTCTCCTGGGTCACTGGGACAGGAGACTCAAACATATGTTGACCTCTAAAAGAATTGAAGAAAGGCGATGAAGCACCAGATCTCCTCGGATCTAACAGAGAGATGCATACAGTAAGTGAATGAACTAGGCCAGATTTTGAATGTGAATCTTCTATAGCATGACCAAATATCCTAGAAACGAAGCTGCAGAAGGAAGATCGAAGATTTACCATGTCAGACTATTGCATATATCCGCAGAAACCAGTGAAATTCATATATGAAAGTAAAGATGACAAACCCAGGGCTAGAGAGTTTTGTAGCTAAAGCTGAAGGTGCATTTCGAGTAATTGCACATAATGTTATTGCTGCATTTGCCTGAACCTCAGGAGGACTCTGATTCAAGTTACAGATGGTTTTAAGAAAATGGGTGCATAAAAAAAAGACTGTAAATGATTACGGCAATACTGTCAATGATAAATCCCAGTAACCGCTTTTTTTTTCATCTGGTAGCCTCTCACTATACTAAATTAATTTTAGACCACCGAGATTTATCAACAATAAAGCCTCAAGTCTCATTTTGTTGGAACAACCAAACTCGTTTTACTTACAGATGGATTTAGTTGGTCCACAATCATTTCAAGTAAATCGCTATCAGCCAAGTATTGCATCACATCCAGAAAGTTGGGATAGACATGATCATCAGCCCCAACCAAGCGAACCAAAACCTACACAACGTCACAAGAAGTTTATTTGTAAAGATGAACGATGAAGTGACACCAAGTTGCACAGGGTCTCAGACCACCATTTACCTCCATAATGGATGTTATTCCAATTAAATCAACCAATTGGCTAAAAACATTTTGATGCCCCTGAAATCATCAAAAGATATCTTTAGAAACATAGTTGGTGTAAATATCGCCAAAGCAATCCAGATATTGACAATGTAATCGGAATTGGTACGTGCATCAAATGGAATATTGTCACAAGTTAAATTGAACCATATAGTCACACCAAACCGATCTCATCAAAATGTACGTACAATAGAATCAACCATCATTTCAAGATTACAATAGCCAGACCAAACCTCTTCCTGTACATTACTACTAGTCAATTCCAGACATTCAATTCAGAGAAATTCCATAATAGTAATTTTAAAAAAATTGTTCCTTGATCAAAGTTTCATTTCAGCTAATGCTCAGTGAGCAAACTCACATTCGATATATACCTATGAAGAAATAAGATTTTCAACAATGTAAAAAATGCAAGAAAAGAGAGAAACAAAAAAGGAAAAAGGTTATCAGCAATTTTAAGATAAAGCCGCATTACTTACTTTTATGTAGTTCATAAGTGCTGCAGTCTTTCTGATCATAAGACATATGACAACCTAAATCAAACAGAGACATGTAAGATCACATCTGGCAGACCCTAAAATCAGTTGGCCTTTACACATACTTCTTATCACTAAAAAAGAGACCTTGCCGAAATAGCCTGCCAGCAACGCACTATGAGGACGATTCGGTTCCAAAAAGGCGAATAGCAAATCCATCAGCTTCAAGATAAAATTAGACCCAACATATAAGATCAGCTATAATGAATAATATATATCAAATTCCAAATAAAGTCGGCAACACTATGAATGAAAAACACCTTCTCATCCTCCACCAAAGTCTTGAGAATAACATCAATTTCACATGTGAATATCTCGCAAGAGATGAATGGAAACCTGAGAGAAGAAGAAGAAGAAGAAGAATCCATCACTAGCTGGAAAATAAAGCATTGCCAGCAACATTCAACAAATAAAAGCAAGGGCAATGAAAAGACAAAAGAAAAGGCCATGAAGCACATATTACTTGAAAGCGCGTTTGCTATCAGCATCGTCCTGAGGTTCTTCGACAACATACCGCAAAAGTTGCTCCACTCGAGCTTTATCCCTTAGACTGCAAAAACACCAATACAAGAAGTAATCAATCTGTTTCTCATGGGTTAAAAATCAGGTTAATGCGAGACAAAACACAAGAAGGAATCAGCAAAATATATACAAGATGAAGCCCCCACAAATTTATGAGTCGGCTATTCAGTGATTTGCATTCTTGAATAATCTCTTCCTCGTCAAGAAGCTCTTCCAATGTGAATCTCTCTTTGTCGAGTATCGAATCCACCTATATTTAGCACCAAAAACGAAAGAACATCAACCCACGAATAATCCCGAATTGTCCTGAATTGCAATATTATCGCAAACGAAAGAATTAGGTCTCACTACTAGATCGAATCTCTCTCTCTTCAACACACTAAAACCAGCTGAAAACAAAACAATCACAGAAACTCCCTCCCAGTAAACCCTTCCTTACAGCTAATCTACTTCGGGAACATAGCGTCTCTATAGACAATGAACAGAATGCGCGAAACGAAGAACCATTCCAGCTTCTTACAACCGAATCAAGGAGATCGATCTCACCAGAAATCGTTTTTCCAGGGAAAAGCAGAAGACAAGCGAAGAAGACGATGTAGAGCGATAAGAAGGAAGAAAGCAATGTGTTAAAACTAACTCACAGGAGACGATGCAGAGAGAGACGCTAGCTTCCAGAACATTGCGGCGAGGAAGGAGGGAAGGAGATGGAGAGCTTTGCCGTAGCGGCAGATCCTCGAACGAGTATAACCCTAGCAAGCGTTATTGGCGTTCACCGAGATGGAGGAGTGAAGAGCTCTGAAATCGATCAGTCAATGGTGATGGAGATCCAGAGAGAGAGAGAATGGGATCGGAGTGTGTCCCTGATATTTTTTGAAAAATCGAGGCAGAAATTGCAAAAACAAGGACAAAACTTTTAAAATTCTGAAATAAAATATCCAAATTTTCTTTTCTTTTTTTTAATACAGAATATTTGGAATCCGAAGCAAAATTAACCAAAGAAACCCCCAAATTTAATTTTCGGTCTATAAAGAAAAATGAAAAAAAAATATATTTCATTTGGTTTAATTGTTAAGCTGTGGTTAAAGTAATTTCGTCGAGTTCGGTATATTCCTTCTTTTGATCGAATGAGACACTCTCGCATAAACCTTTAACTTTTCCACGATCTGCTCTTCTTCATCTTCTTCTTCTTCCCCGTGATAGCTTAGGGTTTCCTACTTTCTTCGACCCAAGCTCCTATGGCTTCTTGCGATTTCTTCCTCTCTGCTTGATTCTCTCAGGTAACACAACGAATCTCTTACTCCTCGCCACTCGATCTGCGTGCTCATTTCTAATTGGATCTCGCTCTCTCTTTGCTTCTCCTGAACAAAATCTAGTCAAAATCTGCCTTATGGGACCTTGGATTAGATTTTGAAGTGTGTAGAAAGAGAGGATTCGAAAGTGAGAAAAAAATCAATAAGCACACATATATGCTTCTCTTCATTCCTCTCGATTCCGGCGAATATAATTCGATTTCATGCAAACTTGAACACGTTACATGAATCATTCAATCTCCTTGAGCTGTTCACTGAGAACCTAATGCAATTGATTATTCAATAACTGAAGCTAATTTGTGTTTATCTGGTGAATGATAATACTTCAGGTTGGGGAGATTAACAAGTGAAATTCCAAGATTTTGTATTCATCCGTTGGTATAAAGAAAGAGAGAGAGGGGGAGAGGGAGAGAGAGATGCGTTGAGTTGTGTTGGAGGAGGGAAGAAGAAATGAATGTGAGTCATGCATCGGTTCATCCCGTGGAAGATCCTCCAGCTACAGTAGTAGATAATCCGCCTCGCGTGAGGATGGATGATATCGAAGGGATGCCTGGAACTCTGCTTGGCCTCGCACTTCGTTTCTTCCAGTTCTTGTTTGCTGCTGCAGCACTCTGTGTCATGGCTACTACTAGTGATTTCCCTTCCGTTACCGCCTTCTGGTAAAATACCTTTTTTCTTTCTTTTCTTCTTCTACCATAATAAGACTCTTCAAATTTAGTGCTTCGAATTCGATTGAGAGCTTTGACACGAACGTGATAGCAAACCTATCTCTCTTAAAATATGTTATAGCATAAACTGGAATCTGTTTTTTTTTTGTTGTTAAACAAGTGTCAGGCTTGTGCCTTAGTGTGTGATTAGTTATGAAGCTTGTGAGTCTATAAATATCATCAGAGGCAAAATAACACCTTTTGGAAGAAAGTGTATGGGGGGTTTTAATACTTGTGTCCAGTAATGTGAGGTAGCTGTTAATGTTTACTGTATATACTTCTTTACTCGATCCGGGATATCTCATGGTAATAAAGATCATTAGACTAGATGGAGCTGTCGTTGAGGAGTTGAAACGTTGATGAAGGCTTATTATATCATGTTTTTTCATGAGGTCACTGTTATTAATCATGTTTTGCATCATGGTGTCTGTTGGTGGTTACTTAAGTAAGTTTCCCTTAGTGACGGGTGCTGGTGTACTTTGTCTAAGGTTCTTCTGTTGCAAATTCTCTAAAATCTTTGTAGTAGCATTTGAGCTTTGGACATAATGCTGCACATGATGGGTAGTAGTATATTGGGTTTATATATATCTATCCTTTATATGATTAAACCAAGTGCGATGACTGTTAGATTTTGTTAAAGATGGTTTACTGTTTTTTTTTGCTTCATCAGCTACCTAGTTGCAGCTACTGGTCTGCAGAGCTTGTGGAGTCTTTCACTAGCCATAGTTGACGTCTACGCCATTATGGTCAAACGATCGCTACAGAACCGTCGACTTGTGAGCTTGTTTGCAGTCGGTGATGGGGTGAGAGAGATTTCCGCACACTTAGAATCATTTAGCCTCTCTAATTTTTATCTAAATATGGATAAATAAGCAAAGTTGTTTTCTCAGGTGACATCGACGCTGACATTTGCAGCGGCTTGTGCATCGGCAGGCATAACGGTTCTGATAGACAACGATCTGAACAGCTGCGCACAAAACCACTGTGTTCAGTTTGAAACATCAACTGCTTTGGCCTTCATAAGCTGGTTTGCTGCTTTACCCTCCTTTCTCTTCAACTTCTGGTCTCTCGCATCCCGTTGAAAAAGAAACAAAATAGAAGATGCTCTGCTCCACAAGATGCTTTTTCACGGTGTGTTAATTGTGGGGTTTTTCTTTCGGTGTATAGTAGTAACTGGTTTTTTACTTCTTCGTCTTTCTTATTTGGGTTTGGGATTCAACTTTCTTCAAACCCCAAATATTGTTTTGTAAACCGACCTTGTTCGTTTCGTTGAACACTGACGATTTGGTCGGCTTTGGATCCTATGATTGAAAAAATATTAGCTTTAAAAGCTTCCGGTACTTGTTGCACTGTTACTATAAACAGATGGTTTTAAAAGAAGTAAAGACAATATATATGCAAATGGTTGCAGATTCAATATTCTGACAAAGGAGCTTTGGGAAACGACGAGATTTATAAAAGAAGAGATGACAAAATAAGAAGCGAGGACACAAACAAACTGAATAAGTAAGTGAAACAGATACAATTCTAGAATCCCAGATATCGCCAGTGCCATTCCTCCTAAAACTCCCAATATATTACAAATCCTTCTCATTATCAAACTATACTCGATCCACCACCGAGTATAATAACGATTCAATTTTTCAGAAACCAACCTCAAAAAATAACTAAACCCAGAGAGACAAAGTCTCCCCAAGAGATTTTTTTCTACCAGATTTTGAGATTCTCCAGTCGCTCTCTTGCCGTCTCTGGTTCTCCTTTCGAGTCCTTTGATGCTGCTCTCTCAGTTTTCTCACTCTCTGTTTTAGCGCTTGCTTCTTCTTCGATTTCAAGAGTATCAGGCAACAAGACTGGAGTAGCACTCTCTTCCTTTTCTCGGATCGATAATATCCGGGTTTCTTCTACTTCAACCGCGGGCTTCGCAGGGTTTTGGATATTCACTTTTCTAACCGGTGGCGCAGAAGCAAAAACGGGCACCGCGGTTCTGATCGTGACAGGCGGAGCGATTCTCACTGGTGCAGCCCGCATCATCGACGGGACGTACACAGAAGAAGGTAGCTGCTGCTGCTGAGTGTTTGTACAAGGTGGAGGAGGCATTGGAGGTGCAGAGAAGACCGGTACAGCGGTTCTGATCGTGACAGGTGGAGCCATCCCGTGGCAATGCGATCTTAAATGCCTCATAGGAACATAAGGAGGAGGAGGAGCTGCATTTCCTGGAGTTGCGAATCTCTGCTGAGGCCTGTAGCTGCGGTTTTCCAGAGCGGCTGCTATGGTTCTCTCAATGGAAGTTGCTGATGCCGCTGAGGATCTGGTTCTAGAAGAAGGCTTTGTGCAAATAAAGGGCAAGATCCTCGACGTGGTTGCAGGAGAAGGCTGTGGGCTTGTTGGTCTAGGGTTCTGCATAAAGAACTTCTTTGCGAACGGAACCGGGGCACTCGATGAGCTTCCCGTGCCAATATTTTCCTTGATACGGTAGTTTATCAAGGCTCTTGCTATAATCACCTGTTCTAGTTCGTCAATGTTCTCAGGCTCAGGCATTGAACTTGAAGCTTCTTTTGCCACTGTTACCATAAGAAAGAACATAAAGAAAGATCAAACACAAGCCGCACCATATCCGGAATCAGGTCAGGAAGAAGGAGGAACTCACATTGTTTTAAGGAAGACCAAGCAGCCATAGCAGCATTCTTCTCTGCTTGCTTCTTGTTCTTAGCCGAATCTCCGGTGAACGTGATTCCAGCCAATTCCACGGTGCCGGTGAACACCGGTTGGTGTCCAAGACCGGACCTGAAGGTAGTGTATCGCGGTAAAGGAGCTCCCACTCTTTGAGCTATTTCTTGCAACAGATTCTTGTACACACCCGTCTCATCCTACACGAACAGAGCCAGTACAAGTAATGTTAAGTCATGCCACAAGAAAAGCATCAAGCCAAAGTGCTGCAATCAGACAGAATCTGAAGAATCAGATAAGCCAAACCAAAAATCTGAACAATTCATAGTTTCAATCTCTCTCCCTTTTGGTATAAACGAAATGTTCCTAATCAATCAAACACATCAATGGCCAAGAACTCTGGATCCATAGAACCCAGGACCCCAAATCCCTAATAACCTAACCACCGACGAAAACCCATCACTGACCTGAAACCACATGCAAATTCGACACAGAACCCAGAATCGGCCAGCTCAAAAACTCAAAGAGTAAGAATGCGAGAAATCGAAAGCCTCTGAGAGAGCGAATCGAAGTGAAAGCAAGAGCAAACTAACCAAGATCCTAGCGGCGAGAGAGTGAGAAGGGCCACGATTAGAGAGGGCATTGAGAGCAACTTCAGCAGCAGAGTGCTCAGCTTGACGGAGAGTAGAACAGTACTGAGGACTCTCGAAGATCTCGCCGTTGAAGTTAACCGTAGCCTTGAATCGCGGCGCGTGGTCTGGGCCTTCCCTTATACAAGTATACGAAGGGAGACCGAAGCAGCTCCTCTGCGCGAGCTCCTGTAGCTGATTCTTGTACATTTTTTCCTCCAAAAAAAATCGAAACACAAAGAAGACAAAAACAAACTCCGATTTCTCGGAGAGATCAAAGCTTCGTTTTAGGGTTTTGTTTCCGTCATTCGGCTTCTCCTTCTTCCAATCATTGAGAAATCCCAAGCTGGGTTTCTGGTTGGTAGGCGAGTGAACAGGCCAGGTATGGCCGGAAATGGAGATGAGGAAGGCGAAATCGGAGGAAATTTAGGGTTTTTGCAGAGAGAGAAGGAGAGAGATGAAGGAGAGGGAGAGAGAGAGGGGAAGGAGAGAGAAGGTGTGTGGGGTTTTTCTTTTAATGAATTATAATTAATGGAGAATTTATTATCTGCTTTATTTGCTGGTAGTCAACTGAACGTTAGCCTGCATGGATGTGATATTTTTTAAATATATACTAATATTATTTCCATTTTTTCGTATAGAAATGTTTGTATTCAAACTTAGACTAGTATATTACTTAAAAAGGGATGTTACCGGAAAATACGAATTTTAATTCCGGAATAATCCGATGGTTTTAAATCGGTGGTGGTTAAGTTGTTGAATTTCTATAAATCCAAATGTTTTTTAGAGGAGATTAAAACATCTCCAAAAAAAAAGAACTATGATTCAAATAAACCGGTTAATACTGGTTCAATAAGTTTTACTAAATTTTTTAAGTGAAAAATCATTAACCGACGAAAAAAACATTTGCTAAAATTTTTTAATATGATATAGCTGATATTTCTCCTCTTACAAATTTTAATATAGTGGTAAGAGTTTGTTTGTCAATAGATAAACTGAAATGTAATTTGAATTTTTTTTTTTTTTTTTTATGTATGCTTGTGATGTGTAGGACATTCTCTTGTTAAAGATAATTATAATTCGTTTAATATTTTTCATGATCTTTTTCATTGTAAGGTCTCAATAGACTTTGTTCAGTGTTCCCCATATGATTGTGATTGAAACCTTGAAACAAATTTGCCTAATGACACAAAAACAATATTGATCTACATTTTGATTCGTTTAATGTCTTTGAGGATCTTTTGATTAAGATTTGTAGAGACATTTTGATACTTTTCTGTTGGAACAAAAGCATTCTCACCAAAATTAAATATGTTTTTTCAAGCATTTTAACGGTAATTTTGTGTTAGACCAATATAGAACTATTTGAGAAAGTAATTGGAATACGAAAATAGAAAGGAGAAAATACAAAAAACAGCTGCAAACCTAAGAAGTAGTGGTGGGTGCTTTATTTTTTCTCATATGTTAAATTAATATGTTCACACACCAATCTAAAGAATAATTTTAGCTTTTGATCTAATTTTGAAAAAATATGTCCACACAAGTCAAAGGGTGGAGGGAGGGGCAGTCTCGTAATAAAACAGTCTGAGTGTTTTGCAGTAATAAAAAAGGTGGGAATTCATTTAATCATAGTAAAGCTTAGTGGCCAACATTAACTTTTTAATTTGTTTTTGTTTTAATTTTAATCTCACAAAGTTAATGAATTAGTTTGACTCGTCTGCCGCATTAACTTGTACTATTAAGAGCTTCAAAAGAAATCTCAAATCTTCAAATTTGAGGTTTTGGCCTCTGCAAAAGAAACTTCAAAATCTCAAATTTGAGATTTTATGTTTTTATTTGTATTTTCAGTCCTTCTAATTAGTTATGTCATAAAAAATATCTTAATAGTTTTGCTTTTTATCATTTTAATCTTATAATTATATGTTTTATTAATATTTTACATATATGTTTATAAATTTAACTTTTACACTTAAAGTTAAATAAATAACTTAAAATGACAAAAAATAAAGAAACTCATTTAGCACTTCGAAATGCATTAATTGATCATATATGAGAGCATTAGGGAAATAATTATGTTGAGTGATTTATATTTTGCTTGTAATTTCTAAGTTGGTGTTTTTTTTAAGTTTATGTAATGTTTTATTATATAGTTATTTATAAATTTTATGTTATAACTTTAGTTATTATTGTTAGTATTATTATTTTTTAAGTATGTTTTATATTTATTTACAAAGTTATATGATCTTAATTAATTATAATCAATAGTAAAAACTAAACTGTAAAATATAATAATAATAAAGTTATTTTTGAGGCTCTGCTTTTGGAGATAAACAACTCCAAACCTCAAATTTGAAGTTTAGCAAACCTCAAATTTGAAGTCCATGCTCTAACTAGTCTTATTTTCTTTCTTATAACTTTATTGTCGTGCAATGCACACAATTTACTCTCTTTTTCTAACTATGGAAAATCAAAATAAAAGTTTTTTTTTCTTTTTCTAATTTGATTTTCGAAAGATAGCTGTGTTAGTACAAAGATATATAAATTCCAGTGGTTAATGTCAATCGAAGGAAGATAAATTTTGTCTACAGTGTTTAGAATATTTGTTGTCTGCAAAACTATATAACTCACCCCCACACACGTGTATTCTAAACTCGAATTAGAACTAATAGATAATTAGATATCATTAAACTACAACTCTAATTAGTAGTTAGATAAACTAGAATAGAAAGAACAATTACGTTAATAATATGTTTAATACAAATACAACTATAACTATTAGCTTTCCAGGGTCAATTAATTTCCAATGCGAACCCCAACGCTCTTAATAAAGAAATACAGAGAGTGAAAAATATCAGAGGAAGACTCGCCCTTCGTCACGCTTTTGTTACCTACTTAATGACGAATTAAATACTTATTAACTTCGTAGTTAATGTGTAACTATATGTTTACGTGGTCATAATATAGAAGTATTAAAAGCAGGTGCATTTAAGCAGAGCATTGAATTAGAAACACTGTATTAGGCCCTCCTTCATCCGCAATGTCTAGAGAAGATAAAACAAATTCAAGTTTTGTCCCAAGGGCATTTATCTCTCAATTTCTTGGATTCGCTTAAGAGTTACATTTAAGTCATACTAAGAAATACTCCATTTGCTTCAAAATGATACAGTAGATATTTTAGGTTATTCACAAAATATTAAGAAATTTTGTAAATGACTATTCTAACACAAATATTATAAAAATAAATCAAGTAAATAATAGCATTAACTCCACTTAGAAATTTGAAAACATCTAAATATTTGAAAAAAAAATTCTAAAAATTCTAGAACATCTATAATTTTGAAACATAGAGATAAGAGCATTTCCATTCAACGTATCTAAGCTAAGTTTCTAACAATTTAAAAAAAAAAAAAGAGTAAGAGATCAAGAGAAAAACGTTTCTCATTTGAAAGATTTTTTAGAAACGTATCTATGTCATCATATTATTAAATCAATTTTTATGTATCATTTCTAATTATATAATTAAATTATACTTATAAAATATGTCTGAGAAACTCTAGTTGAGAGACTTAGAGCATCTACATCGCCTAAGATACGATGAAGAGTCTTTTAACCATTAAATATGATTATTTAAATATAATTTATATGAGTAATTAATTTTTAATTCTAAATAAAAAACTAAACCACTCATAAGGTGATAAATTGCATGTCAGTGTAAGATACGTCTCTCAAAGTCCTTGTTTAAACAACGTCTCTCTCTCTCTTTCCTCCCTTTATATTATTTTCTATTTTTTTAATCTTAAGAGATTGTACTAAGAGACCCTGATGGAGATGGTCTTACTAATGGACGTGCTCTAACATATAAAGCATTTGTTGAAATAACACTCTAGAGAGAAAAGTATAAACCATTAACTAATGTTTTCCAAATAATTGAGAGAGATGTTGGTAAATAAGTATTGAGAAAATTGGAAATATAAGACATATTTTTGAAAGGTATTGTCTCATTAATACTTTTGTAAAAAACATTGTCCAACTAATATTTTAAATAATACAAAACCTAAACTATCCCTTTAATATGTAAAATATAATTGTTTTAATTTTTAAACTATTTTAAAGAAATATTCCAAATTAAATTGACATATCGTCCGATAGAAACAACTTCGAACTCTCCGCCACCTCCACCTCCTGCGTCCTCATCCTTCGTCGGCCTCCTCCTCCTCCATCAGCGTTCTCTTCTGCCGGTATCGTCGTCGGCTTCTCATCATCTCTTTCGCCGGTAAGTTTTTCCTCTTTCCTCCTCTTCATTATTTCCTCCTAAATCTAAGTTTCAAATCAAAGGTATTTTCGATTTTAAAATACTGAAGTATCTAGTTTCATAGTCTTGGTGAATTATTCAATGGTTAGAACGAATTTTGTATTGAATACGATTATAAGAAATTGATTGCAAAATTCATTTCTTTATCTGAAATTTGCTTTGTTAGCTCCTAAGTTTTTGATTTCTTAAGAGGAGATGACTCTGCAGAAGACTAAAGAGCTGAAACAATCTCTAAACAGGCATGTAAGACTTATAATTAAGAGTTTTGCATGATGATTTTGAATCTGCTTTAACTTAAGTTACACAGAGCAAGCTTATTAGATACATCAAATCTGCAATATCCAGTCTCAGAACATTTTTCAGAGTTTCACATTTTTCAGGCGAACCCTAGACATTTTGATAGGAATGCGAATGAAAGAAATAGTAGTGAGACCTATCTGCTAATGATTTCGAAATGGTCAGTTTCCGTAATAACTACCTCTACAACTCATACAACTTTCCTTACATTCTTTGTACAGCTCTAGTAATTTAGCTTCTTGGTAACATCATTTTAAGCCGCTCAACGCCTCTGAGATAACACACAACTGTACCGACAAATACTTCCTTGCATATCCAACAAAATTTCTCACTTGCCGATCATTTGTGATAATAACTGGGGGAGATCCATGAGGTACTCATCAAATCGCTAGGTAGATAACTGAACTCGACATAACTAATGCTTTGTTCGATTCCGTAATCCTCTTAAACCATCGTCTTTAACTCGTCAAGACTAGAAATAGATTCCAAATCAAGTAATATACCACTTTTGTTTCTTGATCAATGATGAATATCCACTCCTTGTTCACATCCGATTTCCATACACCACATTTTACATAGATATGCCGCATATTAACTGAACAGAAAACACACAGAGAGGAAAAAAACCTGAGAAAAGAGAGAAAGTCGAGAGAATGGTTGAAAGAGAAGAGGTTTTGAATGCAAACCACCACGACTATGAAAAACGAATTTTTAATAAACCGGACAAGATTTTCGGTTAGGATATTCTAAATTTTTGTAGCTGAATTGGTAGAAGACATATTCTACATTTCGCAGAACAAATAGAAAACCGTAGAATATGTATTCTAAATCTAGTAGAAGAAAAAGCAAACGGTAGAAAACACATTCTACGACATTCTACCATAAAAGGACGACTTCTACCATTGAGTAGACGACATAGTAAATGTTAGAATATGTATTCTACGACTGGTAGATGATAGTGCAAATATCAACACTTATTATAATAAATTGTATAAGGTAAAATATGAATTCTAGATTTCGGTAAAACAATAGAAAAATAGTTTTTCAAGCAAATTTTTTCATAAATTTATAGTTCTTTCCTTTTATGTATTTTTTATAACACAATCTGATTTTTTTTCAGATTTTAGAATAATTTATTGAAATTTTTTTAATGTTTATGTAAGGGTAATTTAGTCAAAAATTGACAAAAATTGTAAAAGGATTAGTAGGACAATAAGTTATTTTTTTTTACCTATTTTCCCATAAGTATTTGTCAATAAAAGACGAAAATAATTGAATTGAGATGATGAAAGTGTCGAATTCAATTTAGCTAAGAGAAGATAATAGTAATAATTAAATTGATGGGCATTTAAACTGAAACCACACAACATAAACAACCCACACTCTTCGTTACCAACTCCAGTCTCCATCCTTCCATCAAAACCTGAAAAGGGGCTTTTTAAACTAATTTGTTGTGTCTCCGATAATATCAATTTTTTTTTATTTTTACTTAATTTGCTCTTACAATATTTATTAATAGGAGAAGGTCCGTGCGTTGCACGAATTTGTGATAATTTTAATGTTTTAATTTTTAAAATTTATTTTATAATATTTATTAGTAAAAATTTGTGGATAAATATTAATTTTTATTTTGTAAATATCATGTAATTTTATAATTTTGTATTGAAAGATTGGTGGAATAATAACATCTATGGTGAATGATAATTTCTTTTATTCATCGTAAGCATAAAAATATCGAATTATTTCTTTTCGACAATAATTAAAGACATGTTATTTTATAGTATAACCAATCAGAAATACATTTGTGATGAAATTTGTGAATGTAAAATTAAATGTTAAGATATGTTTTGGTCCTTGTAGATTATCAAGACATATATCACAATTGTCATATTCTCTTTGTGTAGCTTGGATTTGTGTTCTCTCTACGTCTCCAATTACAAAATCAACATATAGTTTTCTTGATGCATTTTGATTGAAATCTTCAATTTTAAAAGAAACTTCGAGGCATTGTGTGTTATGTGGTCGACGTGATAACATAGATTTCCGAATAAAGTTTATTAAACTTTCGGTTAATGTACTTGATGTTGTGTCATCCATATCATGATAAGTGAGGTAGAAGTTAATCATATTTTTGAAGATAGTGTTAACTTGAAGTATTTGATCGGTGCTAAAACAGATTGTATAGTTGATGTTCTATTTTTGACAGAGTGGACGTGTGATTTTGAGACGCAGTTTTTTCCGGTTGATTGTGTGAAAAAATTATATGATAGTGTAATGCATATAAATATATATACATATATTCTATTGAAAATTTATGTTGTAAGAAAAGTGAGTTGTGTTGTAGATTGTTGTATTGTTCTTTCTATTTATAGATTGTTGTAAAAACTCTATTGCATTTTTTTGTTTTTATTTTTTTTGTATATTGTATTTAATTATTTAGTGTAGTTGGATTTTTTATTTTTATTTTTTGTTGAGAAGTTTTTCCTTCAAATGTAAATGTGTAGAATGAAGGTATGTCAGCTCTGAAAATTTTGGGGCTCAGGATGGAAATATACGGCTATGGGACGGAAACAGAAAATTAGTAAATTGAAAAATAATTCTCAAAAGGAAATATGATATAACGTCCTGAGAAATTTCAGAATGATTTGAAAAAAAATATATATAGAATTTTCAAGTTTTTCATTTTTGAACGGATAATTCAGATACACGATCTAATATTCATTCTCTTTCCATACCCGTATTAATAAAATAAATGGTTTCGAATGGATAATTATTTTAAATAGGATAAGGAATTGAACGAAAAATTCGGGACGGTACATGAGGGAACGTGAAACCCGTCCCAAAATTTTCAGGGCTCCTGATGAAAAAACTTTATTATATGTTATAAGATATTACATTTGTTTTTTCTATAGCTATGTAGTTAATTATAGTTTTTTTGTTTATTAAAAATAAATTACACCTATTATTAAATTAAGAACAACAAAATAAAGAGATGAATTAAGTGTTATAATTATTAATTACAAATTTCAATTTTTTATGTATTTATGTTTTTTTTTAAATTTTAAACGTGATAAGGAATGGAACGAAAAATTCGGGACGGTACAGGAGGGAACGTGAAACCCGTTCTAAAATTTGCAGGGCTCCTGATAAATTTTTTTTATTATATGTTATAAGATATCACATTTGTTTTTTCTATAGTTATGTAGTTAATTATAGTTTTTTTAAATTAAGACTACAAAATAAAGAGATGAATTAAGTGTTACAATTATTAATTACACATTTTATTTTTTTATGTATTTATGTTTTTTTTTAAATATAGGTGACATATCATCTGCCACGTGTCAGCATTTCAAAGCTCATTTCTGAAAAAAAACTTACTTTATTACATAAGATTTCAATAAAAATTTAAGTAATAATTAATAAAAACAAGGGTAGAATAAATATTTCTAATTTTTGTTTTAATGTGTGAAAAACCTAAAACATCTATTATTATTTGAGGAAATATTTGACTATTCCAGTCTAATTATTAATAACAATTTGACTATTCCAGTCTAATTATTAATAACAATAAAGGTCATCATCATCATCTTAAAGGCTTTTTAAACATCTTTCTTTCTCAAAGGGTTTTCTCTGGGTACAACAACACACCAATGAAATTACACATTATTGCCTCTTATTATTTAAGATCAAAAAGTACATATATTAAAAGAGTAAGGGAAGTAGTAATATCACCAAGAGAAAGGGCTTGCTCCTTGCAAGAACACTTCATTCTCCAATTCTTTCACCCTTTGGCACACCTGATTGCATATCTTTATCGCCATCGCCTGCAACACAATAATTCACCATCAAAACCAGTGTTTCGCATGGCTTAAGCTCTATATATATATATATACTGTAGTTTATTATCAGAGAGTTAAAAGGAGTCTCACCTTGTCTGCAAGTGGATCAAATGCTGCATAGAGTTCAAAATCTGGTGTGACCCAACATAGAAGAGCTGTGGTTATGACAAAAGACATTTTGTCAGTTTGCAGCAAAAAATGATTTTCGTTTTCATCTGTCGTCAAAGATGTGCGAATTCGAAAAACTTACTGTAATTTTCATCTCGTCTATATTGAGTCTTGTGAGGTCCCAATCCCTTGTCATGCATTGAAGCATAAAGTTTCTGGTATGCTCGGTATAGACTGCAGAACATAACCATATCAGTATGATTCTCCTCCACTCAAAACATTTGGTTGCTTAATCACATCGAGATTCATGAACTGTTTTTTTTTTTTTTTTTACCTTTTCTGCTGTCTGTGACTAGTTACTGGAGGTGAGAATTCAGAGGAAACGTATTGATCTAAGTATATACTGCGGTACATGAAATGCCAAAGTCCAAAGGGACCTCCAGTTCCCATAGACACGTCCGTTACTCTCTCGGGACCAGCTCTGCCTTGTCCCTGATTAGAAGTTGACGACGGTTTCTTTCGAAGCAGGCGGTCTATTGGCAAATCCTCAACGCGCATTCCACCTTCCGCGATTGATCTTTGAACCCTACTTAGAATATTCGACTTGAGAAGAACAGCCTCAATGCGAATCCTTGACAAAATACAAGTTCGCGGACTTCAATACTAGCTTAAATTCGCATGCCTATCAAAACAGTATCGGCCGAAAACACAAGTATCTTCAAGTATGAAAGCGGTTTTTACCTGCAATCTTTGAGATGATAGAAGGCCTCTGAACGTGTGGTAAGCAACATAACATACGTATCATCCTACAACACCGAGTAAGTTAATATATTGCACTACTGTAGATGAGTTTAAGAAGCTCTGTACAAGTATTAAGCTATGACTCACATCGAAGAAGTGTACATAGGCATGCAAAAAGGCCTGAGCGTTGTATCTTGGTAGGCAGATTGGTGAGAAAGACTCTGATGTCCTGCTAGCAGAGATTAGGCAATGAGATCAAGTTACACTAAACAAACGCATGGTTCACTGTGCTAAACATATAGCACTTGCCTGAATGATTCTGATGACATGACAAAATTTGAGAGTAGAAGCAAGTCATCGGGATGGAGAGAAGCTTTCTGTGCACCAGCAAGACTGACAACCTTCAAGTAAACATATACATTCATTAACCATGATGGATGTCCAGGCTGAAAAACTTTGATCTTTGGGACGAGAGCTTTTACCTTGTGCCTGCACATTAGTAGTGCGAACAAGACACCAGAAGCGCAAACGTCTTGCAATATTGTCCCTGTAGCTTGCCTTAACGCATACGGAAGGGGAAGACAAGTGTAGGCATGAAGAAATGTAGCTGGATTCCTAAAATAGGGAAAATCATCTCGAAGATTGTTAGAACTTTTTTAGCGGTAGACCAAAAAGAGAGAAGATGCAATGTACAAAACAACAGTTCTACAGGCGTGGGAAGGACAATAAACAGACCCCAACATTCCAATATATCTTAGAGGCTTGAATGTTATACGTAGATATTGTAATATATACTTTGATAATAACTGGAGAGTGGAGATTCTTAGTCTCAGGCCCATAATTCCTTCTTACTTTTTGTTTTCTGTTGGTTTCTAACATAAAAACTGATCCATGACACCATGTGAACTTCTCTAGCAATTCCAGTGAAAAACGTGCTCATTATCCTGAATTTTCTAGAGACCAGATCATAACTTCTAACATAAAGATAGACAGTTCTAAATTTCCCTCCAGATTAGGAAGCCATGAGGTCCAGGAGACTAGTCGAACTTCAGCAGTCTCAAAATAAAATAACTGATAAGCAATGTGTAAGGCGGTAGACTTAAAGAGTTGCAAATCAGAGACAAACCAGCTAAATGAATGGACAAGAGATGAGAAGACAGCATCTGTCCCTCCAAGCAAGGGTGTCATGTCGAACTTTGCATTCTTCTCAAAACATCTGTCTATTGACTTTGTTAAAATTAGTATCATCTGCATCACCAACATTGCATTCTCGTTATTTAAACCGCTTACTTGAACACGACAAAGTTCAAAAGAAAGGATACAGAGGAGCAGTCTGTTGTTACCTGGCCATATAGAAGATCCAACTGCCCCCTTAGATATTCATAAGTTTCATCTGTACAGGAGATGCAGACCAGGTATATTGGCCCCTTCACGAGAAAGACAACCTGAATTTGACCGGCAGTGATTTTTAACCATACACTCTCACTAATTAATATCTCCAATGATAATGTAATTGAACAAAGCTCTTCTCTTAGAGGGTTGCAAATGGGTGTGTGTTAGAGGCATAAAATATGGTGATGCATTCCACTAGAAAATACACAAGATTCAAAGGGAAATATCCGTCTGCAATTATGGGGATGAATGAATGGGATAAATTTATTCATTTATTTACCATATTCCATTTACTTAGACACTACCGCCTAACTGTAAAATTTATTGCGCAAGGAAATTTGAACATACCTGGTGTTTTCCTGCCTTGACTAAATTGACACGGTCACCACTGAAAAAACAATGGGTTAGGCATCGACCATTAAAGACAATAATAACCACTAAGGGAAACAAACAGCAGACGAAGCTAGTGCATTTTACCCATTCTCCACAAAAGAAATAATAGCCTGAAGAGTAGCTGAAAATCCAGCAAGCTTATGTTCATCTCCATATCTGAAAGATACAAAAGTTAAAAAAAGAAAAGAAAAATGCAAGCATTCTCTAGCTGATATGTTCAATATGAAGAAATGGCTAAACCTGGAATATATCGGTTTCCCGGAGTTACTCAATATGAAGAAATGCTTCTTCCTCTTTCTCCATGAAGCAGAAGCATCATCCTGCGTTTTATATTAAAAGTTTGTTCTCAGAGTTCCATCTACTGCTGATGAGAAGATAACCAATATTGATCAGTTCATACTTATCACTCACTAACATTTTCCATAGCGTTACCAGAACGTTAATACTAAATATCTTGATGAACTCTACCCAAGAACTAATCGATCCATGGAAAGTAGAAACCCGATTAACTAATTCATCCATGTTCGATCACAATGTTCCATGATTTCGGTACTCTTAATTCCAAAAATTCATGACGTAAACTGAATACTCTCGACAACAATCACACCAAGAAGTAGAATTAAAGAGCTAGATCAAACTCACCTCGTCGACATGGCGTTTTCCGGGCAACCATGCCGCTTCATGCTGCGAGGCAGTGTCACCGTCCACATTGGCTTCCCGAATCTCATCCTCGCTCGCGTCATCAGCTTTGTAAGTAGAGGTAGCTCCGCCGCTGCTCCCTCTCTCCCCATCGTAACCGCTGCTCGTCGGGCTCGGCGGCTCCTCCCCCGCCTCCATTTCCACCGGATGCTCCGCCCTTGACGACGCCTCTACTTCCTCTTCCCCGCTAGCTCCCGCCAGACCTTCACGCACTGAACATCCGTTGCTGACTCCGCCTTCGTTCCCGTTGGCCGATGCAACCTCTTCATCCGCCGTGTTATCGTCGTCGTCATCATCGCCTCCGCCGTAATCGGTGTGACTTCCATCAGAGACTTCGCTTGGCTCAGACAAATTCATTGACTCCAATTGACTCTGAACACGCTCCGAATTCGTCCCCGGATCGGTGCTAGGGTTCGGATCGGCGAATTCGGTGCCGGATGATGAAGGAGAGGAGCTCGAATCTGAAGTCATCATCGTTGAAATCGGTAGAAGTTTATACGGATTTTTTCAAAGAAGAGAAAGCGAGAGGAGAGAAATTGGTCTCCTCCAACGGCAAGTCGTGCTGTTCATTGAAATATCTCTGCAAAATCACTTTGTCCACTCTCGCATTGAGGGAGGAGATGATTCACGATCCACCAGCGGATCCAGATTTGAGTCGGATATATTTGACCCGATTAGTGACCCGTTTCGTTGGGCCTTTCCCGAATATATGATACATTCGAAGAGAGAGGGAGGAACTTGGATTGGGTCTCATTACTTTGTATGGGCCTTGGGCCTGTTTTTTGCCCAACACTGAAAGCCGCTGGATAGCGTAACATTTGCATTCGCGTCAATTGTTGAATTTTTCTAGATTAGGTCCATTATGGTTTTTTTTATAGTAACCAACGTCAATTACGGTAGAACATCTATAAATTAATACTCGATTCATTAATATCTCGCTAAATTAATATTTTTTGTCAGTCCCAAAATTAAATTTTCAACCAAATAATATATCTTTAAATTAATAATCACTATAATTAATAAATTTTTATAAAGCTTCATGGTCCCAACGTTATTAATTTATAGAGGTTTTAGTGTATGTTCACATACATTTTCAATAAGGCAATTCACGATACATTTTTCAAAAGGCAACAGAAAAGGTTTTATGTACAGTATTTACGAATAATAATACGTGAGAGCGTTTGTCCGATCATAGTTGACCGGATTCTCTATTCACTATGTGTCAGTTTTCTTCATGATTTTCACGATCTTGAGCGGTTCCATTTCCATTCCTCCACTTCCCCTTTCTGTAAATGGAAACCGCCATGGCCAAACCCAAACTCCTATTTAACCCATCTAGCCTCCGCTCACTTCCTCATCTTCAAATCACTTTCTCAATAACATTTAATATGAGCGAGAATCTCAGAAACAAAATGTAAAACATCAATTTGGGAATCGGAGACGAGACTGTGGTTTTGCCACCGTCGATATGTGCTTTAGCGACTTCGACAAATCAGTTCTCGGTGGTGGTGGTCCCTGTTAATCCGAAGAAGCAAAATTTGCGGGTGATCATCTCTCAATTGCCACGTTTATGGGGTCTGGATTCAACAACTTTTGGGCGCATCATTTGTAAGTGTAGAAAACTAGCAACGACAGATTTTTGTGTCTTGGAAAGCACCAAGATGAATGCTTTTTATTTAACTTAAATCTGATTAGTTAACCTTACAAGATTACACTAACTTTGGTGTTACTCAACTCTAGACCTCTAGATCGACCCCAAACGATTCTAAGTTCTACCCAAAAACCTCGACTAGATCTCACAACACGTGAATCTAGAATTACAAAGAACACTCACCTCTTAAGCTCACAAGAACTCTCTCTAAGCTTTAGGGGCCATATTGCAAGAAGTGTATCAAAGTGTTAACCCTAACACCTTGTACCTTCTACCCCTTATATACCTATTTCCTAAACCTAGCTAGGAAACCTCGTGACTTGCCAGCCACGTCCTTCTTTCCTTTTCTTCTTCTTCTGTATATACGTCTATATACGAAGTATCCATCCATGCTGCTCCTTGCCATGTCAGCAACCTTCCGTTATTTCAACCGTTTCCTGTCTGGTCATCCTATCTTGCATCGTCCTATCGTCCGTTGCAAACTTGTGGTCTTAGCTGCATCTTCATCATTGGCCCTAACAAGATCCAATTCTTGTTATGAAGAAACGATGAATCTGGTCCTCCGTCGTTCTCCTTGGTCCTTCGCTGAGTGGATGATAACTGTTCTCAGATGGGCTCCTCAAATCCCTCATGATGAGTGCAAAATAATTTCGTTTTGGATCCAGATCCGGGGAATTCCTTTGCAATTCCTCTCAAGGTCAACAATTGAATATGTGGGTGAAATTCTCGAACCGGTTTTTGAAATCGACTTCGATGAGAATTCATCAAGGGTTGATTTCGTTCGTGTCCAATTGTTGTGGAATGTTGATCAGCTTCTTCGCTTTCAGCGTAACTTTCAGTTTGAGAATGGCGTCAACACTATTCTCTATTTCAAATATGAAAGGTTAAGGAACTTCTGCTCTCGGTGTGGTCTCCTATCCCACGAGAAGAAAGAGTGCCCATTGCGTTTCGAAGATGATGATGACGCTCATGGGCATGATTATGGTGATGATGGGGATTCAAGAGATGAACCGGCTCTGGTTCATGGTTTAAATTTGGGAGGTCCTTCTGGTGTTGGCATTGTGGATTCGGCTACTCCTCAACAAGGAGATGCTGTTAATCGGAATTCTGCAGCTAATCCTCCGATGAGGGCTGGAAATTTGGGTGATCCACGAATGGTTGAGGTCAACCGTCTACTTGAAATCAGACGTGCTAAAGGTAAATTCAGAGAAGATGAAGATCTTGGCGTACTTGGGAATCTCGAATGTGAAGGGGAAGGTAATTAAGCCGCCTATTTTCGTGTATCTTCCATGTTAAACCACCTGATCTGGTTGATAAAAAAAAACCACCCGATCTTTGTGTATAAATACTGTATGCACATCGTTTAAGTTGAATAAGAAAACACATTTTCTAAACTATGAAGCATATCCGGCCCTGAGTCCAAGCAGAGAAAGCTCATGTTTGCGGCCTTCTTTTTATATAGAAAATTTTTGGCTCTTAAATACTAAAATATGTCTTTGTTCTAGTGGTAAATGAAAGCGTTTCCATGCTTAACTGTTCCTAGTTCAGTCCTTAGAGATGCAAACAATTATTTTCGGCCCATTATTTTTTGGAGCTTGCGGCCTTACAAAAGTCAGGGTCGGCTTAACTATCTAAGCTAATAAAGTATCAGAACATTGAATTGTTGATCTAAACAAAGTAGTCCGAATAGGATAAATTATTTTTTTGGATCAAATTTATCCATTAAATTTATAAATACAGTTTACAAGTTACAGGGGAGGAAGAACAATATGGGAAGAAAATAGTAAAAAAATAACAATACTATGATCTAAAGCTAACCGAGCAGGCAAGACTAGAAGCTAAACACAAGGATACTCAAAGGATATGGCTGCAGCATGAAGCAACATCCTTGTTGGACTGATCATAGATAAAAAAATGTTGATTATAACTTATTTTATATAATATGGTTGAGAATTACTATACAAAATGGCTCGCAGCAATCAAATGCCTACCTTATATTTCTACCGTTTCCATTTTTCAAGCAAGGTATTAAATAGTATAAAGTTACATCATATGTTAATGATGTAAGTTATATATACCCACTTATTAGGATGTTACTCTATGAGAATCTAAACATTTGTTGTTTATCTACATGTGTAAAAGGTTCAAGTTGTATCTTTTGGAGTCTAAACCAACTCTAGCTTCAAATCTCCTTCAGCTCTGGCTCTCAACGGCTTCTCCTTCTCTCCATCTCTCCAATAATCCTTGAGATGGCCGCTTCTTCGTTTATGATACTGGCTCTCTAATTCGAAAACCTCAATACTGGTGTCTAGCTACTTTCTCCTTATCTGACTTTCTAGGCGGATGTATGCAATCGAAGTTCTATTTTCCAGTTAGAAAATTAGGATTCTCTCCGCTTAGAGGCTTAAAGGTTTTTCTTTTCTTTTTGTGATTCGTATAAGGTATGTTATCGATCTTAAAGTAAAATTTTGTTTGAAATAGACCGAAAGAGAAATCATCTTGAGGAAAAGTGTAAGAAATCTCACATTGTTGTGATGGAACCTAAATGAAATTTGAGAGACTTGCTCTGAATGAAATTATTTATATCCAATTGCATATAAATATTTTTTTTTATGATTGCAACGTACAACGATGATCGAGCTAATCTGATTTCTCGTCGGTTCCATTTAGACAGCTTTATTTTCTTCCAGATGAGAAAGCTCCACTCATTGGAGCTGTATCCTTCACACCATTGACACTATCTATTTTTGTCAACATTCAATCTAGACTCCGGCAGATGACAATCTATTTTTTTTCAACATTCAATCTATCACACCATTGACACTATCTATTTTGTGTCAACTTCAATTAACTTCTTGATCAATTCCAAATTTCGATGCTGTTTGCTCTACCCAGTTTATCGATGGAGTTTAATGTTTTTGGGGTTTAGTGAAAACATATGAAGAATCTTGAAATCCCAAACCAACTCTGGAGGAAGAGACAGTCTTCTTCTTCTCTTTATGTGGAATCTATGGGATTGATTACTAAACTAAGATCCTTTGTTCGATTATTTATGAGAAAAGCAAACGAGAGGTTCATGATGTTCGTGAACGGAGAAGTTTGTGGAGACTGGAGACAATGAAGGAAGAAGGTATTGAACTATAATATGCAGTCTTTGTTGTAGACGCAAATCAACTCTCAAAAGATATGCAAGTAATAATCCATGCGTAAGTTGCAATCCATGTTTAAATGTTTGGCTTGAATAGAAACAACATAGTTACTACCATCCCATTTATCTTCTCTGCCACTACTCTAATTGCTTCTTTTAAAAACTACTTTTTTTGCCATTCAAGATTTTGAAAAAATAGATTTCCTAAAATTTAGGGAAACTAGTTTTTAAAGAGTTTTTGATTTTGTACACAAAAACCAAAAACCACAATTTATGGGTTTCTAAACATAAGCCACCTTAAAAACCAAAAACTAAATAAATTACATTCAAGTTTTTAGAAAAACCAAAATCTACCACAAAAATCAAAAATCAAAATCCAAAACCAAAATCTAAAACCAAAAACCAAAACCCAAAAACCAAAAACTAAAATCTAAAAACCAAACAAACAAATCATATATGTTTTAGTTTTATTGAAGTCCTTTTTAGATTTTTTTACTATAATTTTGTGATCACATTAAAAGATCATACAACCTTACTAAATAACTAAAACTATTATCCCAAAAGCAAAGATCTTAACCTATTGTTTTTGCAATCAATGGCTTTATTAGAGGTAGTTAGTCAATAATTGAAGAAGATAAGACACAGTTTTCAGTTGGTTTTTGAAAGACAGCTGTATAAAAAACTATATATATATATTCCTCTTGGATCCAAAAGCGAAAATTATGTTGTATGGCTTGCCAATATATTATCAGGGAAATTATTTTTGCATCAATTGCTTTATTAGAGGCAGTTAGTCAATAATTGAAGAAGATAAGACACAATAATCAGATGCTTTTTGAAAGATATATAGTTGTATAAAACTATATATATATATATATATATATATATATATATATATATATATATATATATATATATATATATATATTCATCTTGGATCCAAAAGCGAAATTGACTGGAATGAACTTTGTGTGATAATTAATTTCTAGTTGAGCTTGTCATGTATATATTTTGAGTTGAGTTAAATAATCACCACGTTTTAGAACACTGATCCTTTCTAATTTTATTAACAAAAATCGCACTGATCACCTGTCCTTTTAGTCTCTTACACGACACAACCTCTATATATACCAAAGCCACCATTGGCAATATGCATCAATAAAAAAAAAAAAACCATGGCAGTTGGTTATTCTCCTTCGTATGGTCGCCAAAACGCAGCGTTTTGGTGCACCCTTCTCAGGTTACATTGTATATTTACACTTGTGCATACGGCGCTCTCAACACCTCCAGAAGATCCTGTCAAATGTGTGTCAGGAAACACGGATTGTACGGTCACTAATGCAGGCGGAGTCTTCCCAGACAGGTCCACGTGTCGAGCCGCCAACGTGGCGTACCCAACAACCGAAGCGGAGGTCGTCTCTATTGTGGCTGCAGCCACTAAAGCCTGACGAAAAATGCGTGTAACCACTCGGTATTCACATAGCAACCCTAAGCTCGCATGCACGGACGGAAGCGACGGGTTGCTCATAAGCACGATACTCCTTAACCACACGGTGCGAGTCGATGCAAAGGCTATGACCTTGACGGTTGAGAGCGGTATGTTGTTTAGGGAGTTAATCACCGAAGCGGCTAAAGTTGGTTTGGCTTTGCCTAATGGACCGTATTGGTGGGGACTTACCGTGGGTGGTATGATGGGAACCGGTGCTCACGGGAGCTCTTTGTGGGGTAAAGGAAGTACGGTCCATGATTATGTGACCGAGATCNAAAAATGCGTGTAACCACTCGGTATTCACATAGCAACCCTAAGCTCGCGTGCACGGACGGAAGCGACGGGTTGCTCATAAGCACGAAACTCCTTAACCACACGGTGCGAGTCGATGCAAAGGCCATGACCTTGACGGTTGAGAGCGGTATGTTGCTTAGGGAGTTAATCGCCGAAGCGGCTAAAGTTGGTTTGGCTCTGCCTAATGGACCGTATTGGTGGGGACTTACCGTGGGTGGTATGATGGGAACCGGTGCTCACGGGAGCTCTTTGTGGGGTAAAGGAAGTACGGTCCATGATTATGTGACTGAGATCAGGATGGTTAGTCCTGGTTCGGTCAACGATGGCTTTGTGAAGGTTAGAGTTTTGAGCGAGACTAGGACTCCTAACGAGTTCAACGCAGCCAAGGTTTCTCTTGGAGTTCTTGGCGTTATCTCTCAGGTTTGACCAACAAAAAATAATATATCATAAAGAAAATAGTGATATTTATTATAATGCCTAATACATTTTTTATTATTATTATAATGTTTGAAAAAGGTAACTTTTAAATTGCAATCGATGTTTAAAAGATCGATAACGTATGTTATGAGAAATGATTCGGATTTGGGAGATGAAGCTGCGACTTTTGGAAAGAAACATGAGTTTGGGGATATCACTTGGTTACCGAGCCAAGGCAAAGTGGTGTATCGTAAGGACGATCGAGTAGCGGTCAACACGTCCGGTAATCAGCCAACAGAAAATCCTCAGGTTCCTATAGCTATCCTTATTTCGATATATATATATATATATATATATAATCACCATTCAATAATTCTATCTATTATCTTCTTACTATTATTTGTGAAAAAGAATTAGCGAGAAAAGCTTATGTGTCACTTCCACATTCAAAGTTAGTGTATTTTAAAAATGACATGGAAATGTGACATATCAATTTTCCTTAATAAAATAAAATATTTTTATTAGTTAAATTAGGATTGTAACAAATATAACACTAAGATTAGTTAATTTTTTATTCAATCATAACACTAAGATTAAAAATAATAAGATTAAAAGTTAAAAACAAGAGAAACTCAAAAATACTATGCTTTTGTAAACTTTAAAATTTTTGGCTAAAATTTTTTGGTGAGAAATTTGTGGTATGCGATTTTTGACGGAAATTTTTTGAAATCAAATTATTAAAATATATTTTTTTGGCGGAAAATTTATACATTCACATTGTTGGCAAAAAATTTGAAAAATCAGATTTTGGAAAAAATTTCAAATCAGAATTTTGAAAAGTTTTTGAAATCACTTTTTGACGTATTTTAGCGAGAAATTTACGGATTCACTTGTTTGGCGGGGAATTCACAGAATCGAATTTTTTACGGAAAGATTTAGAATCACATTTTCAACGTAAAGGTTTTGGCATAAATGTTTTGGGACTCATTTTTTGGCAGGAAATTCACGGAATCAGAATTTTGACAGAATGTTTTTGTAATCATTTCTTCGATGTAAATGTTTGGTAATGATTAAAGTTTTTAGAAAAAGTTGCAGAATCTGGTTTTTCACAGACAGTTATTGAAATCATATTTTTTACGTAAAATTTTTGTATGAAAATTTACGAATTCAAGTTTTTGTAAGGAAAGTTTGGAATCATATTTTTGACGTAATCTTATTATTGAACTAATATATTAAATTTAATTCATTAGATAGTTAAGTAGTTTTGTTTTGATTTTTTTTTTTATAATTCATTTGGTTAATGGTTAACTCATTCATTCAGACTCATCAATCGATTATAATTCAACTGATTTCAAAGCAACTCATTTGACTTATTAACCCATTAATCCATAAGAACCAATAATTTCAGTCCATTCCATTGGATTGTCCCATTAGTATTACCAATTGGGACACTGCTAATAATACTGCTAAGTATATAATCTGTCTCAAATTAAATTTTCAGAACTTATGTTGCCATCCCATCTTGTCACATTTCCTAATAAGAACAAAATTTTATATGTGAATATTTTTTCATTGTACAGCGAGAATTCATGACCAAAAATGGGACGAAAAGATGGGATAAACCGAAATTTTCAAAACTTTTGCTACCATCCCATCTTTTCTAATTTCCAAAAAAAAAACAAAAATTGATATCATATTGAATGCATTTTCATTATAAAAGTGAGAATTTATAAACATAATGGGACAAAAAAAATGATGGGATGAGATGAAAAACTATAATAAGATGAAGAAAAATATGAATAAAAAGTAGATGTCAAAAATACGAAAAAGACGAAGAAGAAAGAAGAACCATTTTGTTTGGTTTCATACTTTTTCTTTGAAATATTTGAATTATGTGTTTTTTCTATTTCTCGCAATATTTAAAATTTTCAACATATTAAAACATTCTTTCAAAAATTAATTTTTTTTACAAATATATTATTCGACTGTGCATACCAATCACCCATTTTTTTATAAATGATAAATTTTATTATTAAATATTATAATTAGCTATTTTTTATAAAAATCTCATGTCCGCACTACGTGAGTATTGAATGTTATATATAATTTATTTTTTTTGTTTAATTTAGAGGAGACGCAAGAGGCGTTGAAAGATGCGGATGGGAAGTGTGTGGAAGCCAGACTAATGTCATCTACACAGTTTGCTACCTCATACGGTTTGACCAACGACGGTAATTTAATAAATTTTTGATCATTTTTACTTGTAAATTTTCATTGATTTCACATGGAATATTAACTCAGTTTTCTATTTATGTTTCAAATATTCACCGGATTTAGGCGTTAAATTTACCGGTTATCCAGTTATTGGAAGCCAAAATCGTTTGATGTCGTCAGGATCGTGTCTAGACAGTCCTCAAGATGGGTTAATCACGGCGTGTGCCTGGGACTCACGTAGAGAACACATACTCGCATACCAAACAGAAGTCAGTGTTCCACTTAGACAAGTCAAAAGTTTCATCAACGACATCAAATCTCTTGTCAAGATCGAACCAAGATCTCTATGTGGACTTGAGCTATTCGGCGGTATTCAAATGCGTTATGTCACTTCCTCTCCTGCTTATCTCGGGAAAGAAACAGAAGCTATAGCATTTGACATAACTTATTACCGAGCCAGTAACCCATTAACACCGCGGCTTTACGAAGATTTCATCGAGGAAATCGAGCAAATTGCGTTGTTCAAGTATAACTCATTGCCACATTGGGGTAAGAACAGAAACGTAGCATTTGATGGAGTGATTAAAAAGTACAAGAACGCAGATGCATTCTTGAAAGTAAAGGAAAGTTATGATCCGACCGGTTTATTTTCCAGCGAATGGACTGATCAGATCCTAGGGATCAAAGGACACACGACAATAATAAAAGATGGATGTGCATTGGAGGGTTTGTGTATATGTTCGGATGATGCTCAATGTGCTCCGGCCAAAGGATATTTGTGTCGACCAGGAAAAATCTACAAAGAAGCTAGAGTTTGTACATATGCCAACGGCATAAGTGTGATTTAATCACTTCTTATGTTAGAAAGCCATCGTCTTCATGTGTGGCTGAATATTGTTGTCATAATAATAATGTGAGGGAATAAAATTTGGAATGATTTTTATGAAAATGACAAATTCTATGTTATTCAATATTGTTTCCATTTTATCCATCTCTTCGAAATTGAATTGTGCTATTTATTTAATATTTTAAAATTTACAGTTGGTTGAACATTTTGACATAATTTTTGCTAGAGCGAATAATTTCCCACCTCTGGCAACTGGTATCACGGAGCAAAACTTTCAGTGGATCCCTGAAATATGGAAATGTCAGATTGCTCCCAAATTGAAGATTTTTATTTGGAAAATTCTACAGAGAGCTATTCCAACCGGAGAAAATCTCCTGAGCCGTGGAGTGATAGATGATGCTTGCTGCATAAGATGTAATGAACTGGAAACCACAAGTCATATATTCCTACACTACATCTACGTTCAAGAGGTGTGGAATTCTTTCTCGTTCCTATCCAACATAGACATTGCAACAATCCCGGACGTGGCCATAGGACTCATAGAAGCGAAGAACTGGCCTTGTCTACCACCTACAGGAATCGCAACAGGGACAATCTTCCCCTGGATACTCTGGTCCATATGGATAGCTCGCAATAAGTTCCTATTCGAATCTCATCTCTTTTCTTTAAAGGAGACAATCAGCAAAGCAATCAGAGATGTCAGAGAATGGCAAGTGGCGCAAACAACTGAACCAATATCAATGATTAAAGCTTACCAGATGACTCCACTTACTGTCCAGAGAGCTAAGATCATCTGTCAAGTTTACGAGTCTTATATAAACAGTCTACAAGCATGAATTGTTTGGAAACTTGTCTTTTAATTGCACATTGTTTCACCATACCTACTTGTATCAGGAGGACCATATAGGAAAGCAAACACCCTAGCTGCACTTATATCAAGTCAATAAAATCGTATATAATTAAATTACTAAATTTGAAAGCAAATCCATAACAATATTTGTTACTATATATTTTGTAATAAATTAATAATTACACCACGATTAGTAACATAAGTTTGTTACCTTCAATTTGGTCATAATATTATGACTAAATAGTAATTTTTGATCTGTTTTTTCTTCTTGACCCCAAAATAGTCCAAAAATTAGAAAAGACTCTTGCAGGAGAAATGGAGCATTGATTCTACTTTATGATCTATCTCTGAAGTTTGAGTTTTTATTGTCTGGCATGTCTGCTTAGTCTTCTCTTCTACATTTTTTTCACTGAAAAATTCAGAGTGTTTTTTGTTGGGGTGTTGATTTAGCTTGCTAAGAAAGACTGATAATTATCAATTAAGGTTCCAAGATTAAGAGTTTTGTTGTTGTTATGAACAGGAAGTGGTTACTTGTCTTGGAAATCACAGATTAATGGTGATCTTAGACAATCACATAAGCAAACCTGGTTGGTGTAACGGTGTTGCAGTGACAATATGGAAACGGGTTCTTCGGCCATAAAGATTTAAATCCTAATCTTTGGATCAAAGGGCTAATGAAAATGGCATCAATGTTTGCTAATGTTTCATCAAATGTGGTTGGTATAAGTGTAAGAGCATCCACAATGCATCCTCGCAACGTTTCGGATAGGTCCACTGATCCCTGTGGCTATACCTCGTTCCACGAGCATGAAGAAGCGTCACAGACACAATCTCGCTATTGGTTTCGACACTCTTGAAGTGAAATTGCTTGGGCTTAGATGTTAACAGGTTCGAATTTTGTTCTGTTCCCGGGGGGAATAAATTCTGAATCTTTCAGTTCTACTCCAGTCTTATGTTTAGGATATTTATGCTATATTATGTTTCGCGTTGGTTCTTGAGAGGACCCGTTCCCGTCATGGTGCCCTAAGTCTCGCGCCCTAACTTGAACCACAAACAACACCTGCACACACTAAAGAGGGGAAAAGAGGGGGGGGGGTGAGCAACGAATTACTCAATGAAGAGATCATTTCCGCCCACACGATACTTAGCATTAATGATCATTGCATCAGCAAATACTAACTCCAGACAATCATTCAAACAACACGAATCACTTTTCCAATTCACATATATCAAAATAACTATTCACAACACGACTCCATACACATCACATATGACACTGACACCTGACACACTGGGCTGGCCGTCACCTCGAAAGGTCGTACACCACCTTTGGCTCGTCAGCCGATTTACGGGCTTCGACGGGATCGCCATGTCCTCGTCCTCAGTCCGACTACACACAATCATCACTTACTATCCACCATATACCATCATCACAGCAACTAACATTATCACTAGTATTCAACATCACACATTATCACATTTCACCCATCACACAACCAAACAATTACCTAGACCTAGTACTTACTAATACTAAATGATTAGTACTGATAAATATCCACGGATCACGCCCTCACCTTATCTTTAAGGACGAACGAAAATGAACGGACGGATACAAGCGGAGAAGACAAAACGAGACTTTAGGTTTTCCTGAGATAGGTTACTTGCAGCCCAAGCAACAGAGAAGTTGCCATTTACGCTCACGGCTTGAACTCTTGGCTACAGATCGGATCACGGAAATGACCCGCAGGTGATGGTGGTGACTCGGAGTAGCAGATCGACAGTGGCTGCGAATGGAAGCGGCAGCTCCGTCACGGCGGCGTTCTCCTCGGGTACGCTCCCCTCCTTCTCTCTTCTTCTCCTCACCTCTCTTCTCCCTTACGGTGGATCTCTTTCTCTCTTCCTCTTCCCCTTCTCTTCTCCTCTCTCTTTCTTTTCTCTGGTTTTCTTTTCTCTTTCGGCGGCTAGGTTACTCGAGGAGGGAGATACATACACACTTATGTGTATTATCAACTTTCACGCTAAAAACACCAAGATGGGCTATTGGGCCTCATAACAAAAACAAGAAAATAATTGGCCCAGATTTTAAAAACCTGGTCGTTACAATTCTCCCCCACTTAACTGGAATTCAATCCCGAATTCTGTAACAAGTTTTTTTTTCTTTTACAATGCAACCTTTCAAATGACAACAAAACTCTCTGACGAAAAAAAACAGAACTCTGACCATTTTTCCGCTTTAAATAATTTTCTCTTTCAATTTATCGGACTGCTTCTCCTGCACTTAATTCTCAACCAAACCTCAAACTTTCTTTCTCCTTGATACCATAGCTCCAACAACTACAAATAACACACAGAAGTCACTTGCCACCGCCCATTTCCATTAGGACCGGTGACATAATTAAACGAGTGTGGTTTAAATTTTTAGCAAACAATTCTCGGAAGAAGTCTGTCACCACATACTTTTTTTTTCTATCTCTCTCCGCGAGAATGGTCAACAGTGAAGCTTTGAAATATGAACATAGAGAACGAGTTTTTTTTAGTTGCATCACTCTTTCTTTGGTGAATCTAACTTGAATCAGATCCTCTACTTCCAAATAGATTCTACTCAACGATATTTTTTTTTTTTTTTTTTTTTTAATGACCGGCCAACTCTGACGTTGACCACATGCATGCATACAACCTTTCCTTACACCCTGCTGCCGGAAAACGGTAAACATGCCTTTCACGGGTTTTTTTGAATCTACGAATGACGACCGACCAGGCTTTCGTTGTTCGCACTCTGATGCAAAATTGACTTATAATCTAGGTTCTCTACCTTGTCGATTAGTCGTAGCATTTTACTAACATTTCTTTTAGGTTTCCATTCCCATCTAACTTGTCATTTCCATCTCCACTTACCACACAAAGTTTAACTTGCTTCTAAATAACTCCAAATGAAATAGTTCTTCTTCTCACTACCATTTTGGGACAACACACCCACAATTACTGATTGAGTAAACTCCCTTAACTGCTTCGAAAATGCACAAAAATTTTACAATGATCCGCTCACTTTTCAATCCCACTGCCTTTTTTTTTTTTTTTTTTTTGTAGCGCTCTCTCCAAAATTCCTTTACTGGACGACTTGCAATCAGAGTACACTCACTGCACACGAAGTCGATTCTTGCAAGAATTTTTAATCATGCTTATGACTCAGTACTCATGTTTAAATAATTTTCCATATCCTCAAACCATTAAGCGTTCCTTTGCTTTTACTTATCTAACCATAAAACTCGCTTTTTAATATTTGGGTAACACTAACAACGATGAATAAGTATCCTTACTTAGCCATCATTGTAGCGGAGACATCCAGACTGAGCATTGCGCTACCGCGCTTCCGCTGTGCCACTCTGCTTCTCAGAAAATTTAAATGGACTCTTCTTTCTCAGACCGCTACCTCTCTAATCCTTCCCTTCTTTCGGGTCGTATTTCCTTTACGACTATTACATGTGCAACGTCCTTTTTTTTTCCTAGAAAAATGTCAACAAAAGATGATACCCATAACTCTCACGCTTTTCTTTAGCCCTCGGATTCATGTATTGCATTACATTGGCAAGAATTAGCAGGGGTACCCTTGCACCATATCTTATCTCCCTTTTATTTAATATATATGATATAGCTCCCGTTTCTTTTGGGTCAATCCTCTATAACACGCTCTTGAAGATACCACATTAAACATCCTCCGGAAGTTAATCTTGATACTCGACAAACATTTCAAACACAAAGTTTCTTTCTCCACCATAAACAAATTCCGATGTTGTGTCATTTTAATAGAACTCTCCTCATTCTCATCCAAAGCTACGATATAGTGTCAAAAATATCCTTGAATATACACCATGAGGCCGTTATACATGTCCTTGATCCATGATTCCTTTGGCTTTAACCACACATCCCTGACTCTTATAAGTAACTGTTCCAAGTCAAACTTCACTCCATATCCTTGAAACGCGACTCTACCTTTTTATCATTACGTTTCCCACTTGACATGCTTTTCACCTCGAACTTCATCCGACACGTTCTGATTTGACTAACGTTTCACCGATGATTACCTTTCCCACGGTTTCCATGAGTTTATACACATTCTTTGATCTCGACATAACATCTCACTTCTCTTTTTATGATCACCTCATTTTTTCTCCAACTTCATTCCCAAAAGATCCTCGTATACCACCAAATGTCTTTTTTCCCAGCTTGTACCAAATGTATTCTAAGTCTCCAAGATTTCACCACTATTCGTCGCACGGTTCCAACTCTTCTTTGCCTTCTTAACAACACGCCTCAAGAAACACTTGTCAATTCGAAACTCACAATCTAGGTGTGGATTCGATATTCAACAAAGTGTTGGGCTACACTCTTCTAACCGAACACTACCCACTTTTTTTTTTTTAAATAAAACAACTTAGCGCTAACTTACCAACTCAATCAACTTAAGACTTACAACCAAACAACACAACTCTAGCGCGAGACCATAGACACCTAAAGATCGTTTTCCCTTAAAACATTTTCCCAAATCTTTTTGAACGTTTCCGGAAACATTTTACTTTAAAAATCCTTTCAGAAAACTTTTTTTTTTCTTTTAAATCCGACCAACTCCCAAGAATCGGCTCTCCGGGTCAGAACCGGAGTAACACCTTACGCTCTGATACCAAACTGAGAGGACCCGTTCCCGTCACTTTGGTGCCCTAGGTCTCGCGCCCTAACTTGAACCACAAACAACACCTGCACACACTAAAGAGGGGAAAAGGGGGGTGAGCAACGAATTACTCAATGAGGAGATCATTTCCGCCCACACGATACTTAGTATTAATGAACATTGCATCAGCAAATACTAACTCCAGACAATCATTCAAACAACACGAATCACTTTTTCAATTCACATATATCAAAATAACTATTCACAACACGACTCCATAAACATCACATATGACACTGACACCTGACACACTGGGCTGGCCGTCACCTCGAAAGGTCGTACGCCACCTTTGGCTCGTCAGCTGGTTTACGGGCTTTGACGGGATCGCCATGTCCTCGTCCTCAGTCCGACTACACAAAATCATCACATACTATCCACCATATACCATCATCACAGCAACTAACATTATCACTAGTATTCAACATCACACATTATCACATTTCACCCATCACACAACCAAACAATTACCTAGACCTAGTACTTACTAATACTAAATGATTAGTACTGATAAATATCCACGGATCCCGCCCTCATCTTAGCTTTAACGACGAACGAAAATGAACGGACGGATACAAGCGGAGAAGACAAAACGAGACTTTAGGTTTTCCTGAGATAGGTTACTTGCAGCCCAAGCAACATAGAAGTTGCCATTTACGCTCACGGCTTGAACTCTTGGCTACAGATCGGATCACGGAAATGACCGCAGGTGATGGTGGTGACTCGGAGTAGCAGATCGACAGTGGCTGCGAATGGAAGCGGCAGCTCCGTCACGGCGGCGTTTTCCTCGGGTACGCTCCCCTCCTTCTCTCTTCCTCTCCTCACCTCTCTTCTCCCTTACGGTGGATCTCTTTCTCTCTTCCTCTTCCCCTTCTCTTCTCCTCTCTCTTTCTTTTCTCTGGCTTTCTTTTCTCTTTCGGCGGCTAGGTTACTCGAGGAGGGAGATACATACACACTTATGTGTATTATCAACTTTCACGCTAAAAACACCAAGATGGGCTATTGGGCCTCAGAACAAAAACAAGAAAATAATTGGCCCACATTTTAAAAACACGGTCGTTACACCCCGATGGGCTATTGGGCCCATCGGGGTGTACATACACACTTATGTGTATTATCAACTTTCACGCTAAAAACACCAAGATGGGCTATTGGGCCTCAGAACAAAAACAAGAAAATAATTGGCCCACATTTTAAAAACACGGTCGTTACACCCCGATGGGCTATTGGGCCCATCGGGGTGTACATACACACTTATGTGTATTATCAACTTTCACGCTAAAAACACCAAGATGGGCTATTGGGCCTCAGAACAAAAACAAGAAAATAATTGGCCCACATTTTAAAAACACGGTCGTTACACCCCGATGGGCTATTGGGCCCATCGGGGTGTACATACACACTTATGTGTATTATCAACTTTCACGCTAAAAACACCAAGATGGGCTATTGGGCCTCAGAACAAAAACAAGAAAATAATTGGCCCACATTTTAAAAACACGGTCGTTACACCCCGATGGGCTATTGGGCCCATCGGGGTGTACATACACACTTATGTGTATTATCAACTTTCACGCTAAAAACACCAAGATGGGCTATTGGGCCTCAGAACAAAAACAAGAAAATAATTGGCCCACATTTTAAAAACACGGTCGTTACACCCCGATGGGCTATTGGGCCCATCGGGGTGTACATACACACTTATGTGTATTATCAACTTTCACGCTAAAAACACCAAGATGGGCTATTGGGCCTCAGAACAAAAACAAGAAAATAATTGGCCCACATTTTAAAAACACGGTCGTTACACCCCGATGGGCTATTGGGCCCATCGGGGTGTACATACACACTTATGTGTATTATCAACTTTCACGCTAAAAACACCAAGATGGGCTATTGGGCCTCAGAACAAAAACAAGAAAATAATTGGCCCACATTTTAAAAACACGGTCGTTACACCCCGACCGCCCCTGCCGGCGAGTCACCCATCCCTCCGTCGGGCTCGTGGGCCCCGCCCCTGTCCGACGGTCGGTGCGTTATTTTTCTCGGTGGCCCGACCGACTGATTTACTCGTCCCTGCAATCACCACGTGACCTTATCCCGTGTTTTGACCTCACTCACACGGTTCCGCAGAGGACTTCCCGGAAGGTCACCCATCCTAGTGCTACTCCAGCATAAGCACGTTTAACTCTGGAGTTCTCTTAGGGTAAGTGACCAGAAAAGGTAAGTGCACTTTGATGACATAGGTAGCCAAATCAATTCATTTAAACTTATTCAAATGGGCCGGCCCGGGTCGTTACAATTCTCCCCCACTTAACGGGAATTCGTCCCCGAAATCTCATCCCGTTAGTGTGAACCCTAACCCTCAAACCCCAAGACTTCCCTTGGCTCTGATACCACTTGTAATGCCCCGACCGCCCCTACCGGCGAGTCACCCATCCCTCCGTCAGGCTCGTGGGCCCCGCTCCTGTCCGACGGTCGGTGCGTTATTTTTTTCGGGGGCCCGACCGACTTATTTACTCGTCCCTGCAATCACCACGTGACCTTATCCCGTGTTTTGGCCTCACTCACACGGTTCCGCAGAGGACTTCCCGGAAGGTCACCCATCTTAGTGCTACTCCAGCATAAGCACGCTTAACTCTGGAGTTCTCTTAGAGTAAGTGACCGGAAAAGGTAAGTGCACTTTGATGACATAGGTAGCCAAATCAATCCATTTAAACTTATTCAAATGAGCCGGGTCCAGATCGTTACAGTTCTCACTTTACATCATCTAGGCTTGATTATTGATTATCTGGGTTTGAGTACTCTTAAGTTCATAACAAATTTTTTAATATAAATTTTCCATCATTATCACATGTTGAGAATCGTTAGAGGTGCTCTAAAGGTTGCTTCACGTTACGTTAAGTCTAAGCTCATTGGTCCCACTTGCTTGATGCTACTCGATGAGTTTGTTTTTGCCAATTGGAATTAGAGAAGTCCAATTTATCTTTTATACAAAACAATCAATTGGAATTAGTCTCTCTTTATTTTATCAGGTTACAATATTTTTTGTTTCTCTATGACTCTAATTTTTGGTTTTACCCATCTTACTTTGACAGCCTTTACTCCATCTAGTGAAGTTCTGTGTGCACGAGGAGAATTCTAGGAGTTTCTTGTTTATCGAATTGCCTGTGTCGTTTCTTGTTCTTGGCTTGTGTCGTGTGTAATGTTATTCGTGTCCTAGTTTACTTGGGTTTTGTTTAATGCTGTTTATCCTCTATTTGGTTTGTGGAAAGTTAGGCCCTCGTTTCTGTAGCTGGATGCTATATCTGGATGCTTCATTAGACACTGTATTTAAATTTTGTTTGTTTTTGATTCTGATTTTTATATCTAGATATTGCATCTGAAATCTATTTCTTCGTTTCTGATTTTAAAATAGCATCTAGATGCAACTAATTGAAAAAGACTAAAAAGACATCATTTTGTTTGAAAAGAAATTTATAACTATCACACTTACATATATATATATATATATATTTAAAATTACATTTGAAAAATGCGATTTTACGGTTTTGTCGGAAAAACGTGATATTGAGTTTTGGCGAGAAAACACGATTTTGTGGTTTCGACGGAAACATACAATTTTGCGGTTTTGGCGGAAAATCCAATTTTAAGGTTTTGGCGGGAAAACGCGGTTTTACGCTTTTGGCGGGAAAATGTTATTTTAAAGTTTTGGCGAAAAGACGTAATTTTACTGTTTTGGTGGATAAACGCGATTTTGCAGTTTTGGCAGGAAAACGTGATTTTACAGATTTGACGGGAAAACACGATTTTGATGTTTTGGCGGGAAAACGTAATTTTGCGGTTTTGGCGGGAAAACGTAATTTTGCGGATTTGACGGAAAACGCAATTTTACAGTTTTGACGAAAAACGCAATTTTACGGTTTTGGCGGGAAAACGTAATTGGCGGGAAAACGCGATTTTGCAGTTTTGGCAGAAAATACGATTTTTGCGGTTTTGGCGGGAAAATGCGATTTGGCAGAAAAATGCGATTTTTGCGGTTTTCGCGGGAAACATAATTTTTTTGGTTTTGGTGGAAACAAAATTTTACTTTTTAACGGAAAAACCTATTTTTACGGTTTTGGCAAAAAAACGTAATTTTTCGGTTTTGGCGGGATAACGTAATTTTGCGATTTTGATGAAAAATCGTAATTTTACGGTTTTTACGGAAAAACGTAATTTTACGATTTTGACGGAAAATGTATATATTATTATATATTCCACTGATAAGTTGCCATATGCTTCTTCTATAATGAATGCAGTCAAACTTCTTGTTTCTCAGTTGGGGATTATTGTTGAACCTTTGTTTTTTACTCGTACCGGCAGCTCGTTGTTCATATCTTGCAAGCTGATCTTTTAGATATTGTACATTGTGGCTTTTTTTGTTAATGAGCTTGACATGAACATTGCATGAATTTGAAGGCAGGCCCTTGAGGGTTAACGCTGGCCCTCCTCCACCCAAGAGGGAGGAATCCTTCTCCAGAGGACCGAGAAGTGGTGGTTACGGTTCTAAACGTTCCAGTTACGGTTCTGAACGTTCTGGTTACGTCTCTGAACGTTCCAGTTATGGATCTCTGATAGACAGAGTTTTAACCCTATAAAAGCTACCGCAAGTGCACAACAATTGATGTAGTATTGAGGGATCGAATCCACAAATTCTAATGGTCACACTACGAATCTTAAAGAGTGAAACTAAGCTAAGACAAATATATGATTTGTTGTTTGCAAGGTAAAATGAAAATAGCAAATAAAAACGATGTAAAATTCAATTAAACGAAGCGTTAAGTCAAGGGAAATTAGCAGGAATTCGATGAATCAGACAATTATTCAGGGAACAAATAAGCACAGTCTAAAACTCAAACATAAATGTTTTACCAATCCACCATCGCGGTATCAATCACTTTATCTAACAATCTAAGGTTCTAAACTGTCGTTTGAACTTAGAATTCTAAACAAGCATTAACGAGCAGGTTCAATTTGTTCACGGATTGCCTTAGCATCAACTTTCGTTGGCTAAGGACAATCCGCTCACCTATGTTCTTTCAAACAATCTATAACACTTTTGATAAATAGATTAAACCCTAAATCATAGACTAAGTGATCAATTCAGTTTAAGCAATGAACCCAATGATAGGTGAAGACAACAGTTGATAAATCCCTATCTATGTCTAATTCAATGATTCCTAAATGTCCTTGAAACCCTAAACCTAACTATGAGATTACTCAGACATGGATGCAGACTATGCAGTGAACAAGCAAGGAGATGAAGAGAAATTCATAATCAAGAAATAAGAGATCCAAAAGGGTTCAGAAATCTTCTACAAAGATGCAGAAAACCGTATCCCCAAGCTTACAAAGCACAAAACGTAAAAGTATGAATAGAATAGAAAGTGTGACCTAAAAATGGCCAAAAATAAGTATTAATAGGTCTTAGGTCGTTTTGGGTCGAAAAAGGAAATTTGCCTGAAATCTGGTTAAATATGTGTATTTTCTGGTTTTCAGCATCATGCACTTTAAAGACTGATCTAGCCAATAAGGATGCCCGATGTGGATTTCCAGCTTAATTTCAGCAGATGAAGACGCAAGGTTTTGAATTTTGGATTCTACCATCGGTCACTTTTAGAAATGCCTTGGCCGATGAGCATGCCCGATGGGGATTTCCAGCTTAATTTTAGCATTACATATTTTCACCAAGATTAGTGTAACTTTTGCTCCACTTGTCCAATTGACTTCAAACCACCTTCAAATGACTTGTTATTTCCTCATACACACTCTGACACCTAAAATGACTCGATAAAGTCTAAAACACTAAAAAAAAACTTGAAAACCTTGGCTAGATTGCGTCAAAAACGTAATACATCAGTCTCAACTTTAGACTTATCGATCAATCTCTTGCAACCCGTTAGAAAGTTACAGCCATGCTTAACTTTATGGTTAATTCGCAGGACAAATGTGTAGTAATTAGCTAACATGTGTCCATTTTTTTGATTCTTTTGCAGGACGATGTTTGTATAAAAACCGAAGAAGGGCTAAAGCATTGTAAGTTGATTGCAGTACATGCTGGTTTGGAGAAAGGGAATAGCGTAGACAATTTGGAGACGACGCTTGGATGCAGGTAACAACACTTTACACTTTTTCATCTTCGATTTTGTGAGTTTTTTCATCTTCGTTTGTGGTTAGTGTGCTTGTTCATGATGCATTTAGACGCCAGTTTTTTCATCTTCGATTTGTTTGATCATTAGAATTTACATGATATATGGTTTGTGTTAGTCACAAATGGGTTTCATAGAATCTCTCCAATGTAGGTCTCTAAATTAAAAAAAAAGTTAATGAAGCTTTTAACTTAAATTAATAATATGTTTAATATTAAAATATACTTAAGAACCACAACATGAGGTTGTGCATTTTGGATACTCTAAGGAATGAGCTTAGAGGTCCTAAACAAAACATCAAAGATTGGTACGAGTATATGACAAAAGGCGCTGCATATGTCGGTACCGCGGATGCTACAGACTTGATCAAGACCTCTTTCCCTCCTTTAGAGAGTAACCGTGATGTCCATCCATTTACGCGTTTTTGTTGGCGTTCAATAAGAAAACTGAAAATTTGTGTTTTAGCTCCGCCTAAGCTCTCTGGAATCCCTAGATATGTTCCCATTCCCCCAACATTCATAATTCCTAATGTTCTGTGGATCTCTGCCTTGATTGTCGCGTCAACCGTATGACCAAATTGTACCGATGATTTTGCAAAATTTATCCGTTGCCCCGACACTAACTCATATTGTGTCAAAATATTGAGTAGCACAAGTGTTTCCTCCTTAGTTGCCTTGCAAAAAAATAGGCTGTCATCCGCGAACAACATATGGGAAACCGGTGATAATATATTATTTAGAAAAAAAAAAAGTTGATAGGTGATAATTTTTATTAATTATGTATTACTAAATAAATAGTGATTTTAATAGCAAAAATGTATTAGTGAACGAATATTGAGTTATTATTACAATATAAATAAATTGTTAAATTGTTTTTTAAATTATGTAGATATTTATATGTTTACAACTAGCAATATATATCTACTATGAGACTTCTATTAGTATATTGTAATATAAACTTTTTAACAATAAACACTTTGTTATAAACCATTGAGGTTTGGATGTCCATAACCGGCTCAGTCCATAAGGCCCATTCGTGGTCTAGTCTCGGCGTGAAGACCAAGTCCTATTAGAGATAGGATTTCCTTTTCCTAATACCAATAGGATTAGTAGAAGTTTTCATATTCCTTGTATGAGTAGTAAAAGGACAATTTCCTTTTCTCTCCTTGATGTAACCACTATATAAAGAGACCATTGGTCCTCCATAATAATATATAGAATACAAGTTATTCATAACATCCTCTCCTTTCTCACTTCGTCTTCTCCCCTAGATCTAGTTTTCCGCTGACGCTGGTGGGCTTTCAAAGCCACTGCGTCCGTCCGGTTTGTTTTTTCCTGCTTTTGTATTTGCTTTTCTTTGGTTGCTTTAGATGTGAGGCTTTCTTTTTCTGCGTCTTCTTCTTCTTCTTCGCATCGGTGGGTTTCCACAGCTTTTATGTTCGTCCTTCAGCATCTCGCTTCACGTAAGTGTCTGCTGTTGTATCGATAAGCGGTTTTGCTCAAGTCTCCTCCACTCGTTTTAGACATCCTGATATGGGTGAGATCTGTTTTGTCTTTGGTATGTTTCTCACCGGATCTATATCGTTTCATTTTCGACTTCGCCGGCCCCGGTTTCTGGGTTCATCAAGCTTTGTCTTTGTTCCCTTCTGCCACTTTAGCATGTCCAAATTTTTAATTTCCAAGACTTCCTATTCCAAGTGAGGACAAGAAGATTTGAAGTTTGTGTTAAGAGTTGAATCCTTTTCATTGCCTTCCATTCTCAGGAAAGTAACATTGAGTTGAAGTTTGAAGATTTTTGTAGTTTTTGTTAGCTTGTTTCTAAGGTTTTTTCTGTTTGTTTTCCCGTTTTGGTACTGTTGTCTACGGGAGTTTGTATACTCGCCGGCTTTGTCTCTGGAGGGGTTGATTTCGTTTATCAACTCTTGCCGGCTTATGTATTCCAACCATGTATCTCATGCTTGTATCTCGTATGTTTTTAATAAAAGTTAGATGACAAAATAAAAAAGTGTTAAAAGGGATGCAACAATATCTAAAGGTAGCGAATGGACCAGAACATTTTGATTCAAGAGGTAGGCCCGGCCTAACTAGACATAGTAGAAGCGCGACGGTTTAGAGGTCCATCATCAGTTTTGAAACAGTTGTTTTACAAAAAGACCCGATTTTTATAAAAAAACAATTTTGATTAGACCCAAGCTAGGCATAACCACGGTTACGGTTAATCCGGTCAAGGTTATTTAACTGCCAATTACGATTACAATTTCTTTTAACTGTAACCTTAACCGTTTAATCCCCTATATTGTATATTAATTGAGAAATATTTTTAGAGAGTAGATTTATTTTTTGAAATATTTACAGTGGTGTCATTTTGTTGATGTGTCATCACCACACTTATTCTCTTATAATTTTAATACAAATTTCCTTTTTTGATTAAACTAATTACATTATATGCTTTTATCCATTTATTATTTTTAATATAATAAAAAAATTATGTTTTAATTTTTGGATTATTTAAAATCGAATTTTAGGTTATGTGATTATTTATGATATACATCACATTACACAATACATTTCTTAAAAACGAATAAAAAATAGTTTTAAAAAAAATATTATTTAATGAAATATAATTTATACACAATTTATGATATACACAATACTTTTTTTAATTAAGCAGAAAATTTGTTTACAATAAAAAAGACTTTGATATGTGTGATTTTAATAAAAAGAATTTATAAAAAATTAAAAATATATTTTAGGTTACAATAAAAAAATACTTCCACATGTGTGATTTTAATAGATATCTATATTTATAAATATTTTTTTTGTTTATATGGTTTGTTAATAGAACCATATAAATTAACCAAATAATATAAATATTTAAACTTGAAAACAAGTTAAAAATATTATGTCAAGAAGTTGAAATATTAAATTATATTATTCACATATATATAAAACTGATTAAATTATTTTATTTTAAACAATTTCAAAATAATCTTTACAAAAATTATTTATAGGTTTTTCATTCTGCGCATGGCGCATGTTATCACCTAGTATACGATTATAACGGTTACGGTTAAATACGATCCGGTTAGTACAATTATGGTTAAATACGATTATAGTTATTTGATAATTATAAAATAATTAATATCATTATTTATAATTAAGTAATTAATTATTTTTATAAAAAAGAATAATAAAAAATAAAGATTAGCCATTTTAGTGGTGACAATTATAATTAAAAATTTATAAATAATTTAAATTACATGAAATAAATATATATAAAAAAGAATTATTAGTTTGTTACAAAATATTTCAAAATCACGATGGCACAATCACTTGCAAACTTACATGACATCCACATTTGACGTCACGAAGGCACTATTTTATTTTTCAATTCTTATTTATTTTATTTAAATTGTTGTCAAATATTAATTATACAAAACTAATTATTTATATATTTAATTATATTTAAATGGTTACGGTTAAGATTTTAACTTTATGGTTAACCGATGGTTTTGAGTTTGTTACGATTAATTAACGGTTATGGCTAATAGTTTTTTACCCATAATTAATATAATTTTACGGTTAACGGTTACAGTTTTTAACCTTTATATACGATTACAGACCGGTTATGGTTTAAAAACGATATGGTTACGATCCGAAATACGGTTACGGTTTGATTTTGGTGCTACCTAGCCCAAACAACATTTTTCAGATTATTTTTTTATTACGCCCCATACATAATAAATTTTAAGCCTAAATAAATCCCAAATATGTAGAAACTTAGTAGGGGGTCCAAGAACCTTTTTTTCCTATAGATCTTACTTTTATTGGGTCGGGGCTGTCAAAAATAAAGAGTAAAAAACTGTATGGTAGAAGTTGAAAATGATTCGTTGCTTGAAAATCATGTTAAGGCTAGAACCATCACCATTGATTTCGATAGATATGGATAAAGGCAGAGGGCTGGTGTTTAGATATGGAGTAGATAAATTTTGATGAGGTGGCACTCTAATTGGAGAATGCTTATTTTAGTATTTTATATGATTAGCAATTCTTGGTAACAAGCAATGCTTTCTATGCACATTTGGCCATGCATTATTATTATAATATACGGCTATGGTCTATGTGGCTATGTAACGGCCCCATTTCAAGCCTCCTCCGTCTGTTCACTCTAGCGATTAGATCATCAGCCCTCTGGTTTAATGAATCCATCTGCAGCGGACTAAGCTTGCGTCCTTTACCCTCTTCGAGTCTTGGACTCGAAAATTGTTGATCTCCGATTTCGACCTTCATATTTCCATAAGACCACGAGTCACAAGAATGGCTTCTCACAATGTACTCCTTGGTTAACTCGTTAGTTGGAAGAGAAGATCTTGAGCTAGGCAACCTTGATTCACCTATGAGGCTGATCACGATGACATTGGTGAGAACGAATAAAACCGTAGGGCTTAAAATATAAGTAATAACTCTAGGGATGGTGACTAAGAAAAAACTATTAGAAACTTGAAGCCAAAATGGGATGTAAAACACTATAACGCAAATAGCAATTAGGATAAACAATAAGAAAAGGCGGTCGAGAAAATTAAGAAACGGCTTCTTGTAGGTTCGTGGTGCATTGTTATATTGGGTCTCTTGCATGGACATTACGGATTCCATTTATGCTATAAGTAAACAAGGTTCGGTGAAAATAAGATGAGGAATTTTGAAGAAGCAAGCGATGAAACTTAAGGATAAAAATGTGACTGAACTTGAAATGAGTCGACTACTTTGGGATAGTATTTATAGTGCGTGCTTGCATACTATGCAGCAAGAGATTTTATATAGTTTAAGGGTTCTTCCTCGTTAAGATTAAACTAATTAATCACATGCTTGAGCCTTATATTTTACTTAAATTAGCTTTTTACGTAACCATGTGGGTGTGACCGTGTGAGAGCACTTTAGAATTATTAACTGCTTTTACTACTATTTTTAGTGTTTTGTCATAGTTCACCAACTTCATTTCCGAATGAGTAATTAATTGGATATAGATTAGAGAATAAATCCTCAAAGTTGAATTAAAGCCTGTTAGAGGCTTCAATTCTTAAGATGTTATACTTTTTTCGTGCACACGTCGAAAGTAAAAGCGACGTGCTTGTCTTTTGCTTCCAACTATCAAGTGTAAAAATATATTAGGCAAGTGGAACCGAAAGTCTAAAGTATAAGAAAAGTAGAATATATAAGTTCAATTCTAGAACATGAGAAACACGTAAGTTTGAGTGTCATGACTAACCCACTTTTATGGTACGAATCAACTTTGCTAATCATATATAAGTGTGAAACCTCCATTTGACAAATTAAATCGAAAGATTAAAATCAAGTTCATTGCATTCACAGATCCCTCTTAAAATAACTTCCAACTGCTAGAAAGATATACTCGTAAAATTCATTCGAGAATTTCATCAAATAATTCAAAACATGGAAACTTCTAACATTTAGACTATAAAGGTAATTTTACTTAATTTAGCAATGGGAACCTCAATTCTAAACCAACATATTATAAAAATAAGAACTCTTGACCTCACAAGCAATTACTCAATCCTTTGTGCATTTTTTTTAAATATCAAAATAAAATCAATTGTATTATAAACTAAAACCAATTTTACCCAAAACGAGTTTGAAGTGGTCAACAATGGTAGATTTTTTGACTCGAAGTACCATATAACAGATCTATAACTTTTCAAATATCTCTTAAAATCTTATATCTAATGGTGCCAACCTCACCTCGTGATTTTCAACTAAGTTAGCCAGAATTTCACCATAGAATTTTGATTCTAAAATTTTAAAGTTANCATTATTCTTTAGAGAAAACTATACACTTTCTCCGATGTCGATTTTTAGCAAAAAGCCTTCTCTTTCCGTCCTTATCAAAGGCCTTCATCCACCTTCCGACAATTACAAGATAAGAGTTCGTGTACTCAGGCTCTGGGATGGCTTCAAAGGCAAGGGAGGAAGTAGTCTCGAGATGGTCTTGATTGATCAAGAGGTAACGATTACACTATAATTAAACTCTTGCTGTAGAAACTACCAGTCTAAAATTTCTAATACCGGTCGTCTTCATTTTGTTTTAGGGTGATAGGATCCATGCAACTGTTGAGAAAGAGCATGCTAAGGTCTTTGCCAAAGAACTAAAAGAAGGCCAAGCTGTATTCATCAACACTTTCAAGCTTACTGAAAACCAAGGGGATTATCGGACATGTCGGTCCCACTATAAAATAATTTTTTACTCTACTACGAGCGTTACAAAGTGTTTGGATTTTCCGTCTACTATCCCGAATAGGTTTTATGTAGGTTTTCCAGAGATCTTATCGGGTGATTTTGATCGTAGTTATTTAGTTGCTAAGTGAACATAAGACACGAATTGTTTTAAGTTCTAATAATTCATTTTTAGATATATTTAACCACTGTTCGTTGTGTTTTGTGTGTGATTAGATACTATTGCCAGATTGTATATGTGGGCCATGTCGAGGAAACCAAGGCCCAGGGGAAGCCTCGATCTAGGCTCAAGTTTGGTCTTACAGATACTGAGTGAGTCTAAATAAATGTCCCATGTTGGTAGTGTATACAAAATTCATTGCAATTTATTAATTATATTTTTGTCTTTCGTGTATTTAAGGGGTAGGCAATTGGAGTGTGTTTTCTGGGGGGATTACGCCAAACAAGTTTCAGAGTACACAAAACAGAATGCTACTTCTGTTGTTGTTTGTGTTATTATGTTCGCAAGTGTCAGAGAATATCGTGGTGAGTTTGTTTTTGGAGTTTGTACCTCGGATATTTGTTGTTCTGGAACGGTTGTGACTTATGGATATCTTGATTTTGAAATCTTGTAGGGGAGGTGAACATTACAAATTCCTTGGATACCACAAGGATCTCTTTTAACACGAAAGATTTCTACACGAAGGAGTTTGTGTCTAAGTATGTTGATTTTAGTCTTCTGCTTTATCTTTTTGTCTTCGAATTTTTTGATAACTTTGCACTTTGTCTGACTGGTATTATTAATTCAATAGACTACTGACGGATAAAATACAATTGGTTCCTACCGACGATGCCGCATCTACTGTTTCAGATGATTTTGTGTATGACGAGTTCTTGGGTTTTAAGTATATGCGGGTATCGATTAGTGGTCTCCATGATTGTGACAAGGTATGATTATACGTTTTAATGTTCTTTTGGTTTTATTGTTCTGGCCTGATCTAGCCTTATATATATTTTGTGTGAAGGCGGAAAAGTTTGTGACATTAGCAACCGTGGCGTCTTTTGGTAATAACAACAATTGGTACTACATAGCGTGCAAGAAATGCAACAAGAAAGTTTTCCCTTATCCGGATAAGTTTGATGAGCTCGATCGACCCTTCTGGAAATGTCTACAATGCAAAAAGGATGTTGCTAACGTTGTTGCGAGGTATTCACTTGGTTACATTTGTATTTTTGTGATTACTGATTCGATGATATTGTGTATTTCCCTTTTTTTGGGGGGGGGGGGGGATTGCTTTTGTGTTATATTAAAGTCTAATGATGTATATGTAGCTACTTTATTGTGCTGAATGTTTCGGATGCGTATGGTGGTTACGCGAGTTTTTTGGTTTTTGATCCATTGGGGAAGAGGTTTATTGGAAAAACCGCGGAGGAGTTGTATGATGAGCCCGCTGAAGTGAGTTTCCTTTTGTCATATGCAATTGTATGATCAATGTTATGGTTTTTTTACTGATTATTTTTCCTTTTTGAAACAAATATAGGATGGTACAGTGACTCTACGACCATCTTTAGCGAGTCTGATAGGTAAGGAGATGCTTTTCAAAATTGCCGTTTCTGAGGCTAATGTGAACAAGGTCAAGTCATCCTTTGTTGTTGACCTTATTTCAAAGGATGAATATATGATCGAGAAGTATCATGACGAGGTCAACTCGCAGGTACTTTCTTTGTGTGTTCTAAATATTACCATGACAGTTTGTACGTTTATTATTGTAATAGTTGTGTGTTTTTGTAGCCACCTATTATTGTTGGAGAAGATATAGGTTCGGGTGACGATTCTGGTTTGCCGTCGGTTTCTACACCCGTGTCCAAAAGGCGACGAGAAGAGCACGAAGACGATGAACTCGCAGATCAATGATCGGTTACTAAGGCTACCGTCGATGAGAGTGGCTGACTATTCGTTTGAAGTTTAATATTTATTTATGATTATACTTATGTTGCTTTGGTTTGAACTTATAATTTTTGGCATTGTTTCGATTTAGTTTTGAGTTTTACGACGACTGTTATTATTTACCGATTTATATTTTAATTTGTTCGCGATACGATTTTTGTGATTTAATCGATTAGTAAGTCTTATTTTGGAACTAGAAACCAATGTTTTTATGATTTACTTGGTGTCTAAAATTCTAAATATTACTGGAATGATTTATTTATTGATAACACATTGGGACAATTAAAGCAAGATATGACTTATCATTGGGTCTTGGTTTACACAACACGGCCCATTATAATACTCCGACTAATTGTTAACTATTTAGTTCAATGTAGATACCGGATGGGTTTATAATAGTCCTCGACGTGGCCCATAAAATCATATCTTTATGACCCGTTTCGTTCTGATGGCTTGGTTACGTTCATTTTTGCTATTGTTTAGCGTTGTTGTTTCTGAAGAATTCTATACATTGATTAGCGAGGTTTTAGTACTTATAAATATCTGCTATTTAGTATTATTATAACTGTAACTTTATGTGGTATCGATTAGTAATAGTATTTCCGTTTATTTCTGAGGTGGTATATAATCTCAAATATATTTTTATTATCCGAGAATCCTATCCTGAAAGCTTTCATTCACTGTTGTGCACGATTCATAATTGTATTTGGTTACCAATCACTGTGCACCTCTGAAAATTGATTAGTTTTTTTGCACGCATATTCAAATCATGTTTATGTTCTCTATGCATAGGCGTGGTTAGTCTATCCAGTGGTAGTATCCGGCGTGTCACAAGTCTTTAGAGTAACTGTTGTTTTTTTCAAGACATTTTAGAGTTCAGTAAAAAATTCAACTTTCTGTTGTAGTATTGTTATATACGAATTATCTGGTTAATCACTTTGCTATTGATACTGATTATTATCAATGGAAACTATTAATAAGAGCATCTCCAAGAGATCATTAGATCCTCAAATTATAAAATTTTTGGAGCTAAATGAGATCCTTAATTTTTAAAGATTTTTTGGTTTGCAATCCAGTTCTTATAGTTATATAATTTCACAAATAAATTTATTGATTATTTTAATTATCTGTTTAGTTCATATAATTATATACTTTGCGTATAGGTCTAGCTATAATGATGACGCGGATAGAATATATAAGAAAATCTGAGGAGATTCGGTATAAATATTTAAAATAATATAAATGGTTAAATATGTATATTAATAATGTCTTATTAATTGTGGCGGTTTAATATTTCCCGGAAAAGGTATGTCTTTAAGTAGCGTTTAGTCAATAGACACCGCTCCATTCCCTATTAAAGTCATCATCTAGAGAAAACTCTTGGACGTTTGCACATAGAAAGTGGAAAGTTTATTAATTCGTGAATCTTACAAACGATAATTCACGATATGGGAATCTATCATGCTCTGACCGATTTGGATGTTGGAAAGAGAGGATGCATGATATGTGTGCAGCTGCTTCGACTCTGGAAATCACATAACGATTTCGGAGATACTCTTTAGATGGTTTTTGCCGACTTTAAGGTTCGTCAATTACTACTTTTAGGTTAGGGTGATTTATTTTGTAGGCCATCTTATTCTGAATTTTTACGGAGTTGTTAATTGTTCAATTTACTTTGAATCCAAATTTTTTCTCTAGGGTTTTCGAATTTCTGCTACAGTTATGCCTGATCATCTAGGAAAATTCGAACCTGGTCTCAAGGAGGGTGATTGGTATTCTATTCGTTATTTTGATATCAAGCGACTGTTGGGTGCGGTTCGGATTAGCGACTATGATGTGAGGATCGAATTCTTGCATGGTACCGAAATAAGGACCACTTGGACAGGCGCTAAGGACTTGACTCTTGATTGTTGTAGATTTTACGACATCTTGACTGGTGTCGCCGATCCTCGGTATTTAGTTGGTATGTTTTTTTTTTTATATATATATATTAGTTCTAAGAGTTTCGAATTTGGGTTGTTTTGTATGTTCGTACTGTTATAGATCCTATTATAAACCTAATAATTTGTGATTTTTCCTATGACCGTCTAGATGTTGTCGGAGTAGTCTGTTATGTTGGAAAGCTGCAAGAGATCGACCCCCATGTCTGTGATGATTCACCGTACTATCTGCGTTTCGAGTTGATCGACCACACGTGAGATCAGTGTTTTGTTTTTGTTTCTATTTTGTTTTGTTACAGTTTAACATATATATTTCTTTGTGTGGCAGTAACGAAGGCATTTTACCGTGTATTGCCCGTGGAGATCTCGCCAAAGACATCGAATTCACATACAATCGAGCTGAAGATGAACCGGTCATTTGCGTCCTGAGGTTTTGGCAGATATGCAAGGCTAGAGGTATTATCTCTGTTGATCTGTCTAATATTGTGAATGCGATCCATGTAGTTGTCTAGAAAATAGTTACACAGAATATTATTCGTTTGTGTTTATAGGTGATGACATCCATTCGTACGTCCTTCGTTCGTACAATCCATGTTCCCAATTTACGTTCAAACATGGTGGCGAGGATGTAAAGGTGTTTAAATCGAAGTGAGTTTTTTGTAATTATTTTGACTCCGGCCTAAGCAATATTGGAATTTATAGTTATTTCTTACTTCTGATAATTGTATTTTATGTTTGTTACAGGCTCTCTCCCCATGGGCGTGATTTAAATGTCTTCCTGTTACACCCGTCTGTCTAAACACTTTTTATTTTACTCATGTTTTTGATACGCATCGATTTTGATGCTTTGTTGTGTTATCTTGGACCCAAACTCTGTTTTATTATTTCGTACCCGGTCCAGACTTATATAATCATTTTGCTAATTTTATCTTTTATCGTTTCGGCTTCAGTTAGACTGTTTATTTAAACCTGCGGTCTATAGATCTGTATGACGCTACATAATTTTCTATAACGATTACCTAGATATATTTGTAGTTGGAACCTTAAACTTTTATATTACGAATTTTATTACCTGTAATTCGTATTCAATAAGCACTTCACATGTTTTCTCATAATAAATTAGATGTGCAGGTGAAAGCGTTTGTAGAATATGATATTATGATTTATTGATTAATTTTGATCGTAATATTTCATATAATATTATTTTATTGTTATTTATTAAATTTAGAGAAATTTTGTGTTGTTGTTGTTTATTAAATTTGGAGAAATTGATTTTAGTGCAGAGATTGTAATGCCAAATTAGAAGCCAATAGAATTAAAACTGATATGTACAACATATGGAAATATATGTTGTTGGAGCAAAATATTATAGTGCAAAACATAAATTTTGTAATGATTACAACAGGGAAATTGATTGGAGCAGGATATCCCAAACCTTTAATTCTAAAAAGTACAACCGTTAAAACAAGACATGGAAAGGTGCAACTGTTTAAATAATATTTATTGTGTCTATTTAGATGATTGGGTGTACGTTATCATATGATTATGATTAATACTCGCTACATCCCTAATATGTGAACGTTTTGTGTTTTTAAAACAAGTTAATAAATGCTTGATTATTGTCAGTGTCGTGTAATTTATTTTACGGTGGGAAGTTTTTTTTTTTTTTAGGTAGCCAATGCCAAACATTGTACTTTGAAAAAATTTAGGTTGGTGGTATATTGATATTGTCTTTGAGTTGTAAACTTATTTATAAAATTACCAAGTTTTAGTTTTATATTATTCAGAAATGTATTGGTATTTGATGTGATCGGCGTTTTTGTACAATTATGGATAGATTTGAATCCTGTCACAAGTGTTGTTTTGTCTTTTCACAATCTAAATGGTGTATATATTCACATCGACGCTTGGTCCTTCGATTATGGCGTGTACCTTACACGAATGGGACCGTTCATGCGATAGATGTGAAGGTCCTTCGATTATGGCGTGTACCTTACACGAATGGCCAAGATGGTATCGAGATGATTCTTCAAGACGAAAATGTAAGTTATCGAAGCCGTATCCTATTAAGTGTATGAATACTTTAGGTTATAGGCGCTTTCTGTTGAAACCATGATTTGATGTCCACTGGAGTGTAGATCGCAATCGTAATTTTTGGTAATTTTAACTTAGGGTCTGAGAATCGGTGCTACGATACTGCCTAGAGAAGTGCCGATTTACGAAAACAGAATCAGGGAAGGTGACTCGAAAGTCTTCTTTGGTTTCCGCGTGAAACATTCTGTTGGCATCTTGAAAACTACTAGACACATGTACCAGATCGTGTTGAAAAACTCTACTATCCTTGAGGACATTACTCCCAAAAACGATCGTTTGTTTTTGGATGCTCGGAGTATTCAAGATGTTCTTGGCTTCGGTTTAGACCCTACTGTGTTAATAGGTTAGTGATTGTACTTATGTTAGGCTTAAGTTAATATGTACTTTGTCAAGTTTGATACCTGATTCTATCCGTTTGTTATTTGTTCTTTTAGACTTTGTTGGGTGTGTCTCTTCTGTTGAGTATCTTTTTGGTGATGATGTTGAAACTTACAAATTGGCGTTCAGTCTCATAGACGAAGAGTAAGTTTATATATAGTCCTATAGACTTTGTTATCATTTGAAATGGTCAATTGTATCTTGGATTAGAAATATATCACAACAACCTACTTTTCTTTCACGAATTTTCAGTGGCTATATTGTAACGTGTAATGCTTCTGGGTCGGTGGCTAAAAATATACATGATCGGTGGGCACTAGACCGGCGTTACCCCAAGATATGCGTCTTGCGATTCTGGAAGATTCATGTGTATATGTGTAAGACTATGTTATCAAATTTGTACATAGGTATATATTGTTCTTCTTCTTAATTTTGAATGGCGTATTATACTGTTACAACATGTAGGTGGTGCTGTTACAAAACGTTGTCTAAAATCGGTTCGTGGCTGCTCCGAGTTTCACTTGGATCCACCTATTCCCGAGGTTACGGAGTTTAGAGACAGGTGAGAAATATCTATTAGTCGAATATCGTTAATACTGACATTGGTGTCGTTACTATATCTATATTGTTCTAATGTCGATTTATAAACCGATCCTTGCAGGTTTCTACTCCGTACTGACGATGGTTCGGTCATTGATTGATGAGGCACTTAGCACTGGATGTCCACACGTTATATGTTACATTGTTAATACGATGACCGATGGAAACAAATATAGTTGTTGCTCTAAAACTTGGACTATCTGTTCTGATATGTGTTTTGTATTATGTTTTTTTTTTTAATATTTTCTGATTATGTCGTTAGTTCATCAACACTGTTTAGCATATTTGTCTGTCTAATTTCATTAGTAGATAAATGGAAAAAGATTGCATTAGTAATAGTATAGATTTCCAGCTTTTACGTTACAAAACAATGCTATTAGGCTCGTGTCGGTTTATGTAGAACTTCAAAAGCCTGTACTACAAAGAGATATATACCAATACTATGAAGCCCATACATTATAACAATTGATAAACATTTCTAGGCGCCCATATAACAATAAGTTTGAATTATTGAGATAATCATTATTTGCCCTGTGACGCTTTTTATTAAGATTGTATTTGTAATAGTATAGATTTCCAGCTTTTACGTTACAAAACGGTGCTATTAGGCTCATCTTGGTTTATGTAGAACTTCTAAAGCCCATACTACAAAGAGATATATACCAATACTATGAAGCCTATACATTACAACAATTAATAATCACTTTTAGGCGCATATAACAATAAGTTTAAATTATTGAAATAATAATTCCTTAACTGATTCCATGTTCACATATATTTTATATAGATAGGTATGAATATTTTATATATATTTTATATAGATAGGTATGGATGTTTTATATACATAGGTATGGATAAAGAAAATATATAAACAGAATTATGTTAATATTAACAACTTCGTAATTGGATATTTTGGATATCACGCGAGTTTACATTAATATGTGGTTTGCTGTATTAGACCTAGGTTTTTATGTATATATATATATGTGTGTGTGTGCATATATGCTTTCGTCGCTACAAACTATTTCCGTGTGTTATGGACCAGAATACAACCAATATGTCTAGAACGAGTGGTGTTTCCGCTGCGGGCGGTATGTCTTTGGAATTATATTGAGTTGTGATTAAGCATGTATATAAAATAAATTTTGTTGCTAGAATAAAACAATTAGGCGTGAATTCAACAGAATTTAGCCTGGACAGTTTTAGTTATTGGTTTATATTATATTCCTATTCAAGCTCTGTTGTGTGCATCTATTGGACTTCGCAAGGACTTATTGTAGACCATGAGTTAGCCTAGGTTTACGTATAAGTTCTTTTCTACTGCTCGGGTTTGGTTCTAATATGATTCGGTTGTATGCAGCATCTTTGGACGGCGTTCAACAGGAAAACACTCTTCACGTGTGTGGTAGCTTGAGCGAAGCCAAAACAGCAGAATCCGGGTTTGGGAACTACTTGAAAGGTCTAGATAAGGAACGGGGATGCGTGTTCTCTAAAGAGCAGCTGTATGGTCATGGTGTTGAGTGTTTGGTGCCAATGAGATACGCGACATCGATTTTCGTGAAGGTCTTACGTGTATGGACTTACGCTGTCAACCCTATCAGTAGAGTTATTGAACTCATTCTATGTGATGAACATGTGAGTATGGTTTTGCTAATCAATGGTTACATTATGTGTACGTATGTTATTATATAGTTTATAATTTTGGGGAGTTTATATCGTTTTGGTTAGGGGAGGAGAGTGCATGCAACGGTGACGAGAGAGCTTTATGGTATCTTTGAAAGTAAGCTTCGTGAAGGTGATTGGGTTAGTATCGAAAAATTTGATGTCATCCACCAGAAGTCTCCGGGTGGTTATACATCATTTTTCTCCAGGATTTATTTCCTTGAATCCACTGAGGTCGTAAATATTATGCCAAACTGTGGAAAGTATTTTTTTTGATTTTGTTGCATTCAAAGACATTCTTGCTCCGTCTTTTGAGGCTAATTACTTGGGTGGTACGTTCTAAAAGTCCACACTTTTAACAAATTTCTACATGCACACACACATGTTATAAAAAATCTATACCTCACTTTCGTTACAACGTGTTAATATTATGCAGATCTGATTGGGGAAGTTGTTAACGTGTGTAACTTCAACCCTAATCATAATATTTTTACCGAGGATTTCAACATTCTAAAAATTACTTTCGAGATAAGGAATTCCAGGTAACCTAACATTTTTTGATTCTCAGTTTGTTGTTATGCTATGCTATTTTATTGGTTACGGAATTCGGAACTCCTAATGTGTATCTTGATTTTTGGTAGTAATGTTCATCTCCCGTGTATATTACACGGAGATAGGGCTCTAAAATTTCATACCGATATTAGCAATTGTGATGGTGGCCCGATCGTTTGTTTAATTCGATGGGGTGTCATGGGAGTTTTTTCAGGTGCTTAATTCCGCGTTTATACAATTGAGAACGATCTAATTTTGTCGGTATTTTCGATTTAAGCCGTGCTTATATTTTATGGCCCAATTATTTGATAATTATATTGTTGTAGGGAGGAGAAAAGTAACATCGGATTATCCAACTCAGATCATTGTGGAGCCTCCTATCAAAGAGGTAGCTGATCTTAAGGGAAAGTAGGTTATGGTATCGATGATGTATTGTTTTAGACATTGTTTATGCTGAATATGAGATTCTTTTGTAACAACTCTTCGTTTCTATTACAGTCTACCAAGGAAACGAACGAGGAGAGTGACATTAATGGGATGATCTCGCTCTCCAGGAATCCAGATAGCAGTTATAACATGGAAATTGGATTTGAGATTTTAATGCAATACTATTTTATACTTTTTCGTATTCGGATTGGGATTTATGGATGCAATATTCTGGATTCTATTTTATTATTCATATGTACTCCGATTTTTAGATTTGGATTTTAACATGATAGCATGTTCGAACGAATAGTTTATATTCAATATTCCAGGGCTGGGCCCGGGCAAATGTGCGGTTTACTTGAGTTCATTGATGTTAAACACATGATGTTGACCACAACACCAAATTTAAAAGTTTCTAATGGAAGTTGTAATAATCAAACTGTAAACTTTTAAAAAAATGATGCTAGCTAACTGATGGCTAGATTGGCGATATCCTGCTACTAACTATCGAGGCATGATCGAATGTATGAACCAACTGTTTATAATGGAAGTTCTAATTAACCAACTTTCGTTACAAATTAACTTGATCGAATGAACCAACTGTTTAGCATATCTTGCTATTAACTACCGAGACGTTATTTTATATATTTTTTCGTATAGTACGCGGAAAATGTTAGATTTCCTTTCGTATATTACGAGAAAAATGTTAGTTTTTAGTTTTGTCAAAAAAAGTTTTAAGAGATACTAGCTAATTTCGTAGATCCAACTAATTACCGATACATTCGTCATCCCTATAATTGTAGCATTTATGATCCACTGTAACATTTATCGTCCCCCAAAAAAAAAACTTAACGGTAAAAATGTAAATACTGTCGTTTTCGAAAAGTGTATATATGTTTACCATTCTCGCTATTATCTGAAAAAGGTAATTGTTGATTCCCTATATATATTGTTAAAATCGTAAGAGATAATTTTGACATAATGCATGGGCTGTAAACTAAAATTTAGGTCATAGACGATAAGCTTATATTTGGAATTAGGGTTCTGGTTTTAGTGATTTGGATTATTATATTTAAATTTTAAATTTATATAAAAGCACTGATATCCATTTGTTTGTCTTACAATAACTCTTCCTGTTCCGATTCAAAAACTTCATGTCTTTCACGGTGATATCGGAGCTGAATCCGTCGCGGTTTCCATGTCGTATTCAAGTCAAAGTTATTCGTAAGTTCAAGCATTGTTTTGAAAACAAAGTAACGTTGGATTTGGTATTGGCTGATGATAAGGTATTATCAATAACATCTTTGTATTATTCTTTGTTTTGTGAATTTGTTCTAGGTAGCTACTATGGAATTGTCGATTGTTTTAGTTTCACGGTTTGTAAATTTGTGTTGCAGGGTGACAAGATTCACGCTTCTTTACCAAGAAATTTATCTATCTTTTTTATTCCGAGGTCGAAGAGGGTGATTCGGTTGTTTTAGATGGGTTTGGGCTTATACCTGCAACTGGCGATCTAAGGCCGACCTTGCATGATTTTAAAGTCTTGTGGAACTCATCGACTTCTTTTGTTAAAATTTCATCCATTATTGGTGATAATTGTTTTGGTTTCGTTGAGTTTGGTGATGTTCATGCTGATCTTCGTGATCCTACCTTTTGTGTTGGTATATTTTTCGTACCCGCTTCGTATTTTATATGCTCTTTGTGTGTGTTTTTGAATAGTTCTGAATTCTGATTGGTAAATTCGTGTTTGGTAGATCTGATTGGTCATATTGCGGTGGTTAGAACTTTTACGCATCGTTCTCCGACGTTTGATCAAGACTGGGGAGAGGTGTATCTTGAACTTCGTAATGAATCGTACGAATTTTCTTCCTTTGTATTTTGGTTTTGTATTTTTACAATTGCAACAATGTATTTAGAGTTCGTTTAATCTTGCGCCGTGATGTTCGTTTGCAATTACTCATGCGCAATGATATTGCTTTTGAGATCGTGACTTCTTTGTCACGTAGTAGGCATAAAGTAAACGTTTGTGTTGTAAGGTTTGCTAGAATCTTCAAGGTGTGTGATGGTTGGAAGGCTATGACTATGTACAATTGTACTCAGATTCTGTTGAACCCCGAGCTTCCTGAAGTTCGGCGGATGCGAGCTACGATAATCTGGACCGGTTGGTTGCACGACACGCAAATAGTTCTGCCTACCCTAGATGTGTGGATTTTTATTGAGGATTAGATTTGATATTTGTAATGCAATACTATTTTTACCTATTTCGTATTCAGATTGGGATATTGTCTTATTGATGCAATACTCGGAATTTTTTTTAATACTCATTTGAATTCCAGGTTTAAGATTTGGTTTTAGTATGAATGTATGATAACATATTCACATGAATAAAATCGATCCTTGAAATAAGTAAACGTTACGATGTTGTTATTGACAAATCGGAAAGGAACGTCTACAATGGCAACAGGATGGCAAAATCCATGTTGTATTTCATCAAAACCCATGATGAGTAGGTCAAACGTTGCCGCGTGACGTGACCTTTTTGGTGATATATTTGGTATACGAAAAAACAAAGGTAAAATAACTTGGTATACGAAAAAACAGAGCATATTTTTGATATACGAAAAAACAATTGTAAACTAAATTAGTTTTCGAAAAAACAGAGCATATTTTTGATATACGAAAATAGGGAGGTGGGTTTGATGGATCGATATGGGCTGTTAGACGTTATTTACGATAGTAAGTGATATGATTTTTAAATATGCTTGAGTTAATAAGAAATAAAAATTATCATTTGCCGTTTATTTAGTAGTTGATGGTTACTTTCAATTAAAGATGTTTATTATCTGATATATACGGATTCGTGGTGATTAGAATATTCATTGTAACATAATATGCATATGGACTATGGAGTATGTTTACTCGGTATCTCTATAATATAAAGGTTTAGATTTGGAATTATCTTTGTGATATGAAAATTTATGTTTATATTCTTGCTTTCAAATTCGCTCTGTTTTCGGTTGTAAAATTGTAAATTTTATATTTGCTGCATGATTATGTTAAGAGATAATTTCTAGGTTCTAAAACTTAGCTTATTTAGTATATATCAAATATATCGTGACAAGATGTCTCTGTTTTATAAAAATATTGCTATTAATTCTCGAGACGTTATTTTAGGTATTTCTTTGGAATAGTTCAAGAAAAATGTTAGTTTTGACTTTTGCCAAGAGAAGTGATAAGGGATATTACCTAACTTTGTAGTATATCCAAAGCTTGACTTATTTATCTCATATTCGGTATATTTTACAAGGAAATAACTCCGTTTAATTGTATCCTTCTTTATATATATGTTACTATTAACCCTAGCTACGTAGAGTTTTGTGTTCGGAAAAAGGATCACTTAGTTACCTAACTTTTGTCGAGCCGTTGTTAATGAAGACTAGGCGTCATTATACAGCTCGGAAAAAAAAAGATGTTCCAGCATCACGTAAAACGGCGCGTGATCCTGAATTACGTAAGTTGTGTACACTTTATTGGACCGTCTTATTGTGATTTTATCGATTATAATTGTTACAATGCATTAATTTTGTTCACTGATAGGTGTGAACACATCAATGAGGCAGTATGCTCATGTCGATATGATTGCCAATTATATCACTCATCAAGCGATGGATGACCACAATATTGCTGATGTTGGTTCACACCAATATGAATGTCGTCTTGCAAGACATAAAAAGATGTCTTATATACGACGGATAAGGGCCGAGAATCGAGCTATTAGTTAAGTCATTTGTAAAAACTTTCTGTTAATATGATGCATGTAATAAGTGTCGAGTAAACGTTCTCATAACTTTTTTTTTGTTGAATGATAGAGATCCTAAACGATTCTATCAACAAAAACCGATTTGTTTGCTTCGATGTAACCGATGATGAAGATAATGATGGAGATGACGATGGTTCAGAATCCGCAGATGGTTCTCATAGTAAAAAGGAACACATGACGAGAAAGGCGAAGACACAGGGAAAGGCTAAGGTGGTTGGTGACCCCATGGAAGATTCCAGTGAAGACCTTACTAGGACAGATTTTAAGACAAGCATTGACCCGGGTTTAACGGGTACATGTAATGGGTTAGGTTGGATATAATTGATCTTATTATTACTGTTATTGTTCGTTGTATATTGAAACAGCTGTTGTGACTTTGTAGGTTATTATGATGACGGTGATCCTGTCTACGTGTGTCGGAATTGTAAGTCTTTCATGTGGTACGGTGAAAGACTTGGAAAAAGATATGGACAATCAAGACCTCTGTTTTCGTGTGCTGCGGTCAGGGAAAAGTAGTACTTCCTTTGTTAAAAACTACCCCGAAGACGTTATTAGTATTGTTATACAATACCGGTGATGAGAGGAATCATTTTCTTGAATTCGTGAGAGCCTATAACATGATGTTTTCTTTCACTTCTCTTGGAGGAAAGGTTGACAATTCTATCAACGATGGCAGGGGTCCTTTCCTATATCGTATGTGTGGAGAAAACTATCACCGCGTAGGAGACTTGCTCCCGTTACCTGGAAAAAGTCCAGCATTTTTGCAGCTCTACATCCACGATACCGCAAACGAAATAGCTAACAGGATTGCGGCTTACGAGTATTTGATTCGTCTTCAATTTTTTTATATATTTTGCTATTGTTACATATGTATTCATAAACCGTATTTGGTACAGGCAAGGCGCATCCACCGGCGGTATTAGGGAGGCGATTGTTGATAGGCTTAGACGTATGTTAGACAGACACAACTGTCACGTTAAGGCCTTCCGAAGTGCACGAGATCGAATTAATTTTGCTTACACTAATAACATTTTAAGGTTAACCTTGTCGTGTGATAGGAAGTCTGATGCTAGGACTAATAATCTTCCGTCCGCTGACGAGGTAGCTGCTCTAATCCCCGGTGATTTCGATATCGGAGCCGAGACACGGGATATAGTTATCCAGACTAATACTGGAAAGCTACATAGAATAAATGAATTACACCCCGCGTATTTGGCTCTTTAGTATCCATTGCTGTTTCCGTACGGTGAGGATGGCTTTAGGATAGGAATAGATATTGGATTTATAGACACGGAAGGGAGGAAAAGGAAGCACATAACTATGCGCGAATTTTTGCTTTTCGCATTCAAGAACGTTTCGGTGAATCGCCGATCATTGTTATGCCGGGAAGGCTTTACCAGCAGTTTTTGGTGGACTCATACACAATGGTTGAAACTAACAGGCTTCGGTATCTCTTTTTTAACCAGCAAAAACTGCGTTCCGAGAATTTTGATCAGATTCAAAAAATTGTTGACAAGGGTGGTTCCGATATATCGGGACAGGGACGGCGAATCTTTATACCATCGTCTTTTACTGGTGGTACGAGGTATTTATTGCAACACTACTTAGATGCAATGACGACGTGTAAGCATTTTGGTTTCCCTGATCTTTTTATAACGTTTACGTGTAATTGCAAATGGCCTGAGATTACTAGACACTTAGACAGACACGGTTTAAAAGCTGAGGATAGACCAGACATATGCTGTCGAGTGTTCAAGATGAAACTAGATGACCTCATCTATGAATTAACGAAAAAGGATGTTTTGGGATGCGTTGCTGCTGGTAATTTGAAATTCAAGTGTATTCATTGTCTATTGTGAAAATCGTGCTATAATCGATATTTTTATTGACTACCTTTTTAATGTAAATATATACAGCTATATACACTATCGAGGTTCAGAAGAGAGGACTGCCTCATGCACATATTGTGCTTTTTATTAAGTCTGAACACAAGATACCCACTGGCGATGATATTGATAATATCATTTGTGCAAAAATACCGGATAAGACGACCGAGCCACATTTGTATGACGTTTTTGGTGATGTAATGATACATGGACCGTGCGGTGCACTCAATAAGGGTAGCGTCTGTATGGCCGAAGGAAGATGTACAAAGTTCTTCCCTAAATCGTTCAGCCCATACACTAAAATCGATGATGTGGGGTATCCTATATATAGGAGACGCGATGATGGCAAGTTTATTACCAAGAAGGGTTTCAATTGTGATAATGGTTATTTGGTCCCTTATAACAAAACCCTAACACTCCGTTATCGAGCCCACATCAATGTTGAGTGGTGTATACAATCACGTTCTGTCAAGTACCTCTTCAAGTACATTCACAAAGGGTCGGATTATGTCCATGCCACCGTCGAGAATGACGATGATAACGATGAAATCAAGAAACATTTTAGCTGCAGGTGATCTATTTTTTTTTCTATCTTTCTCGATGGGTTGCTTCATCATCACGTTTGTAATTTGTTTGGTTTTGGTTTGTCAGGTATAATTCAGCTTGCGAGTCTACATGGCGGCTTTTGTCTTTCCCAACGCACTACCGAATGATTTCTGTTGTGAAACTTCCGTTTCATTTACCGAATCAACAGCAGGTTATATTCAACGAAGATGATCCGGCGGAGGATGTGGTTAAGCGTCGTTCGGTTGGTCATTCAAAGTTCATCGCTTGGATGGAATGCAACAAGAAATATGAGTGTGCTAGGAAATTAACGTACGCAGAAATCCCTTCGAAGTTTAGTTGGATTGGGCATTCCCGAGTGTGGAAACCAAGGGTTCGGTCGCACTTCTCCTTGGGCAGGGTAACGTACGTCCCTATCTCGGTTAGCGAGGCCTATTACTTGAGACTTCTCTTAAACATAGTGAGGGAACCAATGAGTTTCGAGGATATAAAAACTGTGAAAGATATTCAGTATCAAAGCTTCAAGGAGGCTTGCTATGCATGTGTTTTGTTGGATGATGACAAGGAGTACATTGATGCAATCAACGAGGCCGATCATTGAGCGTCTGAAAAATATATTCGTAGGTTATTTGTAATCATGCTGATTACAAATAGTATTGTCATACCATCGAGGGTTTGGGAAGCAAGGGCATATTCTAGCCGGAGATGTTCTGTACTATCGGAGGAAAGAAACCGGGAACCGAGGTACATTAATTGTTAAGGTTACACCTTTATACAATAATTGGTATATTAGAGTTTGTTGCATAGACTAACTTGTGTTAAAATTAATGTAGAGCTGACGCTATCGGATGATCAGCTCAAAAACTATGCCTTGGTTGAGATAGAGAAATTGCTAATTACCAGCGGGAGTTCGCTTGCAAATTTCTCTCCTATGCCTTTCCCAGATGATATGGTCATGGAAGCGCACCGGAATCCACTTATTAGAGACGAGGAAAGTTATGACCACGAGGTTTTGCGACGTAAGCATGACGAGTTGTTATCAACTATAATTTATGATCAGAAAGGGATTTATGATAAAATATTGACTGCCTTGCATCAAGATAGTGGAGGGATGTTCTTTGTGTATGGTTTCGGTGGTACTGGAAAAACATATCTCTGGAGTCTGCTTGGTGCTGCCCTACGTTCAAAAGGACTTATTGTTCTTAACGTTGCGTCGAGTGGCATCGCCGCTTTGTTATTACAAGGAGGAAGAACTGCTCATTCTAGGTTTAGAATACCTATTGTGGTCAACAAGTTTACGACGTGTTGCATGAAGACTGATTCTAATCTAGCGGAACTGGTTAGGAAGGCCAAGTTGATAATATGGGATGAGGCGTTGATGATGAACAAAGATTGCTTCGAAACTCTAGATATAATGCTACGCGATGTCGTAAAATGTTGTAAGCCATTTGGTGGTAAGGTAATCGTCTTTGGTGGAGATTTTAGTCAAATCTTGCCGATTATACCTAATGCTGGGAGGGTAGAAGTTGTCATGGCAACTTTAAATTCATCGCCTCTTTGGAATGAATGTGAATTGTTAAAGCTTACAAAGAATATGCGGCTCAAACCAGGAGATAGTAGTAAGGAGATGCATGAGCTGGCGGAGTTTTCGAAATGGATATTGGATATTGGTGGCGAGAAATGGGAACATTCTAGGCGAATCCGAGGTTGAGATTCCTGAAGATATGTTGATTATGGATGATGGAGATCCAATTAAAGCAATCATTCCGAGGTCTATGGACAACTGTATGCAGGGAAAACAGATCCAAAGTTTTTCCAAGAAAGAGCGATTTTAAGTCCAAGGAACGATGATGTCGAGGTCCTAAATAACTACTTGTTGTCACAGCTACCAGGGAATTTGATTGTATTCTTTTTCAATTCGAGATTTAGTTGCGATCGTTAATACTTGGTTTATAGCGTGTTTAATATCGATTGTTGTGCATACATCAGGTGATGAGAGGACGTATCTAAGTTGTGATAGTATTGATACAATTGATCGGGATGTCGATAGTAACGAGACGTCCGAAGTGCCGTCCCTGGCATCGGTTCCAAAAGTCGAAGGTGTACCTGGTAATATGATTTATACTGATGAGTTTCTTAATTCAGTGAAGTTGTCTGGTTTGCCAAACCATGAAATACGATTGAAAGTTGGAACACCAATAATGCTTCTCCGAAATATTGACCCTAAGAATGGTTTGTGCAATGGAACGAGATTGCTTATAACTCAGATGGCTAATTATGTTATCGAGGCTAAAGTCATTACGGGTGACAAAGTTGGAGAAAAAGTTCTTATACCTCGGATTTTCGTTTCTCCACCGGAGGCAAGACTTCCTTTCAGAATGAGGCGTAAACAGTTTCCAATCACTCTGGCTTTTGCGATGACCATAAACAAGAGTCAGGGTCAGACTCTTGCAAAAGTAGGAGTGTTTCTGCCAAGACCGGTTTTTACGCACGGTCAATTATATGTTGCTTTGTCAAGGGTAACAACGAGGTCAGGGTTGAAAATCTTGATAATGTATAAGGACAATAAACCGCAACGGAAGACTTTGAATGTTGTCTACGAGGAAGTTTTCCCGAACCATAAATAAATAGGTATTTATGAGTTGGTTAAGTATCAATAAGTTTTTTTGTTGTTTTGAGTCAACATTCTTGCATGTATCTACAAGTTCTTATTACACTACAAATCTTTGATATCATTTTTTTAAAAAAGTTTACAGTTCGATTATTACAACTTCCATTAAAAACGTTAAGATTGTGTTTTGAGGTCAACATTATGTGTTTAACAAAAAAAGTTTACAGTTCTTATTGTATATTTAAAGAGAAATGTGTATCTAAATATGTTCTTGAATTTTGAATAAGACAATTAGGTTTATAGACTTTTTAGAACAAATTGGATCAATAAATTTTGCGATCAATATCATCATAAAATCTGTAACTTTTATAATAAAAACCAATAGTCCGCGCATTTGCGCGGGCCAACCCCTAGTTAATTTTAAAAACGAAAAAAGGAAAATAAGTTTATTTTATGTTTTCCAATTAAATTAAGAAAATTGTATAATCGATAACTAATAATAAAAGGAAAATTAAAAAAAAGTCAGAAAAGTAAATAAGAAAATTAAGAAAAAGGAAAATAAGTTTTTAAATGTTTTTCATTTAGATTAAGGAAATTTTATGATAAATTACTAATACTAAAAATAAAATCAAAAAATCAAAAAGGTAAATAAGAATCTTATAAAGTAGGATGCGTCAAAGTTAGTAAAGTTAGTAATTAACTTGATCGTGACACGTGTCAAGTTGATCGATCAGATTTTGACATGTGTTAAAAAATTAAACCAATTAGATTTTAACGTAATGTTTACATAAATCTAAAAATTAATATTAAAAACAAAAAAGGAAAATAAATTTATTTAAGATTTGCATTTTGATTAAGAAAATTGTATAATCGATTACTAATATTAAAAGGAAAAAAATTCAAACAAGTAATTAAGAAAATTAAGAAAAAAAGAAAATATTTTTTTTAATGTTTTTCATTTAGATTAAAAAATTGTATGATCAATTACCAATACTAAAAAGAAAATCAAAAAACCAAATAGGTAAATAAAAATCGTATTATATAAAATTGTATGCGTCAAAGTTAGTAATTCACATGAACGCGACACATGGCAAGTTAATAAATAAGATTTTGATACGTGTTTTGATTAAAATATATTATAAATAACAAAATATAATAATCCTAAAAGAAAAATGAAAATACATCTATTTTTAAAAGATAAATAAAAAATGTTAAATTTATAGATTTAAATTAAAAAATAAAATAAAATTAATTAGGATATATTTCAATTTAAGAAAAAGAAAATAAAACAAAAAGATTTATTTCAATTTAAGAAAAGGAAAACAAAAAAAAGTAAATTAGATTAATTAGGATATATTTCAATTAAAAAAAAATTAGATGCTATTGATATGACATTAGAAGATGATGAGCTCAATGAGAAAGATGATAGCAAAAATCATGTAGAGGGGCGTTTGATGCGAGTTTTGAGAAGCATAATTTCTCTAGAGAGTAGATAGAACATATACGGGAGATGAAAATGAAGAGAATGAGAGACTTTATTTGCTTGAAAAGAGTTAATGGGGAGATCGTTAACATACTCGAAGGAATCGAATTGCATACCCAAGTTTTTAATGCAACAGAACAGAAAAAGATAGTCGATAAAATGTGTGAAATATATGAGAATTATGGTTAATGTTGCTTAAAACCCGCAACATATTTTGTGTTTTGAATATTTTAATTAAAAATAAATGAGAAATAAAATAAATAAATAATTTTTAGGTTTGGATATTGTATTTTCCATATAATAGTGATCCAATTTGGTATTCTATTTTTTTGTTTTAAATATTTTAACGGATTTTAAATTTGATTATTATAAACTCGCATATACGCAGATCAACACGTGTTTTGATTAAAATATATTATAAATAAAAAATTATATTAATCCTAAAAGAAAATAGAAAATACTAATTTTTTAAAAGAGAAATAAATAAAATAAAAAGAAAAAACTTATTTCAATTAAGAAAAAGAAAATAAAAACAAAAGTAAATACGATATTTCAATTTTAGTAAAAACAAAAATGTAAAAGTTAGTTATTAATATGATCGTGACATCTGACAAGTTAATCAATAAGATTTTGACACGTGTCAAGTTTATCGATTTAGATTTTGACGCGTGTCTCGATAAAATATTATTTTTAAAGAAAAAAAAAATTCGAAAAAATTAAAAATGTCAAATTTATTGATTTAGATTAACTATAATATATTTTAATTTAAGAAAATGAATTTAAAATAAAAGGATCTATTTCAAGTAAGAAAATAAAAACAAAAATTAAATTAGATTAACTAGGATATATTTCAATTAAAAATAATTCTAGATGCTAATGATATGGTATTAGAGAAATATAGCAATAACCATGTAAAAAACCTTTTGATGCGAGTCTTGAGAACCATAAGTTCTCTAGAGAGCAGAGAGATCATATACGGGAGATGAATGTGAAGAGAAAGATAGATTTTATTTGCTTGAAAATAGTTAATGGGAGATCGTTAACATACTCGAAAGATTCGAATTGCATACTCCAAGTTTTTAATGCAGCGGAACATAAAAAGATAGTTGATAAATTATGTGAACTATATGAGAAGTATGGTTAATGTTGTTTAGCACCGGCAACAATTTTTGTGTTTTGAATATTTTAATTAAAAAATATTTGAGAAGTAAAATAAATAAATAACTTTTAGATTTAGATTTTGTGTTTTTCATATATTTTTCAGTAGTGATCCGATTTTATTTCATATTTTAAAAAAGAATTATTTTAACAGGTTTTAAATTTTATTATTATAAACATGCGTATACGCGAATCATAATAAAGATTTTAATCATGATAGAAGTAAGATAAATAATTCGTTAAAATTTTAGAATAAATAATTATATCTATATATATATATAAGGCATTATAAGTAAACATAATTCATATAAGAATATTAAAACATATATATTTGGAAATATTAATAAAAAAATTTCTTATACATTATCCAATTTTGTTTTTAATATATTTTTACGAATTTAAAATATCTTATTAAAAACCTGCATATATGCGGGTCCTATTATAGTGTTTACATAAATCTAAAAATTAGTTTTAAAAAGAAAAAAAAGCAAAGTAAGTTTCTGTTAAGATTACTGATACTAAAATGAAAAAAAAAATATCTAAAATCTAAATAAGAAAATTCAGAGAAAGAAAAAATAAGTTTCTTTCATGTTTTTCGTTTAAATTAAAGAAATTATATGATCAATTACTAAAATTAAAAAAAAAATCATAAAGGTAAATACAAAATTTAAGAAAAGGGAAAATAAGTTTTTTTTTTAATGTTTTTCATTGTTAGTTTAGATTTAACCATTTTAGTTATCCGTTTGGTTAGCTACGGTTCATACTTCGAACTAGCCATAAATTAAAATTGTTATTCGAGACTTAAAATACAATCATGATATAACTTAAAAAATAATAAATTTTGAAAATAAAAAAAAAGTAAATTGTATTATTTAAAAAGATGTACTTATATTTCGAAAAGTAAAATAAAAACAAAAATAAACCAAATTACCTTTAATTTAGATAATAATTTAATATTTAACATGATCGCAACATGTGTTGAGTCAATCGATCAGATTTTGATACGTATCTCAATTAAAATATCTTGGTAAAAAAATAAAAAATATATATAAAAAGAAGATATATTAAAATCTGATTTCAATTTCTATTTAAAAAATATCGTGGCCACCATTGGCAATATGCATTAAAATAGAAATATATAAAAAGAAGATATATTAAAATCATGCAAGATTGCAGCGAGATGCCAACGGAGGAACAACCTAGAGTGTCCCTTGGCGTAGCATCTGTTTTCCTTTCATATTAGGAATGTGATGCTAAGTTTCTGTATTTTTATTTCTTTCTAGATCCCAGACTTCGTTATACTGTACTCTGTTTCAAACTCGACTCCCCTTCTAATGAAATCTTTTGAGGGAAAAAAAAAAATCCGAATTGAGAAAATACATTAAAAAAAAATTGCAAGTAGTAACTGAAATATTAATTGCATATCAAAACAGAATATTTAATATGTTTCCAATAATATCTCTTAGAATCTTTTCAAATTGTTAGTAACATTATCTCAGATTATCTTTCGGCATTAATTAAATGGAATATCTCTCAGAAACATGTAACCCGCACGTAGTCTATATTAGTGGCTAGATTCATGGATTTGTCGTTTATTCTATAAAGAATTTTACTTTACTCTCAAGTTCTAATTTAGTTCCGTTTCTGTTTTTTGATAATCGATATTCAATTCGTGATATTCTGGATTCTGTTTTTTTTTTAATTTCAAAATAGGTGAAGAAAAGAAGAACCAAAGATGATGATGCAACAATTTTATTGAAGGATTTCCTCATATGGCAGTGCCTTCAATATGAGGAAATCCCCTGCAAACACTGAATTCTCATATGGCAGTTATCATATCAATGATCACTATCATCAAGGGTCTAATTATGTATACGAATATCTTCTAATTAATACCTGTGAATACCCTAGATCAACTCTGTATATATATTGGTAATCTCTATTCTCAATAGACATCACTTCGACAATAATCTTACAGCAGTGCCTTCGATATATCCGTAGAAATTGTTGTCTTTATCATCTTTAGTCACGTTCTCCTACATCTTTGGCAAGATAGATGATCCCATTGGCCTTTTACCAAACTGAGGAGTTTGATTCAGATACTGCTTCATCTTCTCCAAACTGACCCGACGTTTGTTGATACCCAACATGATTCGAAGGGACTGCCATATGGGAATTCAGTGTTTTTAAACCTGGACGAATCATGTTGGGTATCACCAAAGTGGGGTCAGTTTCTAAGTAGATGCTATATACTTGATTTTGTGTTGCCCAGCTTCGCCAACGTTACTTCCATTCCTCGCAGTTCAGACATCAAGGTCTACAGGATGAGATGTGTTTTAGGAAGACCACTTACACTTTTCAGTTTCAGTTTTGTAAGGAGTCATGTTGAATTTGTTGTTTGCTTTATTGTAGGTTCATACCTAAAGAGTATCTGCACTCAGCAGAATTGCGTGACATAATGGCATTTGGCAGAAGTAGTAGTAACACTGCTGTCTTTTTCAATATGAAAGTCGCTGGTGTTCTTCGCATGTTTCAGTTTGAGACAAAACAGGTTCAATCATCATTGTTTTAGGGTCATTATAATTATATGAACCAACTCCTTGCGAAATATTCAATTTGGGCAACCTGTAAAGTTGAACCACTATTTTATTGTTTTTAGGGAGAAGAAATCTGTGTTGCTTTACAAACACATATAGATGATGTCTTGTTGCGTCGTTACTCCGAAGCTCGATCTACTGCCAATAATGGAGATATATATATATATATATATCATGCAGTTCTAAGCCGCAAAATCTGGTTTATATCATTTCCGTTATGATCTTGGTGCTGTGCTGATTTCTGAAAATGTAAAACGTGTTTTCTTCTGTTTATTTGGTTTAGATGGGTTCTGATGAGGATGAGGATGACTCAAGAGGAAGGATGATAGGATACCATTGGAGAACAGAGTTGAAAAGCAGAGTAATCACGAAGAGGTGGGATTGAGGAAGTCACGTGACTTCATTTTCTTTTGTTGTTTACTTGTTCAAATAAAGGAGCGAGAACACTTCTCCACTTTTCAGTTTGAGTTTTGTAAGGAGTCAAATGATTCCAATCTTTTATCGTTCCCGCATTGTAAGGAGTCCATGACTCCACCTTTCTTGTTTTCTCTATTTATATCAATGAGAAAAAAAAAAACCAGAAAAGGTAGTCTTTTAACGTTTTATTTGATACCAAATCTTTGTGCAAAAAAACCAATACGAGCATTCTAAATTTCTGCAAATATCTATCATTCGGCACAAACGATTCACCTTTCACTTTCTGACAGATGCAACATACATGGCCAGAGAAACCCAACCAAAGAGAGAGAGAAATTATAACAAAATATAGACGATAATGCCAAATGATGAAATTAGCGATTATCATATGATATTCTTTTATGTTCTATTTAACGTAGTCGAAAAACAAATAAAAAATTGATATAAAAAATCATGAATTGATGATGAAATTGAAGAAAATGAAGAGAATGATAATAAAAATATATAAGATTGGTTGATGTGAGATATGCTATAATTTTAATGTTTATTTTGAATTTAGATTGTTAACTTTATACAAAAACAAATGTGGTTTTGACCCAAAAAAAAATATTTTGTAAATTTACCGGTTTTTTAAATGCATTTTTTAGCTTTGGCGCAAAAACATAAATTTATGTTTATGTGTTCCTTATTAATGTTTTCGGTATAAAATTGTGATTTACCGGTTTTGTCGAGAAAACACGATTGCAATTTTGATAGAAAATTATACTTTTGCCATTTTAACAGGAAAGTTTTGATGGAAAATGTGGTTTTGTGGTTTTGCGATTTTACCGAAAAAAACTACTTTGACTCGACATCAAATTTTATGAAAAAAAAATTCTATTTATATAGGATTCAAAATGAGGTTTTACAATGGAAATGCACCATAAGTTCTAATACTATATTAATTTATTGTACTTACAATTTTACGTTATTGTTTCCATAAGATATTGTTTCAAAATAATATGGTGTTGGTAACAAGTTACTAAAGTTTTCAATTATGTATAACAGGATTATCAATAGTTTTCTTATAAAGTATTTATCAAAGTACTAATTTATAATATTATTAAAAATTATATTTAAAAAACTCTGCATGTACACGAAGTTATTCATCTAGCAGGAATAACGTTTACTAATGTGCTATATTGGCTCTGATTGGTGACATGTAATTTTAAAGTTGAGTTACAGTCGATGTTAGAATTCGATGCAGTAAAATAATATGGTATAAACGGTAAATTTATGTGGTAAGTTTGCTGTATAAATTTGAGTTACCATTTTTGTTAAAATAGCTGACTGGTAACTTTTTTGTTGTATAAGTTGCAAAACTATTAATAATGATAATATTTATTAGAAGATTTAATAATAAAATAAATTAATAATAACTTAAAATACATCAAATTTAAAAATATATATTTTTGATTGTAATAAAAAAACTAAGGTGCATTTATATAATATAATTTTCTGTAAATATTCTTTTTTTAAGTTATCAAATAAAAGCATCAATTAAGTTTTTAGTGGAACGACTTTGTTTTAATAACTGAAATTTAAAACAATTATGAAAAATCTTTGACCAATGATGTTAAAATATTTGACTAATAAGTAAACTTCATTTTTTCAACAAAACATATTGTGAAAAAATAGAATTATTGAAAATATTTTATTAACAAAAAATTAGCAAATATTATGATAATTATTTAAAATAGAGAAAAAATATTAATTCTACCTCTAATAAATTAAAACTATTTACAATGTTTTTTTATAAAAAGAATCTTAATTGTTGCATGGTAGGTGTTCATATCAAAACCATCGATTTTCATTCCAATACCTATCAAAAATGTTTATTAACAAATAAAAAATTTCTAATGCAAAATAAATATATAACTCAACCTCTAATTCATCACAATTTCCATGATTTAAGAAGTTGAGTTGAGTTATCAATTTTACAAAGGCATAACTCAAAATCTTAATGCAACCATAACACATTGTAACTCAAACTCTAATGCAAAAAAATAAAAATAATAGTGGTAATATGCATCAATAAAAAAAAAACCATGGCAGTTGGTTATTCTCCTTCGGGTCGCCAAAACGCAGCGTTTTGGTCCACCCTTCTCAGGTTACATTGTATATTTACACTTGTACATACGGCGCTCTCAACACCTCCAGAAGATCCCATCAAATGTGTGCCAGGAAACACGGATTGTACGGTCACAAACTCATTCGGAGTCTTCCCAGACAGGTCCACGTGTCGAGCCGCCAACGTGGCGTACCCAACAACCAATCGGAGCTCGTCTCTATTGTGGCTGCAGCCGCCAAATCCGACAAAAAATGCGTGTAACCACTCGGTATATACATTAATACATAGCAACCTTAAGCTCGCGTGCACGGACGGAAGCGACGGGTTGCTCATAAGCACGAAATTCCTTAACCACACTGTGCGAGTCGATGCAAATGCCATGACCTTGACGGTTGAGAGCGGTATGTTGCTTAGGGAGTTAATCGCCGAAGCGGCTAAATTTGGTTTGGCTTTGCCTAATGGACCGTATTGGTGGGGACTTACCGTGGGTGGTATGATGGGAACCGGTGCTCTTGGGAGCACTTTGTGCGGTAAAGGAAGTACGGTCCATGATTATGTGACCGAGATCAGGATGGTTAGTCCTGGTTCGGTCAACGATGGGTTTGTCAAGGTTAGAGTTTTGAGCGAGACTAAGACTCCTAACGAGTTCAACGCAGCCAAGGTTTCTCTTGGCGTTATCTCTCAGGTTTGACTAACAAAAAATATATATATCATAAAAAAATAAGGGCTATTAGAGCATGAACAATGGTGTATTTTAGGGTAGGTTTTTAAGTAATTAAAATCCAAAAATAAATAAAAATTGGGTTTTAATCAGAAAATTAGATCTTAGATAAGAACTTTAAGTCATGTTTAAGATATGTATCTTAGTGACACGTGTCTGAAGGAGAGTTGTCTGAAGGAGAGTGGGTCAGTATTTTTTTTTATGGGAAAAAAACAAAACTTTTTTTTTATGTTTCAATAAATCAAATAAATTTTTCATAAAATAAAAAAAAATCAAAATTTTTTTTATTAAGAACCTCATCAAAAGTTTTACCATTGGAGGAGGAAAAATAAATTAGGAATTTTTAGATTAAATTCACAATAAAAAATTGCTAAGAACCTTACATGAGATTTACCATTGTAAGTCTAATACGTTTTTTTATCTTATTATGTTTGATAAAGGTAACTTTTAAACTGCAACCGATGTTTAAAAGATCGATAACGTGTATGATGAGAAATTATTCGGATTTGGGAGATGAAGCTGCGACTTTTGGGAAGAAACATGAGTTTGGGGATATCACTTGGTTACCGAGCCAAGGCAAAGTGGTGTATCGCTGCGACTTTTGGGAAGAAACATGAGTTTGGGGATATCACTTGGTTACCGAGCCAAGGCAAAGTGGTGTATCGCATGGACGATCGAGTACCGGTCAACACGTCCGGTAATGGTTTGTTGGATTTATTGTTATTAAGTTCACATTTCTCTGAGGATTCAGCAATCAGAAAACCCACAGGTATATATAAAATCACCATTCAATAATTCTCTCTATAATTAAATGTTACATAGTATAATTTAAATTTTTTTAAAAAATTTAAGAGGAGACGCAAGAGGCGTTGAGAGATGCGGATGGGAAGTGTGTGAGAGCTAGACTAATGTCACCGTTTGCTACCTCATACGGTTTGACCAACGACGGTAATTTAATAATTTTTTGTCATTTTTACTTGTAAATTGTCAATGATTTCACATGGAAGATTAACTCAGTTTTCTATTTATGTTTCAAATATTCACCGGCTTTAGGCGTTAAATTTACCGTTCCAGTTATTGGAAGTCAAAATCGTTTGATGTCGGCCGGATCGTGTCTAGACACGGCGTGTATGTGGGACTCACGTATAAACCCTATGCTCGCATTCCAAACAGAATTCAGTGTTCCACTTACACAAGTCAAAAGTTTCATCAACGACATCAAATCTCTTGTCAAGATCGAACCAAGATCTCTATGTGGAATTGAGCTATTCGGCGGTATTCAAATGCGTTATGTCACATCCTCTCCGGCTTATCTCCGGAAAGAAACAGAAGCTATAGCATTTGACATAACTTGTTACCGAGCCGATAACCCATTAACACCGCGGCTTTACGAAGATTTCATCGAGGAAATCGAGCAAATTGCGTTGTTCAAGTATCCACATTGGGGTAAGAACATAAACTTAGCATTTGATGGAGTGATTAAAAAGTACAAGAACGCAGATGCATTCTTGAAAGTAAAGGAAAATTATGATCCGACCGGTTTATTTTCGAGAGAATGGACCGATCAAATCCTAGGGATCAAAGGACACACGACAATAATGAAAGATGGATGTGCATTGGAAGGTTTGTGTATATGTTTCGGAGGATGCTCAATGTGCTCCGACCAAAGGATATTTGTGTCGACAAGGAAAAATCTACAAAGAAGCTAGAGTTTGTACATATGCAAACGGCAAAGTGTGATTTAATCACTTCTTATGTTAGAAAGCCTTCGTCTTCATGTGTGGGTGAATGTTGTTGTCATAATATTATTAAAACTGTTTTCCTTTGCTTTTTTCTTCGGGTAAGTCTAGCGGAAATTAATTTTCATTGGTTGTTAACATTAAATAAACAAAATTAATCAGCCCAATAACAATGTTAGATTGTATAACTAAGACTTAGAGTGACAAAGTTAGTTATCTCTTTTTATAAATCTATTTTTTCTATTTAGAAAATTAGCTCTTTATGTGACAAAACATTTATTGGTCTTATTTAAATCAGAAATTACGTCTTTAATTTTAATAAATAAAAAATTAAAACTCAAAAATGTTAGTATCATTAAAAAAAAATTTGATTCAAAATTGAAATGTGCTATTTATTTAATATGTAAAAAATTACAATTGGTTGAATATTTTGACATATTTTAAAAGTTTATATCTAAAAATAAAATTCAAGTTTACGAGTCTTATATAAACAGGCTACAAGCATGAATTGTTTGGAAACTTGTCTTTTAATTGCATATTGTTTCACCATACCTACTTGTATCAGGAGGACCTGATAGGAAAGCAAACACCCTAGCTGCACTTATATCAAGTCAATAAAACGTATAGGCTGCAACTGGATGGCAATTTTGAGGAATAAATATATGTGGAATGAGTCATTTCTCTGAATTGCATAAAAATGTTATCATTTATTTGGAATAAAAAAAAAAATTTATTTCATCAATTCCATAGACATAAATGGAAAAGAAAAGGAATATAGTGTAAAAGTATTCCCAGTCTAAAACGTACATGAATAGATGGAATAACTTCATTCCTTTTTTTATTGCATAAATTTCTTTATTTCATTCTTTTGTATTCCAATTTTTTTAATTCCTATCATTCATGATATTCATAAAACTGATTACAAGTTGCATCCATAGAGTTTACGCATACTGTATTTTCTATGCATACCTAATGCAAATGTATTCCCAAATTCAGATCCTAGATAGTTGAAGAGGGATTCCATTGCTGCACCAAAGCCTCTCCTAACAATTTATTTGTCTCAAGAGTAACAACAATACACGATCCTTGCAAGTTTCTACCTGCATCAAGTTCCTAGCCATTTGATCCCACCGTATCACCATGAATGACCAAGGAACAAGGGCATGAAATGATGAGGTTCTAGTGAGAAGCTTGATGAAGATACTTGGATATGCTCAGGAAGTACAAACCATTCAAACAGAAATTTGATCAACATCAAGCCGAATGATGATAAAATTTTCTCTGATCAGTACAATTACAAGTAAATTCACTGCTACCGTACACTATCTCCAAAAGTCATAGCAAAATCATAAACATACACACAAGCGAAAGCACTCGATTAGAACAAGAGAGAACACATACAAAGCCAAAATCGAAATAATGAGAATTAGACGAGGTCCAAGGTCTTTGGTTGAAAATGCCCAATTGTTTCTTTGGTTGAAAATGCGATTCGGACATGTTGACACGCGGAAAATAAACGGCGACAACTCTCTGGATACACTTGAGAATTACGATCGGAAAGATGATCTGGAAAGATAACAGAAAGGTCTTTCCAACGGTATCTATATCGGCTCCTGAAGCTCTCTGGATCGTCGGGAAAATGCTTTCAAATTCTGCGGATCGGAGGTTCGATCTACAAAATTTTGTCTCGGGAAAACATGCATAATTCTCAGTATAAAACTCCAAATGACGAACCGTTTTCTAATATAGATCGAGCTAGAAATAGAGTACTTACCCTCAAAGTTTCAGGCCAAACAAATCCGATCTGACCAGCCTTTTCTCTACTGCACCAAAACGGGTCAGAACTGACTCATTTGGCCTTCTGGGTTGCTCCTCCTTCAAGGTGGCTGCTGTGGCTCGGTTTTGGAAGGGCTTCACCGAGTTCTCCCTTCTGCCTCCTCTCTATTTCGTGGCCTCTCTTTATATAGAGTGGGAAAATGGGGATTTAGGTTTAGAGATTGAGGGAGAATGATCATTTACCCATAAATGAGTTTAGGGCTTTAGTTACTTGGGTGACGGGTCAAAGAGTTGGGTTCAGGGATGTCAAAAATTCCACACTTGAAATGAATTCGTCCTCGAAATCGGAGAATTTCTTCTCAACTTCTCCCCCACTTGATTTTCGACCAATCTTGAAACGTCTTATTCTTTCTTGTTGTTTGATCGTGATATCCCAACGCTTTCGCTGCGCACTCTAACTTAAAAGCTTTTGATTGGAACGTGTGCCTCCTTGATCTTCAGAAATTGAACCTTCAACACTTCAAAGCCAAACATGCTAACAAAACCTGTTTTACTAGAGCAAGACTTAACCTCACTCGTCGGTGCTTTACTTTTCAAAAATCCCCAATACTCCCAAAATAGTTTGAAAACATTTCACTTTCATAGGACCGCCTTCCGATACAGAACCGGCTTGCCAACCTTACGCTCTGATACCAAATTGAGATACTCCAATCTCGCTATTCTAGCCGAGAGTGGTTCTCACACGTTAAACCGTTTTTCAAATAAAAATGAACTTATTAAATACGCTTTTATCGACTAAAACTCATTTATTAAAATTAAACCGGAAACTCAAAACGTCAAAACAATTAAACTAGAATTTGGAATTAAAAATATAAATAACAAAAATATCTTCTAAAGGGTTTAAATAAAACTAAAGCGCCCCTTTTTGGTTCTCAGAAATAGCACCGCTCCGGCTTTGACTCAAGTCACTTGAAAAGGGAAAAGAGGGGTGAGTATTCCAACCATACTCAGTGAGGGCGCGCTAAGGAGCCCGCGAGATCCTTCGGGTACACCATTTGGAACAGAAAAATAAGTATACTAAATATAGATATTAAACACAAGCAACAACCTACAGAGAATTTCTATCATTTCCACTTAACAAGTTCGATCATTTTCATAGTCAACTATTTGCAAAAAATTAATCAGCATAGCAAGCCTATTTCACATTCCCAAGGATCAACCGCGCAAAGTACTCATTTTCTGCCACTGTCCAAATTGGGTTTGACAAGTCACAAGGTGCCACTGCCCACTACAGGGTTTGACAACGGCTCGTCAACCCCTTCCCGATCACTACAACTTCACAATAGTCCCTCGTTGGAGGCCGTCAATCAACATTAATCCGACCGATCAGCTGTACAAATATCGGCATCTAAGCCACCCACTTCAATACTTTCATACCGTATAACTTCCAACTAAACAATACATCAAATGCCAATCACATAACAATTACCACATTCATCAGCATCAAGCATCAATCAAATCTAATACCTATATCAAGCAGAAAAATATTACTAATTCAACTAATGCATCTTTAGAAATCATAAACCAAACCCCACATTTGCCTTTGGTTGAAAATGCGATCCGGACATGTTGATATGCGGAAACGAAACGGTGACAACTCTCTGGATACACTTGAGAATCACGATCGGAAAGATGATATGGAAAGATAACAGAAATTTCTTTCCAACGATATCTAGATCGGCTCCTGAAGCTCTCTGGATCGTCGGGAAAATGCTTTCAAAGTCGGCGGCTCGGAGATTCGATCTACAGAAGTTTGTCTCGGGAAAACATGCATAATTCTCAGTATAAAACTCCAAATGACGAACCGTTTTCTGATGTAGATCGAGCTGGAAATGGAGTACTTACCCGTAAAGTTTCACGGCAAACAAATCCGATCTGACCAGCTGTTTCTCTACTGCACCAAAACGGGTCAGAACTGCCTCATCTGGCCTTCTGGGTTGCTCCTCCTTCAAGGTGGCTGCTGTGGCTCGGTTTTGGCAGGATTTCACCGAGTTCTCCCTTATGCCTCCTCTCTATTTCGTAGCCTCTCTTTATATAGAGTGGGAGAATGTGGATTTAGATTTAGGGATTGGGGGAGAATGACAACTTTACCCATAAATGAGTTTAGGGTTTTAGTTACTTGGGTGACGGGCCAAGAGTTGTATTAGGATACGATATCATCAAGATCGTATCTCATGAGTTTTGCTCATCACGCAATAGAGTTATTCACTTTCCTTTGTATTCTAAATGTATAGTTATTACGATTCTCCTTCCTTAGGAAAGTAGATACGTCTAGCTTGCTATATAGTCATGTAATTACCTCTGTCAATATTCATTCAGAAAGCTATTCAATTATCTTCCTCTGTTATTCTTCATGGTATCAGAGCTGTGACCATTTTTTTTCTCTTACAAATCTCTTTCTGCAATCTCTTACAAATTTCTAAACGATGTCTGGCACTCCGATCTCGACCGACAACACTGACGCAACTACACTTCCAACCATGATGGAAGTGAGGAGAACGATCTCTCTGTATGACCTGACAGCCGCTGACAACCCTGGAGCCGTGATCTCGCATCCTCTCCTCAAAGGCTCAAATTATGATGAGTGGGCGTGTGGTCTGAAGACTGCTCTCTCTTCACGAAAGAAGTATAGATTTCTTGACGGATCCATCGCTCGACCCGCTGATGGATCTCCCGACTTGGAAGATTGGTGGACGATTCAAGCTTTGCTTGTCTCGTGGATCAAGATGACTACTGATCCGCCCCTTCGCTCCAGCATCTCTCACCGTGATGTTGCGAAGGATCTGTGGGATCATCTGAAAAAGAGGTTCTCGGTGACAAACGGACCTCGGATCCAACAACTAAAATCAGAATTGGCGTGTTGCAAGCAGCGTGGGCTCGCGATTGAAGCCTACTACGGCAAGCTGAACCGGATTTGGGACAATATGGCTCAGTACAGGCCATTACGTGTCTGCAAATGTGGTAAATATGAGTGTGATTTAGGCACTCTTCATGAGCAGTATCGTGAAGCAGAGAAAGTTCACGAGTTTTTGTTTGGACTTGATGAAAACTATCGGACTGTCCGATCCACTTTGGTCTCTCGTACACCAATCCAACCTTTGGAGGAAGTGTATAATGTGGTTCGACAAAAAGAGGATCTGAAAACGACGGTTCGTACTGTTGAAGAAACACCGGACGTGACTGCGTATGCGGTTCAATCTCGCCTGCGTACTCATCCGTCACGTTCCGATGAATCGGACAAAACCGCCTTGTGCAAGCACTGTCACCGATCGGGTCATCCTTCAGACAGTTGCTTTGCTGTCATTGGTTACCCGGAATGGTGGGGAGATCGTCCCAAAACTCGTACGATGCAAGGGTGAGGCCGTGGCGGAGCATGTTCTTCTGCTGTTGGTGGTCGCGGACGCAACGTCAACTACGCCAATGCTGTCCATGTTCCACAGCTCCCCCCTCTTGGACAAGCGAACTATGTCCTGACCGATAAAGACCGTGATGGCGTTAATGGTTTCAGTGATGCTCAATGGCGTGCATTGGTGACACTTCTGAATGCTGGAGCCAGCACCTCCAACAATGAAAAACTCTCGGGTACGTACTCTTCTTCTTCTTGGATACTCAATACGGGTGCTTCGCACCATTTGACTGGAAACTCTCACATCTTCACTGATATTTGAGAAATGGATCTGGTGTTGGTAATTTTGGCTCATGGGAGAGAAAGAATTTCGAATGTGGAAGGCACAATTGTCTTGGGATCAAATCTGTTTTTTACGTGGAAGAGCTGCAGTCTGATTTGATTGCTGTCGGACAATTGATGGACGAGAATAATTGTGTGGTACAATTAGCTGATCAGTTTCTTGTGGTTCAGGACCGCGTTTCGAGGACGGTGATTGGAGCGGGTAAACGCGAATCTGGAACCTTCCGCTTTCGCAGAACGGAGTCTGTTGCTGCTGTTACGACTCGGGATGACAAAGCCTATGAATTGTGGCATCAAAGGCTCGGTCATCCATCTGCTCAAGTAGTTGGTTCTTTAAAGAATGTCTATGTTTCTGTTATTTCTGAAAATTCCAATAAGGCGTGTGATGTTTGTTTCCGCGCCAAGCAAACAAGATTTTCCTTTCCAACAAGTATTAATAAAACAACGAGAGTATTTGAGTAGATACATTCTGATTTATGGGGTCCCTATCGCACATCTACTCACAGTGGCGCAAGATACTTTCTTACGATTGTTGATGACTTCTCTAGAAGTGTTTGGCTTTATTTACTTACTGAAAAAACAGAGGCACCGACGCATCTCAAAAATTTCATTGCTATGCCTGATATGCAATTTCAATCCAAGGTTCAACGTCTCCGTAGCGACAATGGAACTGAGTTTATGACTTTGACGAAATTCTTTCGTGAACAAGGTATTCATCACGAAACTTCGTGCGTCGGAACCCCGCAACAGAACGGCAAGGCTGAACGAAAGCATCGGCACATACTCAATGTGGCTCGTGCTTTAATGTTTCAAGCTAACATCCCAATTGAGTTTTGGGGCGAGTGCATCTTGACGGCAGGTTACTTAATCAACCGAACGCCGAGTTCTGCTATTAACGGTCTCACACCATATGAGATTCTTCACAAGAAAGCTCCGGAGTATGATCATCTACGGGTCTTTGGGAGCTTGTGCTATGCGCATAATCAAGCTCATAAAGGGGATAAATTCCAATCTCGAAGTCGCAAATGTGTGTTTCTTGGGTATCCTTATGGCAAAAAGGGATAGTGTGTACGATTTAGAGAAAGAAGAGATTTTCGTTTCAAGGGATGTTATCTTCTCTGAAGCTGAATATCCCTTCGTCACTTCCGCTGCATCGAAAACCACTCACGATTATTCAGAGTCAGATGAACTTTGGGCCCCAATTTGCCCAAATTTGATAATGGAAGAAGGTGTTGGGCCTTCTCCAATTATTCCTATTGGCCCATTACTAAGCCCAGATTCAGAAATTGCATCATCGACTCTTTTTTCCGGCAATGACGATTGTTCATCGACTCCCGCCGCCACACCCGCTGCGTCGTCGCCTCCTGAGTCATCGTCATCAGACTCACCCTCGCCGCCGACATGACCTGTGCTAATTCCTGAACCGGAGATTCTCGGTCGTGGACAACGCAAGAAAACGGCTCCCGTAACGCTACGCAATTTTGTCATCAACACAGCACAAAGTCAACGCCTAGTGTCGACGAATGGAGCTCAATCCCTCTATCCGATCAGCAACTACGTCAGTTGTACTCGATTTTCTCAGACACATCAAGCATATCAAGTTGCTATTACACAGAATATTGAACCGAAATCGTTCAAAATGGATGTTCAACTAACGCAATGGAAGACGGCAATGAACACCGAAGTGGATGCCCTGGAAGCTAATGGAACTTGGGAATTAGTTGATTTACCATCTGGGAAGAGAGCGATTGGCAGTAAATGGGTCTATAAAATCAAGTACAATTCTAATGGTACGATAGAGCGCTATAAAGCTCGTCTCGTTGCTCTCGGCAACAAGCAGATTGAAGGTGAGGATTACGGCGATACATTCGCACCTATTGCACGGATGGGCACCGTTCGTTTATTCCTCAAAGTTGCTGCTGGAAATAATTGGCCAGTGTCATAACTGGATGTCCACAATGCCTTCTTACACGGCGATCTGGAGGAAGAGGTTTACATGAAACCGCCGCCGGGATTTTATGCTAAAGATGAAAGGAAAGTCTGCAGATTGAAAAAGTCACTCTACGGCTTAAAGCAGGCACCGCGCTGCTGGTTTGAGAAACTCACAAAGGCTCTTCGAGCCTATGGATTTGAACAATCGTTAGCAGATTACTCCCTCTTCACGTTTGATAGGGATGGCGTGAAGATAAATCTGCTCATTTACGTCGATGATATGATTCTTACGGGCAACTCTGATGCAGCTTTGAAGGGATTTAAAGCATATCTCTTCTCTTGCTTTAAAATGAAAGACTTAGGAACTTTGAAGTACTTTCTGGGCATTGAGGTTTCACGAAATAAAAATGGTTTCTATTTGAGTCAAAGAAAATACACGCTGGATATTATATCTGAGACGGGAATGTTGGGGTCGAAGCCAGCATCATTTCCTTTAGAGCAACATCATCAGCTTGCTTTGTCCTCTTCTGATCACTTGGTCGATCCAGCCCCTTATTGACGCTTGGTTGGCCGCTTTATCTACCTAAGTGCTACAAGACCTAATTTAGCATTTAGCGTTCATGTTTTGGCTCAATTCATGCAAAAACCACGAGAGGATCACTGGCATGCGGCATTATGAGTTGTACGGTATTTGAAAGGGTCACCGGGTCAAGGAATTTTATTGGACTCATATAACACGTTTCAGGTTCATGGTTGGTGCGATGCGGATTGAGCAAGTTGTCCTATTACCCGTCGATCTATAACTGGTTATTTTGTTCAATTAGGCCAATCTCCGGTTTCATGGAAGACTAAGAAGCAGCGAACGGTTAGTAAATCTTGAGCTGAAGCTGAATATATAGTCATGTCTTTTCTCAAGGATGAACTTGTTTCTATCAAGAGTGTGCTTCAATCGCTAGGTGTCGCACATGATCAGCCAATGAGAATAAATTGCGACAGCAAATCTGCAATTTATATCAGCACCAATCCAGTCTTCCATGAGCGAACGAAACATGTGGAAATAGACTGTCATTCTGTCCGTGAACAGATACAAAATGGGACGATCACAACACATCATGTCTCTACAACTCAGCAATTGGCCGACATATTCACCAAACCGCTCGGTCGCCAATCCTTCGATGATTTTCGTATCAAGCTGGGCATTCTTTATCTCCATGCTCCAGCTTGAGGGGAGGTATTATGATACGATATCATCAAGATCGTATCTCATGAGTTTTGCTCATCACGCAATAGATTTATTCACTTTCCTTTGTATCCTAAATGTATAGTTATTACGATTCTCCTTCCTTAGGAAAGTAGATACGTCTAGCTTGCTATATAGTCATGTAATTACCTCTGTCAATATTCATTCAGAAAGCTATTCAATTCTCTTCCTCTGTTATTCTTCAAGTTGGGTTCAGGGATGTCACAGAAGATCACTTCAAATATCCCAATATATTACTGCAAATTTGTAGTACAACTATTTATTTCTCTATTTTAATAGTATATTTTTTGTTTTTTTTTTACAAATTAATCATGCTTTGATATGTTTTTAACTTTTTATGTTGTACATAAACAAAATTAATATGTTTTAGTTATATATTTCAATTATTTAAAATTTAAAAATGCAACAATTATTAAATTAAAATAACATAATAAACAAGAAATTACAAGCACATAATAATACAAAAATAAAGATACGAAAATCCAAAATAATTGCTGTAACAAAAAAAAAACTAAACACAACTTACACTAGTGATCTTAAAAATTTTACAATCACGTTACGTAATTATGAAAAAGGCTCATTTTTAGAAAAAAAAATGTTTGATTTCAATAATTTTTTGTTCTATATACACAAATCAAACATAAAAAGCTCATTTCAATGTGCTTTAATTGATTTTTTTTTTTGTGGATAGCCTTAATTCGTTGAGCGGTTCAGAAATCCTGACTGGTTAATTGATTATTTGTGAAAGAAATATATTCTGATAATGCTTGAATAAAAATGTAATAGTTATTTATTTTTCTAATTGTGTTGTGTAATAAAGTTTTTATACTGTCATAATAAACGTTTAGTTTTGTAATAAAATCGTGATTTATTAAATTATTATTTCATAACATCTTGTAGTGTACTTTCATAGTAAAACATTTAGTTTTGAAATTGTAAATAATTTGTTTTATTACGTTTTTTTATAAACGTTGTAATAAAAAAAAGTTGAAAAAGTCTAATCAGTGAAACTTTGTTTATTTATGGGCACTTTGAACACAATTTTATATGCAAAGAACTTTATCAATTCTTTTTTTGTATTTTTCAATTGCTATTTATTATTATGGAAAAAGAAAATTATTGTTTGAAAGCATTTTGCGTGATACAAATGAAAATGGTGTGGTGTAAGATCGTCCGATTTTAAAACCACTGAAAATAAATTAGATAACCATTGAAATGAACTCACAAATTTCTGAGTGTATTTCGATATCCATATTACTATATTATACATTAAAACTTTTATAAATTAATAATGTTGAAACTATAATATTTTTTGAAATTTTATTAATTTATAAAGATATTAATTTTTAGATCTATTATTTGGTTGATAAACTAACTTTAAAACTAAAAATATTATTAATTTATCGAATATTAATTTATATAGATTATATGACAATATTTGAGACGTGAGTGTTACATAATTAGTTAATTAATTATATTTAATACTCCCTCTGTTCCTTAAAGAAGGTAGTTTTAGAAAAAAAAATTGTTTTAAAAAGAAAGAAGTTTTCAATTTTCTAGGTGTAGTTATTGTCCATTTTTACTCAATTTGCCCTTGTAACATTTAATATTTAAATAATAACTTAAGTAAGTAATTAATAAAAACAAGGATAGAAAAGTCTTTTGTCAAATTTTCTTAATATGTGTGAAAAACTCAAAACTAAAAGGACCTTTTAAAAACTAAAAGGATTCTTTAAGAAACGGAGGGAGTATTATAACCAAACACGTGAAAGAGACGTGCCTAATATTCTTTCATAACAGCCGCATGAAAAAAGGACAAGAAAATAATAGTGAAAAGAAATTTGGCATTTTAATTATTTCACCAAATCAAAATTGCAATTTAATCTGGATGGTATCGGTGATTAATAATATACGGGCTAAAAAACTAAAAGGACCCTTTAAAAAAAAACTAAAAAACTAAAAGGAGGAAAAAGACGTGAGTGCAAAACGACAAGACCAACGCACATAAAACGACGAACGACTTGTTCAGTCATCACTTACGTTGGGAAATACCGAAATACTACAAAAGCATTACGGCATCTTTTAGGCCCCACCGGAGAGGTTCTTTTACCCGAAAATTACAGCTATGCCACTGCTTTGATAACGCTTGAAAATTTGACATTTGCCCATTCACCAATTTAAATGCTACGAGCTTTTGTTTTCTAATATACGCAAAACATTAGAAGATTTATTTTATATATTCGTTGAAACTTGAAACAAAACAAATTAAGCAGACGAAATTTAAATTCCATTGTTAGAGAGAGTTATATGGATTCCAAGATTAGGAACTAATTCGTTTGATTTATCAAAATTGGCATATACTCCCTCTGTTTTAATTAAGTGTCTTTGGAGAAAATGTATCTAACACATGCAAATACATCCAATTACATTGCAGATATATTTCTCCAAACGACACTTAAATCAAAACGGAGAGAGTAATATTTAATTTTGATACAATTTTCATTTGAAGTTTGAAATCGAGATATATTTGTATAATTATGTCAAATCATTCTGTTTCATTTTCTCCTTTTTATATCTGGCATAATGTTAGAACATCTTTCACGATATTTATTCATGGATTAAACATGTAATTTTACTTGTATAGTACTCTGCCAAGTGCCATGTGTTAAATGAATGTTGGTAACCGAAACAAGAATTCGAACTTTAATAGAACAAGTGGTACAAGTTAGTACATATATAACATAACATGAATTTTGTATTGATTTGAGATTTTATTTTTTGTAGATATGTAAACAGTTATCTTATTTTGGCCAAAAAAATAAACATTTATCGTAAGAGAAGTAATTTATGTAATCAAATTAAACAGATGATCTTTTCCTTTTCAATAAAATCACATTTTTTAACTGCATACGTCATAAAAATTCAATTCATTTCTTAACTGCATACGTCAAATAGAAATATAAGAAAATTGTTTCATTTCCATTTGATGTTTTCGTTTTTACTCTGCAAACATGCATATATTTTCTAAAAAGTAAATTTCAGAAAGAGCAAAAAAAAAACTCATGTAAATGTAAGCAAAAATTACGTTTGAATACAAATGTTTAAAAGTTTTAATTGAATTCATAACATTTAGTCTTTCCAGCTTAGTGGTTAGTTAGGATTAAGTAAAAGTAGATATGATACTAGTTTTTTTATTTAATAAAGTTTTGATATGTGTAACTGTGTAAGTAACTAATTAGTTAATTATCCAGATCTTATCCAAACCAGTGATTTATCCACACAAAACGCCTGAAAATATGTTGTGTGTACTCGATCCAAGACATTAATCCAATATATTATCGTCTCGTCCACTTAATCTGCTAGCAGATAAAATAGAACATCTCATTACTCAAGACTCGGAAGGTGGTAATAATTAATAGTATAACACCATAAGATTAATTCGTCTTGCTAGGAAACAAGAATTCATATTAATCAAAATGGACCAACCAGATCTGTGTTTACACTATCATAAAAATGTATTATACTATTACGAATAATTGAATGCACTCTCATTTTAAAAACTAATTAGTATAAAACAGCCAATTCATCGGATCATTAAATTTTTATGATTCGTTTAATTACCGGTCGACTCTCGTATTTCTTAAAAACATGATTGGATGATAAGAACAAATGCCGACTAACATTGTATGATTAAAGACAACGCATCATGTCCCCATCTACAAATTATAATGCCAATCGATTCCACATGATTAACTAAGAATTAGATTAATCATTAATCCTTTGTTAGTTACTCAATAACAAGATTAGGCTGATTGGCCGTCGTTGTCTCGTTGACGAAATAATATGTTCTTCATTTTTTTTTTCCGAAGTAACCGAAGGGAAAGAAGAATCTAAGGACTATACAAATAAAATAAGTTGACGAAATTTTACAAATTATAAAAAGAAAAAAAAAACCGAGTCAATTTTCATATTTGATGTCCCAAAATCTCGACACAATCTTAAATTAACAGTCTCTTTATAATAAGAAGCGAAGTAAAAAAAAAAAAACTTATGAAAAAATCAAATCGAACAAACTCGAGGAGGCAAAGGTTCTCTGAACCATTCGATTCAAGTTCTCGAATTTCTATTTGTACCCCCAAAATTTTAAGTACATTTAATCTTCGATCCCTCTAATTTTTAAAATAGTATTTCGCACCCTACTCAGATCTCTCCCTTTCAACGTCCTCCCCGCACCCTCGTGAACCGAGAACGACGCCATCCTCCGACTCGCCAGCAATTCATGCGGCGGCACACGCCGTGTTCCTCCGCCGCATGCAGCAATTTCGTCTCCGTCGACTTCCTCCTCCGAAACCTGCCTCCGTCGACTCTCTTCCCCGAGAATCNAAAAAAAAAAAAAAAAAAAAAAAAAAAAACTGGAAATGTGAATCCAGAAACTAAAAAAAAGAAACCACCCCTTACAAATTCGATTCAAGTTCTCGAATTTCTATTTGTACCCCCAAAATTTTAAGTACATTTAATCTTCGATCCCTCTAATTTTTAAAATAGTATTTCGCACCCTACTCAGATCTCTCCCTTTCAACGTCCTCCCCGCACCCTCGTGAACCGAGAACGACGCCATCCTCCGACTCGCCAGCAATTCATGCGGCGGCACACGCCGTGTTCCTCCGCCGCATGCAGCAATTTCGTCTCCGTCGACTTCCTCCTCCGAAACCTGCCTCCGTCGACTCTCTTCCCCGAGAATCTTCGACCAGTCCGGCACGTTGACCGGGAGCGAAGACGCAGCTGCACCGGCGAATTTCTCCGAAACCAAACCACCGTGACTTTTCCGGTTAACTCCGGTTCGACCGGAATTTATTGTAAGGTCACTAAAGCTGAAACCGGAAGCAGAATCTGAGCCGGTATTGTAAAGTTCCCACTCGTCGAGCTCGAAATCGGAAGCGGAAGTGACGTGTTGTTGTTCGCTGGAGAAAAAACGATGGCTTGGCCGTGGATAGTAGCATTTGCTCGTCGCCATTTGAAAGGAAGAAGAAGAAGAAGAAACTGATTTGATTCTTTTTGTTTTTGGGTTAAATTAGAATTTTAGTTTCTCTTTGGTTTTGTGTTTGCTCCTTTTCTTATATAGAAGTAGAAGGTCAATGGATAGACTCAACTTCGTCGTGTGAATTTTTCTTCACGAAATTACGAATATACCCTTGGAAATTTCGTGGAAGTTTAAAACTTTTTGCGATTTATCCAAACGAAACGATGACTGTCAAAAGAAAAGCTTTTATTCTGCACGGAAACCCATAAATCACAAGGGAGGTATGAGCTTTTCTATTTTATGGGTTTTGTTGTGTTGTCCTTTTGCATTCATATTTTTTTTGAATATTATTAATACTGTAAATAATTGAATCATGTGTTAATAGAACGGACTTAATTAAATACTATTTTCTTTGATAATTTGTACTTAAATGGACCAGGTAAAAATGTTTGACTTCATCCTCCAACACGTTGAAGAATAATGATTTTTTTTTTTTTTTGCTAAAAGGGTTAAGAATAATGATTTTAACTAATGGTTTTAATTAGATTTCTCCCCTACATTCACCGGAATCTAGTCACTAAGCCCAATCGCATACTCAAAATTTAGCTTATTCGTGAATCGTGCATTTTTTTTTCTTTTTTTTCTTGTGGTCAAAATGTATATATTTTTTTATATAAAAAGTGCATGGTCAGAATGTTAAACATCAGAAATCGTGAATTTTTCTTTATCAAACCTGTTTGGTTTTTTGTAAACGTCACAAAAGATAGGATACCGAGTATGAAATATGTTGGAAAATTAATAGGTGGGAGATTTATATTTGATTACTGTTTACAAGTTATTAAGATAGTTGGTTATTTCGTAAGTTTATGAAAGAAAAAAAACCTCTTAAACTAGACCAAAAAAAAAAAACTTCTTAAAGCAAGTCTTTAAGTAAACTTTTATTAGGAGTCGTTTTCCTATCTGTTTCTGGTGTGCTACTTACTGCCGATGGTGTCTTCTAGCTTGGTTTTTCTTTGCAGCTCCAGGGTTTCTCGCTGCGTTAACCGGCTTGGAGTGAGAGTTGTGGTTTCTTCGAAGTGATTTCTCCGCAGAGGTTTGGTTATTGTGAGTGTTCTTTTGGCTTTGCAGATCGCGTGTATTTCGTGTAAAGGTTCCGGATCAAAGGCTAAATGAGATTAGGTGTTTTCTGTTTGGTTTCCTCTTGATTCTAGTTCCTCATTAGTTTGATCTTTCCGTTTATAAGTTGCTTGGTTGGGTTTTAAATCTTAAACTCTTTGTCTTCCGTCGGATTTGTATTTTTCCCGTATTATGCTTCGAATTAGGTTTGTATACTGCTTTGTATCATTCTCCGTATCATACCCTGTTGTTGGTTTTAATAAAAACTCAGATGATAAAAAAAAAAAAAGTAAACTTTTCAAGACTTTCAAGCTAACACGTTTATGGAACACGAGTAATAAATTACTTGGATGGGATTGAGGAAACACGATGTTTACACGTGTTTACTTCCGTAACATGCCACGTAATCATGCTCTAGGAACACACATGTCAGTATATCTAAAGTGAGAGGGTAAAACTGTAACTTCAAATAAAAAATCCCAAGAGAGACGACAAATTATTGTACGATGAGATGGGAGGTGGGTTCATGTTCACTTATCCAGTTATCCTTTACCTTAAGTAATTTTCTAGGAAAAAGACAAAATAAGATAAATTATAAAAAAGTGGTCCCAAAGAAGTAACACGTGGCAATTTCATAATCGTGACCCACGTGGAGAGATGAGCTTTCGTGTACGACTCGTGGCGTGAAGGCACGTGATTGCTTCCAGTTCATTGGTGGAGAGCGACGTCGTTTTTCAGGTTCTGCGAATTATAAAAGAAAGCCTTATTCAGTTTTTCCCATCCCTTTGAATATAACTCGCTAGACGACAAAAATAGATCGTCGGGGAACGCAACATCAATATCTGAAAAACGGCAGGGTCTGCGCATCTGTACAACGAAAACGACAGAGCATATTTTAAACAAACGCGTCAAGCCGAATTTGCCCCACTTGGTTTTGGACAATTGCAATTTACTAATGCATATAAGTGCTGACTGAGAGTGTTATCATAGGCCCATGTATCGTAAATCTTAAAACGGGCCTTCTAATCTAATATATTATTGGGGTAATTACTAATTATATAGGTTACACATTTTTTGATAATTTTTTTCTCTTTAACAACGTATAACATTGGAAGTGGAAGGAAAACCCTTGATAAAGAGTTATTTAATGTTTTTACATCAGGACATTTAAAATTAGTTTTTCAAAGAATTTATGCAGATTAGGAAAGTCATCAGCACAGTGCAGACAAAGCTTCGTGGTGAAAGTTTTCGTAGATCCTTGGTAGAGTTATTTAATGTTTTTATATCAAGAAGTTTAGAATTCGATTTATGTAGATTAATAGAAGCAAACTAAAGTCATCAGCGTAGTGCAGATAAAACTGTTCGTCGTAAAAGTTATCGTAGAAATGCAGGCGGCCTGACTACCTCCTGGCACTTAGTCGGAAGGCATTTCAACTCGGATCAGGCAGTGCGGTTGCTCTTTGGATCTCATGGATCTCATGGCCCGTTGACTCAGCTCATGGTGTCCGTTGAACCGTTGAACCACGGGCATATCAGTTCGTATTTGTAGCACTTCGGTGCGTTCCTCCCGAGGCTAACCGGATAGCCGATAGGGTCTATCAAAAAAAAAAAAAAAAGTTATCGTAGATCCTTGGTAGAACAGACACAAAAACAACAACAAACATAGAACATGATTAGGCCTGAGCATTAGGGTTTTCTGCAAATTTCCTTTTATTTTGTTGTTTCTTTCCTTCGTAACAGCATGACCCTCAGGGCCGTGCCTGGCTTATTGAATTGGAAACAATGTGTAACACCCGACCGGCCCTACCGGCGAGTCACCCATCCCTCCGTCGGGCTCGTAGGCCCCGCCCCTGTCCGACGGTCGGTGCGTTATTTTTCTCGGTGGCCCGACCAATTGATTTATTTGTCCCTGCAATCACCACGTGACCTTTTCCCGTGTTTTGACCTCACTCACACGGTTCCACTCACACGGTTCCGCAGAGAACTTTCCGGAAGGTCACCCATCCTAGTGCTACTCCAGCATAAGCACGCTTAACTCTGGAGTTCTCTTAGGGTAAGTGACCGGAAAAAGTAAGTGCACTTTGATGACATAGGTACCCAAATCAATCCATTTAAACTTATTCAAATGGGCCGGACCCGGATCGTTACACAATGGCTTACGGCCATGTTTTTAAAAAGTAATTAAGGGACTTCTATTACAAAATACTTTTTTGGATGTATCAATTATAAAATACTTTTGTCCCAAAAGCATTAGTTTTTGAAATAACGTTTGTTTATAGAGTCCAATTATATACACTAATACATAAATATTCCAGTGAGCATGTCCTAATTTTTCTTTTACATTTTACTTATTTATTTGTATGAATATTTTGTTTTCAATTTTTTCCCAATTTGTGATTTTACTTTGTTGTGTCATTGAATACAATATTTTGTAACAAAGTTGTCTAAACTCACTAACACGTGTCATTTCATTATTTAATTTTTAAAAATTTGGTTCTTGCCTTAAATGCGAATCAAACAAAATATTTTTATTCTTTCACATCTAAAGGGATTCGAACACACAATCATCTCAATAAAAACCAACAACCTTACCCACTATGCCATGAATGTTCCTTGATAAAGTTTGCGAAGATTAATATAATAATAGTAAAAGACATAAAAACTATGCTGATCTAATATACATTACAATTTTAAAAATAACATAACTAAATAAATCAGAAGGAAAAAAAAGAAACTTCAAATGAACAATATCTATAACTTACCAAATCACTAGATTATATACAACATCTATCGTAATTAATGAAAAAATAAAATTTTATTCACAAAACCCAAAACCAAAAAAAAACATTCAAGTTAAATTTTTTTTAAAGGATTAGTGTTTCATCTTATCTTTTCTTAAAATGAAGTTAACTCATTTACTTTTATTTTTATTTTTCTTCTCTTAATTGATAACATACTAACATTCATTTATTTGTTAAAATCTAACTACTCATAAAATTATATTTTACCTATATAATATATTTAAATCGCAATATGTGTCGAAATCTTACCACGTGTCGCCATGTTAATTACTAATTTAAACGCATTCAACTTTATATGATAAAAAGATATAGAATAAATATAATTATAAACAATTTCAATTTTCACTTTCTTATTCTTTCAGATTAAATTGTGTCTTCTGTTATGTATATAATAAAATGTCAATTATTACTGTATAAGAAATAATAAATAAGATATTCAGCACATAAAAAAATTATTGGAAAAAATAAATAAATAACACATTCACAAATCACAAATCACCATCTACTATATAATAGATGAATGTGACTCTCCAGAAGATGACACATTAGCTATTTCTTATTGGTTAATCTCAACTTTATTTTTCACATGTATAAAGTATATAAGCAATTAATTATTATTTTTTAAAACATCAAGTAACATAAATAAAAATTAACATATGTATAATTAGCAATACAAAAAACTATTAAATTTGAATTCAACTATTTAAAAATTATTGTAAGTAGATGAAATTCAAATTTAATTTAAAACATAAATATATAAAAAACTTATATAATACAAAATTTGAAATATATAATTCTATTTTCTTCTTTTTGAGTTATTAAATACTTATTTTCAAAGAAATTAGGATAATTAAAATTTGGTACAACTGAAAAAAATTTGATATTGAATCAATTAAAAAGTTAACTACAACATATAAATCGTAAGACATAACAAAATATTCAATAAAAATCGAGAAGATAAAAAATTATATAAAAAAATATAGAGAAGAAAAAAAATCAAGAAAAAGAAGAATGGATACAAAAATATACAAAATTTTAAAACATGAAAAAGACATGGATTCAATGAAAGATATATAAAATAAACCCTCAAAATGATAAATTTTAAAAATTAAAAAATATTATAATATTAGAATTTAGACAAATGAGTATTAAAGTTGAAAAATAAATAAAGATTCGTATAATAATATATGAAAGAGATTACACATACCCTAAAGAAAAAAAGTATAAAATAAAAAATCTTAAAAAATAAGATAAAACCAATAGTAAAAATATAGATCTAAACATATTATTTAAAACTAAAATTGAAATAAAATCCGCGCATCGCGCGGCGCCGGTTCTCTCCTAGTTTCAAATAAAAATATAAATAACTAGATTAACAACGTTGACTTATTATTGTAAACAATTCGGATTTATATAATTTTTGTAATCTACAAAAGTTATCGGGGTCTGCATTTATGGATGGAGTCGCCTCCGACGTCTCTCTATTAATATAGGCACGACTCAGTCCATGGCATCAAGTACCCATGACAAAAAGGGAGACATGAGTCCGACATCGAGGCTTGTCATCGCAACGCCGACGCCCTTCGTGCGAATTTAGGTTTGGGCCCAATTCGTAACAAGAGTACAATGTACCAAACCAGCCAAAATGATTTTAAGAACCCAAATAGAGCATTTTTCTTCATATCAAACCGGCGCCTAAATTTTGTTTTAAAAAAAACAAATTTATTAACTTAAAATACAGACAAACTAATCCGATCCTAACCACGTACAATGTCCATACCAAATTCTCAATTCTTATCTTACAAGTAGTCTATAACAAACGTCGTAAACCCTAAAGGTAAGGGAAACAAAGTCAAAGAGTAAAAAAGGAGAATTTATAAGTTATAACTTATAACCATTCGTTTTTTGTTTATAGTTACCACCTCACCAAAAAAAAAAAAACGTCTTGACTCGTTTTCCTAAGAAGAGGAACAAAATGAAGAAAAAAACAGTTTCTTCTAAATATTTCTCTTCTATTTTTACGTTATAAGCCCTATAAAAACCCGTTTTAGGACTTGAAGCTGCAACAAAAATTTGTATATTTTGTGGCTTTCTTAAGGTTTGTGATCAAATAGAGCAGAGAAGTTTGCAATCAATCTGTTCTCCATGTCAATCCTCTTGATGAAGATTGAGGCGAGGCGGCTGAAAACGCCTCCAAGATGGACGGCGGAGATCGCACCATCGCTCTTACGCATCAAATTGAGACCGTCGAGATGTCCGGAGCTAGAACCTATCAGAGAAGACAGAGCGGAGGAGCATGACGAGTGTGATGTTAAAAGTTTCATCGGCAAAAAGTAAAAAAAACATAAAATCTAATATATGAAATATTGCGTCCTTATTCACTACGATTTGATCAAGAGACGTTGTAAAAGATATATATATAACTTTGTTTGTAAAACTCGTGTGTTTTTGCAAAGATGATACATATTAACTGAGGAATTCATTACGTGATTTTTGGTTGATTCTGGTGTATTTAAGTTGCAAAAATCGAAGAGAGAACGTGTATAAGATATTGGATTATACAAAAGAAACGCTTGAAATAATATGTTAGTTTTTAAGAAAAGAAAAACAAAATTTGAATATGTGAGTTATTTAAGAACATAGTATCATTACAGCAATTTTATCCTGGGGTTTGTGCAAAAAAAAACGTTCAAACTGTCAATTTGTTTTCAAAAGTACTCTTCACATAAAACATTGCATGTTAATGTACTCATTTAGAAAATCATCGCAATATAACATTTAGGTGTAACGAACATTATATCAATAATAGAATTAAAAACACTGTTTTAATTATAGGGGTTTTACAAACATCATGCTATTCTTAAACTTTTAGTTATTTTTATTAAAATTATTTTTTTCTTCCTTGCCTCCTCTCTCTCTCTCTCTCTCTCTCGTTTCTTTTTGGGATCTTTTCTTATTTTTATCATAAACATCCAAATAAACTCCATAAAACATATCCAGAGTCACCTACTCTCGATTCTTTCGTGTTCACTGATACTGATAGACCAATCGTCAAATTTGACGTGAACCCTTCGATTATGTAAATTTTTGTGATCATTTTGTTTAAGGAAAACGAGAAAAGCAAATTTTTAGTTCGTTTGGTTTACTTGCATTTTATGTTCTAGAACTTGTCATTAGAAGTAAAACATCAACCAAAAATCTATTTTAGATAAAAAAAGTTTCTTGCATACTTAATATCTATGTTGCTTATTTTTCTTGGGGTTGACCCTTAAATACTTTTCGATGCAACTACCCAAATTAGATCGTCACTTTTTGTGAAGGTAAATGTTGGGTTGGTCTACATTGGGAGTGGTTTAAGTACACTGAACTAAACCAAACTAGAACGGATCATTACTTGGTATATTGATTTTTTTTGTTTTAAAAGATCCTATCGTTTTCTTTGTTGTTATTGTTGTTGTTATTTTTGTTAAGAAAGTTAAGCTACTAATGCTAAAGTAACTTTGTTTGTCTAACACACAACTGTTTATATCATAAAATTAGTAGTACTATTTTTGTCATCTACAACTTATACACTTATATTAGATGCTTGAATCTATATTATAATTGTGATAGCAACAATGATACAATTAATTAAGCTAAACCCATGAGCCAAATATTTTAGTACTTTATTACAAGACTCTTTTTATAAATATGATTTGAGTTTTATTGTGAATAAAAATGACTCTAAGGACACTTCTTAATTGTGCAAATACCCGCTCTTTTTTATTTTCTCTTCTGCAAATATATAGGAGGTTATTGGGAGATGAATTTTAAAGAACTTTTAAAATTTTGAAATTCCATCATTATTGGTTTATAGATTCTTAAAATTTTAATAGAATACATTGTTATTGGTTTCAAGATTTTAAAATTATATCCAAAATCCTTTGTTATTCAAAAAGTTTGGTTTTTAAAGATTCTATGATTCTATTAAAATCTTGTGTTATTGGTACATGGATTTTAAACAATTTAACTCATAAACAAGACTTTCAAAATACTACCTATATGGCTTAATTTTCAAAGTCATTATAATAAAATATGATGGATTTTCTAAATATACAAGCTCTTTCAAAATCTAACAAATGTTCTTACAAATTTAGCAAATCTCTCAACTCTTAAAATCAATCAAAACTTTATAACCCATTCTCCCAATAACCACCCCCCCCCCATAGTGTCGCAATCATTGAGAACACCATCTTTGTTTTCTTGGCTGCAGGTTTCTCACCGCTCAAAACATAAGAACATCTCCATCAATATCTCTAAAGAGAGTCTTTAAATATTAAAAAAATAAAAAAATAAAAAAGGAGGAAAGAGACAGAGAAACGACTCTCATTTGTGAACTTATGAAAAACGTATTTGACCATGTGTCTCTCTGTAATTAAATCAAACTATTTATATTTAAATTTTCATTAAATTATATTAGTAAAATATTTGTAAGAGATGTTTGGAAGTGTATCTCCCGTTGGAGATCCTCTAAAATGTCAAAAATTCTAACTAAAATGGACAAATACTACTTTATCAAATTTTTGAAAAAAATCTGCGTATATTAATAAAAGATGTAAACATTAATTCAATGTGCTTAACTAATTGTTCTTGAAAAAACCATAAGATTGTACCTAAAAATAATAATTATATCGAGATAATTTGAAAATACATAAAAATTTACATAGAAAATTGCATAACATCAGTTTTTATGAAATAAAAATATGTAGTTATAATAACAGAGCTAAACTCAACATTATAGAATTATATAGTACAAATATTTTTGACACAGATTTACATAGTTGAATTGATGTTTTAAAGAATTAATATGATATTTAAACTAATTTATTCGAGAAGGATTATTCAAGAAATCAATATGTCACTACAAAAAAAGAGGTGGATTATATCATTTATTATATATTTTTGCATTACTTGTAATTGATGCAAATAAATTTTACATCACTTAGAAAAGTGACTCTGTTTGTGGTGATGCAAATAATTAACATCAGTTAGTTATCAACCGATGCAAATATATTTTATTTTTGCATCGATTGTTATAATTGACTTCAATATGTGTCAATTACAAAAAAACTGATGTTATCTTTTACATCAATTTTTAAAAGTGATGTTAGTATTTGTGACGATTATAATAATTGATGTTAAAATTAGCATCAATTTTAATAAGTGATTTTAATAGTTGTATCATTTATAATAACTGACTTAATATTTGTATCATTTAAAATATATGATTTAAAATATTACTATCACTTGTATATAATTGATGTTAAATTTATGCGAGATATCATAATTGATTGTAATAATTATGTTTTAAAATTATGTTTTAATTATGTTTTAAAATATATGATTTAAAATTTATTTTTATATAATTAATTTTATTGGTTAAAACCAAAAAGAAAATTAATCTTATTGGTTAAAACCAAATTAAAAAAATTAATTTTATTCACCAATAAATATGAATATTAGATATTTAAGTTTCAGTATATATAGAGATGGTTTCTCTTTAACTTCTTCATCTATTAGCAATGTGGGATAAAGTAAAAAACGTTAGTTACATCACTTTCAACTGATATATATTTTATATCATTTTTCTAAATGATGTTAACCAAAATCATTAGTTACATCGATTATTTAGCTAATGTAAATTTAAAATTTTGTATCGATTTTGTTATAATGATGCTAAAGAACGAAACAATTACATCATTTTTAATAATTGAAGCTAATTCACATAATTATGTATATATTATTAGTGTAATTTTTATTAGAATCAGTATTTATTGATGCTAATTTTGCATCATTGTTAGAAGTGATGTTAACAAAAATTAATAAATACATCGATCACCTAATTGATGTAACATTATATTTTAATATCAATTTTTTTAAAGTGATACAAACTAATAAAATTTGTATCACATTTATTGAATTGATGTCAAACTAGTTAATTATAACATCAGTTATCATAATTGATGTTAAGCCATGTATATTTGTTTCATTTATAAATAACTAATTTAAAATAGTATCACTTAGTTTTGTGATACAATTTAAGTGATACAATCTACCCCTTTTTTGTAGTGTGTAAATCTAGTATAATCCTTCTCGAATAAGTATTTAAATTTGTTTAATTTGTTTGAAGAAATTAAATTCATACCATATTCATTTTTTAAATTTATACCATAATCGAGAAGGATTATACATTACTATATTAATTTTTTAACAATTATATAACATGTTTTTAGTTTTTACTATACGATTGTAAAAATAAATACAAACCTAACACAAGAATGGAGAAGATAATTAGAATGGTGAACTAGAGAGTTGAAAGGATTTCCTCATTCTAGATGATAAATTCAAGTATAATTAGCTACGAACGATTTCCTGACTAATCTGTGGCAATTTATCCACAAATAGCTATGAAGAAAAACACAAACGGTTCATGATTATTTTTGTGGTTATACTCAGAAATTCTAGTAATGTGTGCGATTAGTTCAGATATCAACAACCTCCCCAATTGCCTGGTTTACAAAAAAAAAAAAAAACATCAAATGGTTGAGACTTTCAATCCGTGCTTGGCAAATTAGGCAGACATTTGACCATGTTTCCAACTTGAGAAAGTTGCACCGATGAGATCGATATCTAACCAAGAAGACCTTTTATGGATATTGTGTTAAATTTATGTATATCATTTAGTGTAGTCACCGTGATTTACGTAATGAATAAATAATAGAAGAAGCATTCAAATCTCAAACCCATCTCAAAGTAAGGTCTCCGTTCCGAGAGTTTTGTGACATCTCCGACTTCAAAATTCGGTCAAGCGGCACAGAGTACTGATAAAAGTTAAATGTCTTTAACGAGAGGAGAGCAAATCCTGTGAAATGTGAATAATGAAAAGCTAAAAAAGTCACGTTATTAAACCAACCATCAATCTTCCTCTTCACACGCATGAATTCTGCATAGAACATTGAATAACCATGGGCCACAAATTCAACAACGGGTTATCAATAATGCTATAAACTAAGTGTATATTTGATACAATTANTGATACAATTACTAAATGACAAATGCCACTTCTGATTCTGATAATGCATAATACTCTTTTTTTTTATTGTGTGTCGACGTTAATTATAATGAATCTGTAATCACTAACCAATGCATAGTGTACTTATGAACAACTAATAAACTCACAAGTCATAGAAATCCGAATACCTTTTGGGTAATGATTTCATAAAAAAAAACGCAGAAACTAAAACATTTTTTTCTTAACAAAACCAATGAAATAAAAGAAGAAAAAAAAAACGTAACATACAAGATTCAATCTCGTGCAAACTCAACTCACAACATATGGAGAAGGCGTGAAGGTAAGAGATGCATGCTTGACCCCTCTTGTGCCATTATATAGATAAGAGATCGATGTTGTGTTCTAACAGGTGTGTTATGTTATTATTACACTCAACTCACTCGCTCACTCACATAACTTTTGTTTATAAATATTAAAAAAAAAAAAATTTGTTGCTGATCCTTCAAGGGAAGAAGAACTTGAATATAAATTATAGGATGCCAAAGTTTAATGATGGTTCCTACTTCCTACTTCTCATTCTTCTACGTCCTAATTATGCCTTAATTTAAAAAGTCGATGACGCTAACAACTAATGGTAGTAATTAAGTACCTTATGGGGGACCAGATCAACTCATATTTTCTAATTAGTAATTTAGGTAAAAGCATAAACTCAGCCTTTTAACCTTCATAACACCAATCTTGTGGTTTTTGGGGACAAAAACAAGATTGGTTTAACAAAATCTGGTGACTTTTTGGGGTTTAGAAAAAGAAAATTAACAAAAGATTGTAGGACCATATAGAAACAGAAAAAAGGAGAAAAAAATGTTGAGAAAAGGTAGAGAAATCATGGTAATCATATTGTTCCCTACTGTAAATGTCTTCACCACACAAAACTAATCCCAAGCAACAACCATTTCATTTCACAATCACCTTATAAATACCAAACCTTACCTCAAAGTCTTAACAAACACATTACACTAGCCCCACCTTCTCAACAACTTATTAGCTAGCCTTCTACATTTTCAACAAACAAACTGAAGCTGAGTGAGAGAAAATGAATTCCAAAACTTTCCTCGTCTTCTTCTTCTCTTCTCTTATCATCACAAACATCGCCTTAGCGCAAGACCGAGCTCCTCACGGTTTGGCTTATGAGACACCAGTGGCGTTTTCGCCTTCTGCGTTTGACTTCTTTCACGCACAACCAGAAAACCCGGATACCATTTTAGACCCTTGCGCTGAATCGAGCTGCTCGCCTCTCCCCGTGGCTGCAAAGGTTCAAGGAGCTTCTGCAAAAGCACAGCAAAGCGAGATTGCAACAATGTCAACTGGTTCTAGATGCGGAATAGGAGCTTGTGGTGTCGTTGGGATCATCTTTGGGATTGTGTTTTCGGTACTGATGTGAACCAACATGATAGAGCATATAGCTAGTAGACTTTGAGTTGAAAATGTGTGTGTGTTTTTTTCTTCACTTTTTCTTGAAGTTTGTACCTTAATTTCCATATGCAGTGGTTGGTTAATGGCAGAGTTATATATCGACTGTTTTTCGCTGGACCCGGTCTAGAAGATAAAGCAAAGAAAATCATGTTTATTGATAATTTGATCAAAATTTAAGAAAATTTTCAAATACTTTAACGGTTGGTAAGTCAGCATCTCGATCATTAAGCCAAACGACAACAACCTTTTGTTAAACACTTTTGTCACTTTTAGTAAACACAACAAATTTCTCTCTGTTCAAGAAACTTGTCAAAACTCAAAACGGTAATAGAACCAGTCAAAGACGCCCTTATAGAACAGTAACGTGAAGGTGAAGAGTGTGTGACACGTGAGCCAATGTGTGCTCACACGTGCAAGCACCCCCATTCAGTCGTCCCGTCACGTGTCCTTGTTCCAACCTCCACCGCTCCCGCTTTTAAGGTAAAGATTTCATCTAGACGAAGCTATTTCTCAGTAATATGGAGGAGAAGAAAAAGAAAGGCGATGATGAATCAAGGCCGCCATTAATGGCGTTGAACCACGTATCAAGGCTATGCAGAGACGTTAAAAAGTCTCTAGAGTTCTACACAAAAGTGTTGGGATTCGTGGAGACAGAGCGACCCGCGTCGCTCGACTTCGACGGCGCGTGGCTATTCAACTACGGTGTTGGGATCCACTTGGTCCAGGTTAAAGACGAAGACAAGTTACCTTCTAACACGGACCATTTGGATCCAATGGACAATCACATCTCTTTCCAGTGTGAAGACATGGAAGCTTTGGAAAATAGGCTTAAAGAAGTGGATGTGAAGTACATCAAGAGAACTGTAGGTGACCGGGAAGACGCAGCTATCGACCAGCTCTTCTTTAACGACCCTGATGGTTTCATGGTCGAGATTTGTAACTGCGAGAATCTCGAGCTTAAACTGCGCGATCCTGCTGACGCCATACGTCTCCCTGTACCTCTCCCGGGAGGTCGACATGCTCCTCCTGTTGCTCTCCCTGGAGGATCAGACCATGAGGATGATACTAGGCTGCCTCAGACAAATTATTAATACTATTTTAAGACTCTTTTTTCGTGTGTTCTTGTTCTTGTATAGTGCTAAATGCTAAAAGCTACTACTACAGATTCATCATTCCAAACACACAGTTTTAGGTAATCATTCAAGTGAAAGAAGAACTTGTTTTAGCTTAGGTAAGTCATGCTTGAACTATAACATAACAGTGTATCCTGCGAGACTACACATAGTCACATACCGTCAAGTTGTCGCCAGAATCCACAACCTTTAGACCCTTTGCACTGAATCTGGCTGTCCGCTTCTGAGCGTCTCCCCATGGCAGCAAAAGGTTCAAGGAGCTTCTGCACAAGCACTAGTAAAGCGAGATAGCATCGATATAAAGTGGTTTCAGAATCTGGTGGTGTGATCGGTATCATCTTTGGACTCACGTTGAAATTTATGCTTTTCTTGAACCCTGTATCTAATTTCCATCTGCAGTGATTATTAATAGCAGAGTATTCGACTGTTTACTGCATGACCAAACATTGATCACCTGCCAATAACAAATCTAACGGGACGTATAGGTCACAGTATCTCAATCATAAAGCCAAACCGATTATATAAGCTTTGTTAACGTTCTCAGTAAAACACAACGATTCTCTTCTCAAGAAAGTTAGACAAAACAGGAATAGTGTTGTGTATTCAGATAAAGGCCACACAAAACTGAGTGTCTACATCACCAAATTTCATGGTATCTAAAAAAACCAAACACAGAAGAGAAACAGGAGAACAATCGAGAACGCATGAGTCTTTGTCAAAGTTTTCACATTTTCAGCAATCCATCTCTACCATTTACGTGAACTAAGATATTCAATCGCAGGCTCAAAGGTCTGGTCCACAGCTTTGTTCCACAGAGATGCAAATTCCATACGATAATTTTCCCCAAATATGCGATCTCTCACCTGGAACAAAGAAAATCCCAAAGTTTTTAACTTCAGATTCATGTGCAACCATGAAATGTCTCTAAACTAATGCACCTATGATCTGTAAACTGTATCCAGAAGTTCATCTAAGAACGTATCAATCCAGTTGCTCAAGCCTTGAGAACTTTCAGTTTTCTCCAATTTCAAAATTGAATCGCCGAAACAGGAACCGAGATTCTCATCACTTCCAAGGTTAAAATAAGATGAAATCCAGAAATTTCAGAGAAATCGATGGGAATTGAATGATACTCTAGGGATTTGTGGCGCCGCGGAAAAGATTCCTTAGAAAGGAGACAATAACCTGAGATTGATCAACGGGTTGATATTTCCGATCAGCGACGGATTCATGGATGAGTTTTCGCTGCTCCAAAATGATGAATCCGGTCAAGGCGCTACCCAGCGTGGCGCCGAGAAGACGCTCCTATAGATGATGAAGAGAAAGGAATGTCAAACCAACAATAGAGCAAATTGAATTCGAAAAATAGATACTCTTGCGAGAAAAACATCTGGGAAATTGAGATGAAAGAGTAAAACCTGAGCGAGAATGCTGATCATGGTGATTTGATTTGCTGCGAACGGAAAGGTTTTTTTTTTTTTAGTTTCTCCTGAAGAAAAAGATGAATGACGACGACGACGAAGCATCATGAGACGGAACACGCACATAAAGTGGGCCAACTATGGGCCTTAGCCCATTATTGTAACATAATGTAAAGCCTTTTTCTATATTATTTTTTTAAATTAAGTCTCAATTTTTATACATTTTTAAAAATAATATCAACACACCTTTTTTGGATCTAAAAAAACATGCAGCTACATATATATATGTACATAACACTAACCTTTTTTATTTAATCAACGAACAAAAATGTATAATAAAGGAATAAAAAATGAATGAGATTATTTAGATGCATAAATACATGCACACAAAAAAAAGAAAAAAAAAGACATGCAGCCAAGTTTGAATGGTGAAGAAGCTTAATGCGTTCGACATGGGTAGCAACATCATTAAACAATGTGTGATGATCTAAAGAATAATATAACATTAAAAAATATATATCTATTTTCTATTTGTTAACTGTATAATTTAACAGAAAACATGTATTGATTCATCTTCTTCCATATTCACTCTCTCCCTCTCATATTTTCTTTGTAGCTCCTTCGAAGAAGCAAGAAAGGCGAGACAACACATTCCACGATCGGCATTTTTCAAAAAAAGGCGTCTCGATACGATCCACATTGAATCAGACGAGGCTTATTAAAAAAAAAACACGATTTACAGATCGAATAACCAACCATGGCGATGGCGAAAAAGCTCGGTTTCATTCTCATTCTATCAATGTCTCTCCTAATCGTCGATTTCTCGCGCGCTCAGGAGGATTCTCCATCACCGGCTGCTATCTCCCCGGGACGTGAGTCCCCAGCGGATTCTCCTCTGCCACCGTCTTCTTCACCGGAATCAGATTCATCTCCGTCTCCGGTTTCATCACCGGAATCGGATTCATCTCCGTCTCCGGTTTCATCACCGGAAGCGGATTCCCTTCCACCACCGTCTTCATCACCATCACCGGCACCTGAATCTTTAGCGGATTCTCCACCACCACCACCTCCTCCTCCTACTCAGCCGGAATCTCCGTCACCATCTCCATCTTCTCTGTCTCCTGAACCAGCACCTGTTCCTGCTCCTGCTCCTGCTCCGTCCGACGACGATTCGGATGACGACGATTCAGAGCCGGAGACAGAGTATTTCCCTTCTCCGACGCCATCTCCTGCGCCGGAATTGGGACAAGCAGAGGAAATCAAAGCAAGCGAGGACGGAGACGAACTCGACGAAGAGATAGGCGAAGATGATGGGATGAGCGGATTGAAGAAAGCAGGGATCGCCATTGGAGCAATACTCGGAGTAGGAGCGATTATAATCGGAGCTCTTGTTTACAAGAAACGAAGAGATAACTTAACCAGAGCTCGTTACACTTACTTTCACCAAGGAGAATTCCTTTAAAACTGCTTTCTCTTTTTCTTTTTTTTTTGGGATTGCAAAAAAACATATATAATCATCCTTACATTGTATTTTAAGCAAAAACGAGAATAGTTGTTGTTGTTGTTGTTGTTGTTCATCATCTCTTTTAAAAGAGTTTTATTATGATTATTATCATCTATTATTATTACCTTTGAAGGAGCATTACCATTTCGCAGTGGTCAGTGTGAGGAAAAAGGTCAACGGCCATGGCTTTGACAGGTCTAAAAGGCTCAGAAGCAGGCATCTTCTTGGCTCTGAGCCGAGCCGAAGCGGCGGCGCCAAGTCTCCCTCTCCCTCTGTAATCTCCTCTGTTATCTTGATCTTTGAAAGACGGAGTGCAAAGCTCTATCGCGTTCGCCCCTAGCGTCTCGGGGTTGCACGAAATGTACCTGTAGTAACCAAAATGCAAGTGTTGTTAATACCCAAAATGAGGAAAAAGAAAGTAACCCAAGTTGTGAGAGAAGGGAAACATACACGAGCGTCTTTAACCGTGGATGGGTTCTCAGAGCTTTGATTACTTCCGGATGAAGTCCAGGACGAGGTGGATCGACTATAGCAACTACGTTTTTGAACCGTGGCGGTTTCGTAGATCTCTCCGGCTCTATGGAGGAATCATCCTTCTGCTCACTGTTTTCAAGTTGTTCTTCTTCTTGAATGTTTACATTCTCTGAGTTTGACATTTCTTCTGTTGAGGAAATTTGTTCGCCGAGATCGTTACTTACAGGTTTGGACTCTTCCATTTCAGACACATCATCTAGGTACTCTGTAAGTAGAGAGCTCATCACATCCTCTGCCTGTAAAAAAAAACAAAGCCAAAACGAACACTACCATGAAGAAGAAAGAAACCATAGGATTAAGATTGATGAAACCGACTACGAGATATGTTTTTATGATTCAAACACTACACATACCTTTGAGCAGATGAACTTGCAGTTGCTTATGCCATTGATCTTTGCGTTTCGTTCGGCTTCTGATACAGCCGACGCATTCATTTCTATGCCAATCACCTGTAAGAGAACCTTAAAAGGTTAGTTAACCGAACTCATTTAAGGATTGTGTTCATCGGTTTTGCAAAGTTTTAAAGTAGCAGAGCATTACCATACCAACACGATGTGCCAGTGTAAGCCCGATTGTTCCGGTTCCACAACATACATCGAAGAGTAGAGTATCGGGACCAAGGTCAGCCCAATCTCCAGCAAGTGAATATAACTTCTCTGCGGCTCCGGTATTAACCTGGATCGATCATTTCAAAGAAATCTATTAAACAAAATCATCAAAAGAACTAAAGACGCATCACGATCCTGAAGTTTCAGTTTGTTACCTGAAAGAATGCTGTTGGGGATATGCTGAACTTAAGGTTGTTGATATGATCGTGAATCCGAGCTTCTGTCAAGACATTCGTGGTTTGGTCCGTATTTGTTCCATTGTCTGACATCGGAATAGGCAGCAGTCGCAGTGGACAATTTGGTGGTGCGACATTCGATATTCCTACGTGATCCTGAAGCAAGAAGCGATAAGAGGCAGCTAATGATGAAAACCGGACTAGAGAGTTTGACTTTTTGAGTTTAATAAAGAGGAAAAAAGTGAGGAGAAGTAATCACTTGAACAGCTAATACAGTCAGAGGAAGAGGTGGAGAGCTTGCTCTAGCTCCTTCAGCAAACGCTTTCGCCATTTCTTCAAACTCGGCTGCCACTTCTTCTTCATCATTATCCTTAGTACAGACCTGAACCATAAGCATAACCTCCGCGATTCTTGTATCGGCGTCTTCATCATTTGAAAACACGCCGGGTTTTCTCCCTTCTCGAACCTTAAGATAGTTATATTTCGAGCCAGGAGAAAGGAGAAGATCAAATTAGCCGAGTCTCGGGTTAAAGCTATAAACATAACAGCGTATCCTGCAATAACACTTACAGTCAACTGTCGCCAGAAACCGCAGCTTTTAAACTTACTCCAAACAGGAAGCTTTGATTTTTCTAAGAATGTCTGAAAGATTGAAGCGTATCGGCAAGCAATTTTAGAGATATTGGGACAATCCACAGGTTCCTCAACTGCTGTAACACCCGCACTGGGATGGAAAAATCCGCATTAGTTCTTCTTCCCCATTACACTATGGAAACACACAAGTTTCAGAGAGAAGAAAGTATTGTGTATATACCTAAAGTTTCCGAGCGTGAATCCAACGGTTAGCTTCCCCTCGACGGAATATCCAGCAGAGAACTCACACTTGTTCCTGTAACCATTTGTAAGCGGTGACTCTATAATGCCCTCGAGCTTACATGAAAGACCACCTGCATGATTTAATGTACGAATCAAAACGGAGAGATTCACAAGTATTCCTAGGAATCAACAATGTATATAGTTCTCTTACCTATTTCTCTAGACTGAAGGACCCATTCTGGAAGTGATTTCCCATTTGGACAAGCTTTACGCGCATTCCTCGTCTGCCAAGAAACACATTCCCAAAACAAAATCAGTCTAATTTGAAGTTTGAAGCTACAAAAAGAAAAGGGAAACATGAGGGAAGCTCCTGACAAGTTTTTTCAGCATTTGCATGATAGAAGCCTTCTTCTGTTCAAGCTGGTCCGCATAAGGCAGGTCTGCCAAGGGAGTCACGGCTTCACGGGCGCTTTTGATCTTAGCCTGATTTTTCGCTCCGTTGTTCCTGTCGACTGTACGGGGAAGGACATCAGAGATCTTCAAAGTCTTGTTACCAACAGCTTTCCCTTCCAAAATCTGCAAAATTATTCAACACACTATTAAACAAACAAATCGATAAACTCAGACAAAAGGAAGGTAACAGAAACTAAATCAAGCAACCTCCACGCCGTTTTGCAATTGTTCTGCATTCTCAAATGTGAGAAAACCAACAACCATTCCTCGTCTTTTCTTTGCAAACTTGAATTCAACTCCCTGTAAAATGAATGGTGAATCAAGTAACTCAATCTCTCTGCTTTAATCATCCATTCAACTACACTGACACTAGAAAGTAAAACCAAAAGAGCTAAGCATCATTCTTTACTCTTAAAGACTAAAATCAATGGTTGTTCTGTTTCAGATCTTAAAACCTTTAAAAGACTCAAACTTTACCTGCTCTCGAACAAACTTCTTCAGCTCATCTGATTGCCATCTTATGGGTAAATGAACCAAACATTTACTTAGGGAGAGATCATGAACACCACCTCCACATCCTTCACCGTCGTTATCGTCCATCATCTCCTCCGTGAACAGAACCTCGCCGTTTACTTCTTCCTCCGCGGATTTCGCGGCGTTCTCCGATATCCTCGCCTTCTTTCCGCGCACGGAGGTCGGGTCCCACGTGTTGTCCGGCTTCTGACGGAGCTCCTCCTCGCCGTGAGCGTATTTGCACGTGCTTCCATGGCTGCAGGAGCCCTGGCTCCTGAAATAGGAGCAGAGACTCGTCTTAAACCACGGCGAAGGAGTAAGATTCGGGTCCGACGATTCGGGATTGGTCTTCTCGTCGTCGTCGTCGTCGTCGTCGCGCTTCCGTTTCTCCCCGACGGCTTCGACGTCGTCGGACGATGGAGCTGTGTCGACGGGAGATGGAGTGATATCGGACGGAATCTGGGGTTTTAGGGTTTCGGCGGCGGAAGGAAGCTCGTCGATTGATGATGACGCCATTTGAACGTCATCAGTGGGATTTGGATCGGACGATGGAATTGGGTCGACGGTAGATGGAGTGACTTCGGCCGGAATCTGGGATTTTAGGGTTTCGGCGGCGGAAGGGAGCTCGTCGATTGATGGTGACGCTGAAGCCATTGGAACGTCATCAGTGGGAGTTGGATTGGACGATGGAATTGGGTCGACGGGAGCGGCATCGGAGGGATGCTGGGATGTTAGGGTTTCGGCGACGGAAGGAAGCTCGTCGATTGAAGATGACGCCATTGGAAGTAGAGCGTTAAGAGTTTTTTCAAATTGGAAGTGGCCAAGTTTCAAACTGTATTCAGATTCAGACTTTAAAACCCAACCGGATTAATTTTTGACATTGCTCTTTTGTCCAATATTCTGATTTTTTATTTATTTATTTAACTTTATAAAAAAAAAAAAAGCCTCTCTGTTTTAGTTTTAGTTTTAGTTTCGGTTTCATATGCGAAATGGTAAGACAAAACTTGAATCGAACGGAGCTGGCTATGTCACTCTTTCTCGAGAGATCTAAAGATGGAACATGATGGTGGATCGATTAGACACCACAAAGATGATGGGAGAGGATCTTTGATACTGCGCAAAAGCTAAGACTTAAGTGAATCCACACGCTAAAGAACGAAACCAAGCTTGAAGAAAGTGCGATTTTTATTGATTATCAAAAGTAGCCAAATAATATATACAAGGCTGCATGAAAGCTTTTATAAGAGCTCGAAATAAATGAAAAGAAATGACCAAAACACAAAGCTAGAAAGTTAGGCAAAGACAAATGACAAACGTCTTTGATTTCTCGAAGTTTTCCAATTCGACGATTTTGCCATCAACCAAAAATTGTAATTGTAAATTCCAAAATTAGCTAGGGCAAGACAATGACAAACGTCTTGATACAATATTTAGAAGCAGAGAGATTACTTAATATGCATGTTGAGATGCGTGGTGAAATCTTCAAACCTTTGGCAAAGCAATACCGCAATACTGAGCAAGACCAGGGGAGATTCACCCGTTTCACCGCACTCGTCCGGAAGAAACAAGTCTTGTTGTCTTATCCGCAGACCCTGAATCCATTTCATCTGAGCGGGAAAAAATAACAACACTTGTGTGAGAAACAGCAGCTTTGCTGGATATTTCAATTTCAAGATCGAGACTGTGTGTGTGAGAGAGAGAGAGAGTGGACAAACACCTTCCAGTAGGCTTTTCCAGAGCCACTCTTCTTGAACAATACGCCGAAAGCTTAACCAGACTGGGTCTGAAGCAGGACCTCGTTGAGGATATGCCAGAAGAAATGTGTATCCCTCATACTGTAGCTCGTGAATTACAGGAGATAAGTTTTTGAGTCGAGAAGGACTGGATATGAGCATTATAGCAGCCGGATATGGATTATGAACGGCCCACTCATACAAATCCGCTTCAACTTCGTTTTCATAAAAGGAAAGCAGCGTCGGTTTGGTATGTTGAAGAGCGTCGGCATGTTTAAGAGCGATTCCAGTGGAAGAGAGCTCTCGCAGGACCTTGTCACCAAGTGTCTGTGTTAGGTCGTCAATGGCAGTGATGGTCACAGGACCAGAGAAGCCTGAGTTCTTAACCGCGGATTCAATTCTCGGACGGACCAGACGAGAATCGTAACCATCGGGAATCGGACAGCTGTTGATGTCCCACATCACCAACGTTTTCTCATCCGTATTCTTATCCTGCGTCAGTGCGTTGCGCATCATCGCCATGTAGTATTCACCGCTATTTTCTTTAAAAGGGAAACTTGTGACAATGGCAATTAGGTAACAACATGTGAAAGGGGTCTAGTTGAACGCAATTGTAAATATTCCAAAAAAACTTAAAAACCTCAGTTTGAGAGCTTGCCTTTATGGTATCAGGGTCATTGTTTGGAGGCTTAGGCTTAACATTAAAACGATTCACACCAAGGTGACTAGCCAGGAAGCTCCAGTCCTGCTTGACCAGTGGAAATCAGACAATGACAAAATGTATTGATACAACAAATATGTAGAAGCAGAGAGAGATGCTTACAGAATATGCATGTTTTACACTCTTGAGATGCGTGGCGAGATCTTCAAAGCTTTGGGCAGCAAAAGGACATACTGAGCAATTCCAGGGAGATTGATGGTGAGAGGACCACGACCACCGTAGCCTGAATTCTTCAACTCCGATTCTATTCTCGGACCGACCAGACGAGGATCATAACCATCGGGAATCGGACAGCCGTCGATGTCCCACAACACCAACGTTTTCTCCTTCGACAGCCGCTGCGTCGCCCTGTTGTGCATCATCTCGTATTTATTTAATATTCTTCTTCAACCTAAAAAAACAATCAGATTCAAAATCGCAGTAAGGCCTTTAATCTAGAACGTAAATCTTCTCCAATCAAACAAACATACACATGCGCATCCGGAGGAGACGGTTAAATAAAAAAAGCACCGACCTCGTTTACTGTCGAATCTGAAACCCCCAGAGAGAGAGAACAAAGGAAAGAAAGATGGAGCCACGGAGAAAGAGGAACTAGGTTTAAGTCGAATCTCTCTCTTCTTACTTGTGGACCTTTTAAGTTTTAATACTTCTTTTCTTAATGCCCAAAGAAAAAGGCAACTGTCGAGGGAAACAAAATTTGAAACATCAACCTTTATATAATAAGATTGTATATTTTCCTAAATTGTAGTTAATTTTATTTATTTTTATTTTTATTTTAGATTTTCATAAAGTGTATCATTTTTTTTTAATTTTAATCATTTATTTATTAGGATTCGTATTTGATTATTTATTTTTTTAATCTAAGTTTATTTACTAATATATTTTAATCATAATGAAAATAATATATTCTTCTTTACAAAAACCAAACATTTATTAAATTAAATAAATAATATATTCTATTAAAAAAGAGTCACTTTTTACTCTTAAAAATAACCTTGACTTATGTGTTATATTACAATTGGTGCCATTGATTATTAAACAGAAAATTTGAATTTATTAAGGATAGTTTAGGAAAAAAAAAACGATTCTATCTTACTAAAACCTGTTGCCAAACAGATTTCTGCATTAATAGACTGACTCAACTGAGTCGACTCAGTTTCATAAAAAAATGTGGACATGTTCCCAAACATAGCAAAGACATCTATACTACTCCCTCTGTTTTTAATTAAGTGTCGTTTTAGGATATTTCACACAGATTAAGAAAACATTAAATTTTTCTGTTTTGCCCTTCATTAAAACATTATTTTGTTTGATAGGAAAATTTATCATAAATCTACATTGAAATCTGAAAACGACAATTATTTGTAAACAAAAAAACAAGTCTAAAACGACACTTAAATCAAAACGGAGGGAGTATTAAAAGAGAAGCACACTTTGAAAATGGCTAATTCCTACCGTGGTTTTTACTTATTATGCCATTGGATTTGCTAGAAAATGTTATGATTTCATTAAGGGTAATAACGTCAAATTGCAATTGTGAGTACACGCTTAAACCATTGTAATTAACATACACTATCAAACACTCGATTACAGTTTCTCCTTCGTGTGTTAACCATAAATTCAAACTTAACTGGGCATGTAATTCAGGTCAATATATTACACGTAAATTGAAGATGGTTTTGTGATGCACCTGGATAAACGAAAGACTCGGACTCTATGTGCAATGCTCCGTTCTCCACCAAATCTTGCCGATTGGCTATAATGGTTTGTTCCTGAAACAAACAGAAAAATCACAAACTATCGACAAGTACTATTACAATTGTTGAACCTACATATTGTTAATGTGAATTGGACTGGTACATAATTTAAAGTTTTGTTATGAACCAGTATACTTTCACGTCAATATAAACTTTTAAACCGGGCTGCAATCAGATTTTAACAATGTATCAACCGTTTCAGAATATAAACCGGTACATTATCTAAACCTTTGTTATCGATAATGTATAATTGTTGAAAAATTAATATATTCTACCTATACTATAGCCTAGACCGTTAATTTCATATATTTGTAGTATATCATAAACCATTAACATAATACACATATTTACATAAATCTACAAACATACCCTTGCCTTGTCTTGAACAATATAATAAAAAATTCTTTAACTAATTATTTAATCTATACGTGTTTGGAATATATAAGATGCTCAAATATCAAGTAAATAACTAACTTGCGTAACAAACCAAACGAATATTCAAATCGTTTTATCCATTGAGTGTATTTAACACTATATTTAAACTAAATACATTGTATAGGATCTAGAGTATATTGACAGTGATTCGAAATCTTAATTGAAAAGAGAAGGAATATCCTAAATTTGGTGCCATTTAGACCTTAATTCATTCTTTGTGTAACACAATATATTTTTGTTTAGATATTATCGATATAACTATAGATATTCTCTAATTAATACGAAAATTTATAATATTCCAAATCTTTTTATGCACTTCTCCTATAAATAGTATCCTTCCAAGTAGCTAATCTAGCATTATCAAAACATTAACGCTTCTTTAGAAATCATACTTCATGGCAAAGAAAATGAGTTCTCTCATTGGTTTCACTAACCTTTCCGATGTCAAGCCTTTTAAATTGGCTGGCGAGTCCGGGTCAAAGTCCTCCATTCATGGAATCAATACACGGCACAATCTGGTGAGTCATTGGAGTTGATTCTTGCCGACGAAACTGTAAGGAAAATAAAGTTATTTTTGTTATAGGTTAACAAAATTCATATTATTATACAGGAACAAACTAACTAATACTATCCTGAAACTTGCAGCGTGTCATGATACACGCTTTGTGTAAAAAGACATATGTTAAACCTATCATATCCGTCTCATAAGGGCTACGACCATAATTGAAGTAAGAAAGAGTATAAAAATGGATATAGATAGTCTATATATTCTTTTTCCTAATCTTATTAGCCCAGAAGCTACTTATCTCTTTCATGAAGCAAGAATAAATCAAAGTGGCCTGCTGAAGTGGAATTTGAATGTTAGATCCGACTTATTGTTATTTTAAGCAATGTCCAAGGCAACTCTCCAAGGTACAGATATGTGTTTTTATCTTTCACCAAAAGTTCATTCTCCTGGGAGATTCTGCAACAGAATTATTTCGAGAGGAGATTAAGACGAAATAATCCAGAATTAATTGGAGTAATAATCCAATGTTGTACAAAATGTCTTACGAGTATTCTTGAGTGCAAATCAAGACAAAGTCATTCATATGATTATAATAATTTCAGATTACTGAGACAGCACCATTGATAAAATAATTAGACCACCCGAACCCGATTAGTGACATGTCCTGATATCAACAGGTTCTGTTTCGTGTAGAAATAAACAGATTATTAAGAAGCATTGTGTACGTACTAAGAGAAGCTGCTAAAACAAAAATACATTACTTACAGGAGTGTTCTCATTACTTAGGGATTGAATCAATTGCCTGAATGTCAGAGAACAGTATAAGCTTCACCTTAGCCACATCACTTCTCAGTTTCTTTACAGAAGCCGCAGGTTAATCACGTTCCTTTTTCAGGTTAATCTTCTGCATAAAAGAAAGACGATTAATATCGGAAATCAAAGCCATAGGCTTCTTGGCATTAAAATCATCCATGATGTGATTTACCACCTGTATAGTTACCGAGAAATCGGTTATTGTGAGTTGAAGGAAACAAAAGTAAACTTCAAACGATTCAAAATTATAATTGATTAAGTTAGTCCTTGATTAAATTTGTTACATTTTCACAATTTTTCGAAAACAAAATAAAAACACGATTTCAAGTCGGATGTTTTTTTTCTAATGAACAAATTGCTTCAGTGATTCAGGCGAAGCAAAACAAATTGAAACTGAGGATATAGAAACAATTTAAAATGGAAGAATCAAAGCAAGTTTATATTTGAAGAAAAAAAATTCTTAGATTTTATATTTCTAACCAAAAGAAAACGAATCATTTGGTTCTATTTTCAGAAATAGATTAATGGCAATACAATAAAAAAAAAAAAAAAATTTCACTGATCTTAAACTCGGGGTTCCTCTGCTTAATCGAAAGTAAGATGATGTTTTCTCCTCTGGAATATCATATTCTCTGGTGATCAATCTTAAATCGTCTGTGAGGATAGCTAGGAATGGAAAATCAATGGTAATCGATGGAAGAGGTACTCCTTAGGAGAAATCTACAAAATTTTAAGAGGAGCAGATGTGGGAATAGTACCTTGGTGGCGAACTGTCTGGAACACAGGTGGCATAACTTTGGCTTTTTGTCCTTGTCTCCTTGATCGATGCCCCCACCAAATCGAGAATCATCAGTTGGGGTCTTAACACTTCTCCGGAATGTCTGCTTTGTAATCACTCAGTTGAAAGCAGAAACCACCTACTCTTTGTATGCCCGTTCAGTTGGTCGATTTGGGGGCCAATTGGCATTCGTTGTCATCTTCTTCCTCTTCGTTGGGATTATTGTCTGACCGAGCTTCAGCAGTTACAGGGTCCCAAATCGAAGAGACTTCCAATACTACTCGCTTGGCAAGCTACGATCTACTCCATCTGCTGTGAAAAACGCTCACCTCCATCGCCAACAATTTAAGCCGGCCTCTTCGATTGTCTGTGCGATTGATTCCTTGATTCGAAACAGATCCTCAAGCTTCAGAGATACGAACCGAGAGACGGCTTTCGAGATGAACCAACTATGGATCTTGACCACTTCACCCCCTCTTATCAACTAATTGGAGTATCTGGTTGTTGATAGAAATACTTCGACATGCAAACTCAGAGTAATCGATTACTCTCACTAGACGACAAATTTGGTTTCAATGGTTCAGATTAGTTATGTGTCTAGGGTTGGAAACGATGTAGAAAACGGACATCAAATTTGGTCGATAATGTCCGGCTGACATTTTTTTTGTTACCAACAACAAAAAACAATTTCTTATTGAGTGGGCCTAAATTGGTTTTGTAGAAAAGAATTTATAACAAATAGCCCAAATAGTTTTAAGAACAGAAAACCATAATTGAAACATTGGCCCAATATTTTTCTAAAAAATAAAACTGCGCGGATCCAAAATCTAGTCTATACTATTAAAGGAGAATTACATTTTACATTTTAGAATTGCCCTTGATTTGCCTTGGAATATTAATTAAAATGCCATCGGTGCGCTTGTATTTCCTTAACAAAGCTTTATGTCTCATTAATGGTAATTTCGACCTAATTTCAAGTTTGTGTTTGACAACAGATATAACAAGAGCGACTCAGCTGAGTTAACTCACCAGTAGACCCATTAAAAGGACGCAGATCTTTTTGACCCGATCCGTTTATAGCAAACAGATCTTATTGATCCGACCCACTAAAATATCGGATTTTTTTAAATAAAAATTAATTTTGGAAATTATTTGCACGTTAGTTACAAATATATTTCAAAAAATCAAATCTGAATAAATTTAGGCAAATCTATTTAATGCAAATTTATCAACTATATTTTGCATAAATATATTGTCGAATCTGAAACCGCAGCGAACCAAACAAATAAGCAAACCGATTAAATCTATTCTAACAAAGAAAACAAGAAAAAAAACATTTTTTTTGTTTACCCTTTTGATTTTTTTTTATTTTGTATTAGTAGTTGATCATACAATTTCCTTAATCTAAATGAAAAACATAAAAAAAACTTATTTTCCTCTTTCTTGATTTTGTTATTTACCTTTTTGATTTTTTCATACAATTTCCTTAATTTAAATGAAAACATTAAAAAAACTTATTTACCTTTTTCTTGATTTTGTTATTTTACCTTTTTTATTGATTAAAAATTTTTTTTTTTGTTTTTAAAACAAATTTTTAGATTTATGTAAACATTATGTTAAAATCTAATTGGATAAAATTTTTAACACGTGTAAAAATCCAATCGATAAACGTGACACTTGTCATGATCATGTTAATTAGCAACTTTGACGCATCCAACTTTATATAATAAGATTAAAATATGGGGGTTTCAAATAAAATATTTTAAATCCTTAAAAAATAAAATTTGATCACTTATGGAAAAAGTAAAATTAGAAAAGAAATATAAAATTTATTACTATATTTTTTTCATTTTTTGTAATTAAATATTTATTAAAATTTTCAGATCAAATTTTAATATAATAAAATAAATATTTATTTTATTGTGAGAAATACAAATAAAAATTTTACATTATCAAACGAAATCTATTCGATAATTTCAAAATTTGATCGATATACTTGAACACGTTTCGCGATCATGTCAATTAGTAAATTTGAAACATCAAGCTTTATATAATAAGATTGTATATTTTCCTAGACCGGAGTTAATTTTATTTATTTTTATTTTTATTTTAGATTTTCATTAAAGTATATAATTTTTTTAATTTTTCTTTTTTTAATTTTAATCATTTGTTTTTTAGGATTATTATTTTGTTTATTTATTTTTTAATCTAAGTTTATTTACTAATATATTTTAATCATAATGAAAATAATATATTTTTCTTTACAGCGTTTTGTTTATAAACACACATAATTTTATTTTATTATTGTTTCACTTATATCATGATTGTATTATAAGTCTCGAAGGAATAAGAAAACCAAATATTTATCAAATTAAATAAATAATCTATTCTATTAAAAAACAGTCACTTTTTTACTCTTAAAAAATAACTTTGACTTATGTGTTATATTACAATTTGTGCCATTGATTATAAAAAAAAAAATTCGAATTCATTAAAGATAGTTTAGGAAAAAAACGATTATATCTTATTAAAACCTATTGTCAAACAAATTTCTGCTTTAATGGACTAACTCGATTGAGTCGACTCAGTTTCATAAAAAAATGTGGAATTGTTCTCAAACAGAGCAAAGACATATATAAAGAAATGAGTACCTTATTAAACGTCATATGACTCAAACCCACATTATTAACCGTCTCTTTTCAAGATCCATCAATATCACATTTTAGCCCATCATGAGCTAAAATTTGAATTGGTGGGTTCCGTTGTTGTGTAGTTTCTCTCATATCCATGACCTATGCTAGTTTCCATGCCTTTGCTTCCGCGGTCGCAATTCGTAAGACCTCTCTAGGATCCCGTTATAGATTAGAATACATTTTATCATTTCTTGCTTTCCATATATACCATAATAACCATGGATATACCGTCATGTCCTCGTGATTAGGGAGTTGCCAAAACAGATGTGCTATATTAGGAAATAAAGCATCCGTCGGGAATCTAGACGGGTGAGTAGGAATCGGCGATAACGCCCACACTTGTAGAGCCGGTTGACATTCAAAGAGCATGTGATTTATTGTTTCATTCTCTGCACCACATCTTCCGTATTGAGGATCACAATTTATGCCTCTACACTTAAGCCGGTACATGACCGATATACATCTGAATATAATTTGACATAAAAAATGTTTCATTCTTGGTGGGCATCTAACATTACATGCATGTCCTTGTAATTTACATACATCCGGTCCGTAAGGTCGGTTGGTATCATCACTTAATATCATTTCCTACGTAGTTATGTATCCCGATTTAACCGTGTATCTTCCGGATTTTGTAAAACTCCAGTCCAGTGAATCTGGTCTATATTCCTTAGTCGTGGGGATGCCAACGATTAAAGGTATATCCTCTGAAACAATTAATTGTTCAAGTAGTGGGAGCTTATTCCCAAACAGAGCAAAGACGTATATAAAGAAATGCGCACCTTGTTAAACGTCATATGACTCATTCTCAAACGGACCAATCTTATGTCTTATGAAACGGCTTAACCGAGTTATTACCGAGAATTAATATAACCTGCAAATCAAAAATAAAAAAACAACATTAGAGATCTCCATTTTACAACTGGCGTGGATATAGCCACGAACATATTTCAATTTCATGAATCTGCAATTCCTCTCTTTTTGATATATAATAACTCCTTAATCACTATTCGGTTTGATTTCTTAATCATGAATTTGCAATTCCTCTGTTAGAGATTTCCAGTTATATTCATTTCTTTCTTGCAGCACATAGATCATTCATCTATTCGGTTTGAATCCAACATTTTGAAAAAAACTTAAATCAAACCGGACCAAATAAAAATTCTACGAGTAAATCATTTTTTTTTTTGAATTATATGTTAAATTAATTCAAAGAAAAAACTGTTTTACATCGGATGTTACCACTGTTTGATTTTTTGTTTAAAAATCGAAAAGTACATTTTGAAAAAAAAAACTCAGCTTGAATTTGCAAACCAAACTTGAAGTCTCCCTCATATCTTCTATCTCTCTAATAGAGAGAAACTGATTTCGCACTTGTTTGTCGATGATTTTGATTATTTTGATTATTCCCCTAGAAGAGTTTGGCACTTCTCCATGTCTTCTAGCATTTCTTTCTCTCCAAATGGCATGAATGGAAGCTTGTAACAAATGTTGAGCAAGGAAACTATGGATACGGTCAAGACGCTTATCACAGACGTATGTGACAATGGTCTGCCCAATCCGTAGTGTATTGAGTGTTGAGAAGCTTCCGTGTGAGTCCTGACCAGATTTCCGCTGAAAACCTACACGAGAAGAAAATGCGGTCTCTCGTCTCCAGGGAATTCGAGCACAAAACACAAGCCAACCTTTTCCAAACCTAAATCACCTTTTTCACACAATATAAATACCCTAACCGAAATCTAAGAACATATCAGTTAAAATCAAATAATCAGAATTTCAGAAAACAGATAATGCTCTTCCCATCCGCGGCTATTAGCAAGAAATCATTTTCAGGTCAGAAATACTACACACTTATTCCTGAAATTTTTATATTTTACTACTTTATTCCAATTATTTAAACTATATGGCATAAATTTTATTGGTGACTTTAGTTTCATATTTGTGTAATTTTTCAGTCTCATCAGAAAGTGCGAAACATGACCAGACAAGTGAAGATCCATCGTTTATTGGTTTAAACTCTTTATGTCTCTATGTTTTAGTTTTAGTTTCGGTTTTATATGCTTTTGTCTCTCAGAATGGTATCTTATTATTCCAGCGTTGTCTCTATCTTTTGAACTTTGATGATATGAGATTCGGGGTAGAGCCTTATGTGGTTGCGAAATGGTGGTTTGATGAGAATAACACGCTGGCTTTAACGTTTTTTTTTGGTGCTGGTTATTGAGTGGAAATTGTAAGACAAAACTTGAATCGAACGGGATCTATCGAGCTGGCTATGACACCACAAAGATGATGGGAGAGGATCTTTGATACTGCGCAAAAGCTAAGACTTAAGTGGAATCCACACGCTAAAGAACGGAACCAATGATTTAGGCGACAACCAAGCTTGAAGAAAGTGCGATTTTTATTGATAATCAAAAGTAGCCAAATAGTATACAACGCTGCATGAAAGCTTTTATAAGAGCTCGCCAGCTATATAGCATTAGGACCGAAATAAATGAAAAGAAATGACCAAAACACAAAGCTAGAAAGTTAGGCAAAGACAAATGACAAACGTCTTTGATTTCTCGAAGTTTTCCTTCCATTCAACGTTTTACCATCAACCAAAAATTGTGATTGTAAATTCCAAAAATTAATTAGGCAAGACATGACAAAACGTCTTGAGAGAGATGCTTTACTTAATATGCATGTTCAAACCTTTGGCAAGCAATACCGCATACTGAGCAAGACCAGCGGAGATTCACCCAATAACAAGTCTTGTTGTCTGATCCGCAGACCCTGAATCCATTTCACCTTCCAGTAGGCTTTTCCAGAGCCACTCTTTAGAAACACGACGCTGAAAGCTTAACCAGACTGGGTCTGAAGCAGGACCTCGTTGAGGATATGCCAGAAGAAATGTGTATCCCTCATACTGTAGCTCGTGAATTACAGGAGATAAGTTTTTGAGTCGAGAAGGACTGGATATGAGCATTATAGCAGCCGGATATGGATTATGAACGGCCCACTCATACAAATCCGCTTCAACTTCGTTTTCATAAAAAGAAAGCAGCGTCGGTTTGGTATGTTTAAGAGCGTCGGCATGTTTAAGAGCGATTCCAGTGGAAGAGAGCTCTCGCAGGACCTTGTCACCAGGGGTCTNGGCTTGATGAGAATAACACACGCTGGCTTTAACATTTTTTTTGTGCTGGTTAGTGGGTGGAAATGGTAAGACAAAACGAACGGGATCTATCGAGCTGGCTATGTCACTCTTTCTCGAGAGATCTAAAGATGGAACATGATGGTGGATCGATAGACACCACAAAGATGATGGGAGAGGATCTTTGATATTGCGCAAAAGCTAAGACTTAAGTGAATCCACACGCTAAAGAACGAAGCCAAGGATTTAGGCAACAACCAAGCTTGAAAAAAGTGCGATCGATAAATCAAAAGTAGCCAAATAATATACAACGCTGCATGAAAGCTTTATAAGAGCTCGCCAGCTAGCATTAGGACCGAAATAAATGAAAAGAAATGACCAAAACACAAAGCTAGAAAGTTAGGCAAAGACTTTTACCAAAAAACTTAAAAATCTCAGTTTGAGATATCAAAGCTTGCCTTTATGGAATCAGGGTCATTGTATGGAGACTCAGGCTTAACATTAAGAGGATTCACGCCATGGTGACAAGCCAGGCGTTGCCATTGCTGCTTGACAACCAGTTTATGCACATCCAGTGGAAATCAGACAATGACAAATGTATTGATCCAACAATATGTAGAAGCAGAGAGAGAGAGAGAGATGCTTACAGAATATGCATGTTTTACACTCTTGGGATGCGTGGTGAGATCTAGTGAGAAATTCCAGGGAGATTCATCCAGTATTGTAACAGCAGACCCCGAGTCCATTTCACCTGTGGAAAAAAAAAATAACACTTGTGTGAGAAACAGCAGCTTTGCTGGATATTTCAATTTCAAGATCGAGACTGTGTGAGAGAGAGAGAGAGAGAGCGAGGACAAACACCTTCCAGTAAGGTTTCCCAGAGCCACTCTTTACAAACACCATAGCTTTTCAATAGAGCTAGAGCTGGAACTGGAGCTGGATCTGGAGCTGGATCTGGATGAGGATATGCCACAAGAATTCTGTATCCCTTTAGGCAACAAAGGGAAAGAAGGGTATTTTCCAGTTGAGAAGGACCGGATATGAGCATTATAGTAGCAACGCCGACAAGAGATGGATTACTCTCGGTCCACGCAAAGAAAGCCGATTGAAATCCTGCTCCTGTATTCATAAAAGGAAAGCAATGTCGCTGAATCTAAAACCCTAATTTTTTTATTAAGAAAAATCAATTACTTGTAACTAAAGTTATAGAAAGAGAGAGATGAAAGAAGATTAACCGCGGGAATGTTCAAGAGCGATTCCAGTGGAAGCAAGCTCTCGCAGGACCTTGTCACCACCAGGTGTCTGTGTTAGGTCGCCAGTGGCAATGATGGTGAGAGGACCACGACCACCGTAGCCTGAATTCTTCAACGCCGATTCTATTCTCGGACCGACCAGACGAGGATCATAACCATCGGGAATCGGACAGGCTTTGATGTCCCACAACACAAACGTTTTCTCATTCCACAGCCGCTGCGTCGCCTTGTTGTGCATCATCTCGTATTTATTTACTATTCTTCAACCTAAAAAAACCAACCAATCAGATTCAAAATCGCAGCAAGGCCTTTAATCTAGAACGTAAATCTTCTCCACACAAACAAACATCACATAGGCATTCGGAGGAGACGGTTAAATAATAAAACACCGACCTCGTTTACCGTCGAATCTGAAACCCCCAGAGGGAGAACAAAGGAAAGAAAGATGGAGCCACGGAGAAAGAGGAACTAGGTTTAGGTCGAATCTCTTTCTTCTTACTTGTGGACCTTTTAAGTTTCAATACTTTTTTATTTTGTCAACAAATACTTCTTTTCTTAATGCCCAGTTTTTTAAAGAAAAAGGCAAGTGTTGAGGGAAACAAATATTATGTTCTTTTCTTAACTAGTGGGTTACTAATTTTCTTTGCTATGTTCTATTATTATACTATAACTAGAATTGGACCCGCATATATGCAGGTTTTAATAAAATATTTGAAACCCGTAAAAAAATAAATTAAAAACAAAATCGAATAATCTGTAAAGAAAAAAAATAAAATAAAATTTTATTAATATTTCCAGATATATAATTTTTAATACTCCTATATGAATTATGTTTATTTAAAATACTATATATATATATATATTACTTTAATTATTCTAAATTTTTACCAATTAATTATCCTTCTTTTATCTTAATTAGATTTATCATAATTAAAATCTAGATTAGGATCCGCGTATACGCAGATTTATATTAATAATATTTAAAAGTGTTAAAATAGTTTTTTTAAGAAAATAGAAAATAAAATCTGATCACTGCTGAAAAACATATATGAAAAAACACAATTTCGAATCGTAAGAGTTATTTATTTATTTTAATTATCATTTATTTTTAATTAAAATATTCAAAACACATAATCTATTGCGGGTCTTAAGCAACATTAAATCTACCTCTCATATAGTTCACACACTTTATCAACTATCTTTTTCTGTCTGTTGCGTTAAAATCTTGGGTATGCAATTCGAGTCATTCGAGAATGTTAACAATCTCCTTATTAACTCTTTTCAAGCAAATAAAGTCTCTCTTTCTCTTCACATTCATCTTTTTTATATGATCACTCTGCTCTTTAGAGAAGTTTTGCTTTTCAAGACTCGCATCAAAAGCTTCTCTACCTCATTCTTGTTATCATCCTTCTCATTAACCTCATTATCGTCTAATGTCATATCATTAGCATCTAAATTTTTTTTTTTAATTATATCTTAGTTAATCTAATTTACTTTTTATTTTAGTTTTTATTTTTCTTTTGAAATAAATCCTTTTGTTTTTATTTTATTTTTCTTAAATGAAAATATACTCTAGTTAATTTTATTTAACTTTTGTAATTTAAATCAATAAATTTGACATTTTTTTTTGGAAATTACTTTTTCTTTAAAATAATAATATTTTACCGAGACACGTATCGAAATCTAAATCGATAAACTTGTCACATGTCGAAATCTTATTGATTAACGGGCCACTTGTCACGATCATATATATTATATTCTAAAATTTTGACGAATTAATTATCCTACTTTATCATAATTAGATTTATCATTATTAAAATCTAAAATTTTGACGAATTAATTATCTTACTTTATCATAATTAGATTTATCATAATTAAAATCTAGATTAGGATCTGCGTATTATAATAATAAAATTTACTACCAGTTAAAATATTTTTTTAAGAAAATAGAAATCAAAACTAAAAAAATATATGAAAAACACAAAATTGAAACCTAAAAATTATTTATTTATTTTAATTCTCATTTATTTTCCATTAAAATTTTCAAAACACATAATCTGTTGCGGATCCTAAGCAACATTAATCCTACTTCTCATATAGTTCACAGATTTGATCAACTATCTTTTTGTGTTCCGCTGCGTTAAAAACTTGGGTATTTAATTTGAGTCTTTCGAGTATGTTAACGATCTTTCCATTAACTCTCTTCAAGCAAATAAAGTCTCTCTTTCTCTTCACATTCATCTCCCTTATATGATCTATATGCTCTCTAGAGAAGTTATGCTTCTTAAGACTCGCATCAAAAGCCTCTCTACATGATTCTTGATATCCTCTTCCTCATTGATCTCATTATCGTCTAATGTCATATCATTTGCATCTAGAATTTTTTTTTAAAATTAAAATATATACTTTTGATAACCAAAATGGTTAAATCTTTTCTAACAATTAAAAACATAAAAAAAACTTAAATGAATAACATAAAAGAAACATATTATTTACCTTTTTGATTTTTTATTTATTTTCCTTTTAATATTAGTAATTGATCATACAATTTCCTTAATTTAAATGAAAAACATAAAAGAAACTTATTTTCCTTTTTTAAAATTTTTTATTTAATTTTTCAAATTTGTTTTTTTTTGGTATTAGTAGTTGAAAAAGAAACTTATTTTTCTATTTTTAAAACTAATTTTTTGATTTTCCTTTTAATATTAGTAATTGATCATACAATTTTCCTAATTTAAATGAAAAACACAAAAAATTTATTTTCTTTTTCTTAATTTTCTTATTTACCTTTTTGATTTTTTTGATTTTCCTTTTTGTATTAGTAATAGAAAAAGAAACTTATTTTCCCTTTTTATTTTTAAAACTAATTTTTAGATTTATGTAAACATTATGTTAAAATCTAATTGGTTGAATTTTTTTAACACTTGTCAAAATCTAATCGATAAACTTGACACGTGTCACGATCATGTTAAAAACTAACTTTGATGCATCCTACTTTATATAATAAGATAACTAGGTGATAACCTGCGCCATGCACAAGATGAAAAATCTATAAATAATTTTATTAAAAATAATTTTGAAATTGTTTAAATTAAAAATAATTTAATGAGTTTTATATATATGTGAATAATATAATTTAATATTTCAACTTTTTGACATAATATTTTTAACTTGTTTTCAAATTTAAATATTTATATTATTTGGTTAATTTATATGATTCTATTAACAAATCATATAAACAAAAACAAATATTTATAAATATGGATATCTATTAAAATCACACATATCGAAGTATTTTTTATTGTAACCTAAATTATAGTTTTGATTTGTTATATTTTTTTTATTATTAAAAAGTCACACATATCGAATTCTGTTTTATTGTAAACATATTTTCTGCCTAATCAAAAAAAAGTATTGTGTATAAATTATATTTCATTAAATAATATTTTTTAAAACTATTTGTTATTCATTTTTAAGAAATGTATTGTGTAATATGATGTAAATCATAAATCATCACATAACCTAAAATTTGATTTTAAATTATCCAAAAATTAAAACATAATTTTCTTGTTATATTAAAAGTAATAAATGGATAAAGACATATAATGTAATTAATCTAATCAAAAAAGGAAATTTGTATTAAAATAATGGGTGAATAAATGTGGTGGTGACACATGAGCAAAATGGCACCACTGTAAATATTTCAAAAAATAAGCTTACTCTCTAAAAATGTTTATCAATTAATATATAGGGGATTAAAATATGCGGGTTTCAAATAAAATATTTTAAATCTTTAAACAATTATTTGAAAATAAAATCCGGCTTATGAAAAAAGTAAAATTTAAGAGGAAATATAAAATTTATTAATATATTTTGTTCATTTTTTGTAATTAAAGTTTATTACAATTTTGATATAAAATTAATTGAAGTTTCCCACTTGTTACCTGAAAGAATGCTGTTGGGGATATGCTGAACTAGCTAGTCTCGAATGCTTGGCTTCCTTGGTGAGGCTGTTTTTATGTTCCCGCTCCGTCTTGCATTATGCTCGGTAGTTGCTGTTGTGGTTTGAGTTCGATTCACATCATATGTAATGTATATTTCCATTTTTTTCTCCAAAATAAAGTAACTCTAAAATGGAGTTTTGTTACAAAAATAAAAATAGAATCTATTTAGAATATTTTATTTTTGTAACAAAACTCCATTTATTTTTATTTTATTTTTAAAGTAATTCTAAATAGATTCTATTTTTATTTTATTATTAATATATTTTATTTCTAAAATTTACAAAGTAACTCATTTATTTTGTTGTTTATCTTAATTTTAGCACTTGTTATATATTTTAAAGTTTATTTTACTTTGCAATCTGTTCGAAATAAATTTTTAGTGTTTAAATATTTATAATTATCTAATTTATATTGTTTATAAATATTGAATGATATAAAATAATAATATTTAATATTTAAAGGATCAGTTTGTAAATAAAAAATCCCTATTCCAAAGTAGAGTAGAAAATGGAGTAGGGTTGTAGAGAAATTTACTGAGATGATCTTAGGCCTAGTTTATGGTTTTTCAATAATTTGGTAAAAAGTTTTGTCGCGGTTATTCTCGAAACTTTTGTGTACTGGTTTGTTTAGAGAATTCAAAGGTGCGCTTCAGAACAATGACTCAGGTTTAGGGCTTGGAGTTATTTCATTTCTTTTAGTAAATCCTTTTCTTTTGTTATTATTTCTCTTATGTGTTTCGTATTTTGTTTTCGAAGATTTGTAATTTTTCTGCCGGTTTTGTCTTCATTTTGTGAACTTTAAATGTCTTTTGGCTCAGATTACAGTGTCATAAATCTTCTATCATGCCGTCTATATAATCAGTATTTTGGCTAAACCAATTATGGTTATAAATATAACATCAGATGAAAAAAAAAAGGATTGAATCTATGTAATCGTCGGTTTAACTCTTATGTCTCTTTATTTTAGTTTTGGTTTCATATGTGTTTCTCTCTCGGAATTGTATCTTGTTCCTCCAACGTTGTCTATCTTTCTCGGAATTGTATCTTACATATATCAGCTGATCTGTTAATAGGAGTTAATGTGTTTTAATTTAATTTTTTCATAAAGAGAATTTAGAACATCATTATTGCAGAGTGGGTTCTTTAATATTTAATATCAATAGAATAAAATAAAAATTCGACGAATCGGGTCTTGACACATGTCGAGCTTCCTTTTTAGAGCCGATTCTTCAGTCTCTTCCGAGAGAGGCGATTCTCTCAAAAATTCTGCCATATCATTTTTTTTTTTCATTTTTTTTTTGGTTAAGAGCTTTTATAAAGCTGTCCAGATGTTTCTATGGAAGCATAAATGTAACGACCCAAACCCAATAAATTTGGGAAAGGCCCAGTTAGCCCACAATGCCCAAGTAAGGCACAAAACCCTATTGCCATCATCTTCTTCCCCTTTGTTTAAAAAGCTGCGTGTGGGAGGCGAAGAGACACAAAACCGATCGCCAACGCCGAACCACTGCCCAGATTCCAAGAACGCCGCCACTGCCGTTTCTGACCACGCCGCACCGTCAAAACCGCAAATTCAGGCTCTCCCTCAAGTTCTTTCCCGTCACACACATCACTTTGCATCGCTCATCTAGAATGCATTGCATAAATGCATCCTTTCGTGCATGAGTATTCTCCGTAATTTTCATTTATCTTTGTGTGACAAACTCCACAATTAGTCCCCTCCTTATATGGAAGATTAGGAGTAAAGGCGAGGCGATGATCGTGGCGAGATACCTTTATGACATATGGTAAGTCGACACAACTTTTATGGACAATGATATCGCATAGAAAACATATATATAAGTATTCGGAACCGCCCTCCAACGCACAAACATCGCAAACCAAATTGGATTTTCTGGGAAGGTAATGGAGGGTATGCTTATGCCTTTTTCGATTGTATATAGTAAGGGGTGTTGATTTTATCGTCGCACATGCAGGATGGATCATAAAATCGCAAATAGAGCAATAGTAAAATAGCTTGCCATTGAAACGTCTACAAGAGCAACATTGTCCTTGATGTTTATAATCGGAGGGAAACCAGAGAAGTTGGAGAGGATGTTTTGGATGATCAGAGGAATGGAACACAGAAGGAGACTCAAAACATTTTTTTGTGGTAGCTTTCACCGTATTTTGTGCAGTGGTAATAGGTTTTATCTATAATCGTGCCTTCACAACACTAACAATATGGATCCATTCGATTATGAACAATGGATGTGGATGAGAGTGATAATCGAATGGATGTGGATGAGAGTGATAACTGTGCCTTCTATAAGAGGATTGACGATAGTGAGTAGGTTCCTGGGGTGATACACATCTCAGCCATCTTTGGTGTTAGGGTTTTGAGAGCGACGTCCTTCCCTTAGAGTGTAACCCCTTTTAGCATCGTGCCTACGCTTATCGGCATCAATACGGTTCAAAGCTTTTCGCTGGCTTATACCGAGAGGTCGAGAGTTTTTCTTCGACTCAGGATGTCGGGAAGAACAATCGATTTCCTCATGAGAGAGTGAGTGACATACAAAGCAGTGTTTCTCAAGCTTCTCATACTCAAAGCAACAGTGGTGATATCTCCTGAGGGGAGTCGGATTTCCAATTGCATTTCCAGAGGGTGGAGGCCGTTAACTTCAACACGGATCTTCGCATTATCAGCATCCCGAATCGAGACTTGCTCGAGTTCTTTACCAATGATATGAAGGGTGTCATCATTCCAAAAGTGAAGCGGGAGTCCATGAATCTGTACCCAGGAAGTTAACATACATGGGAAGAGATCTGAGATAACCGGTTCCCACCTTTGGAGAATAAGCATCCATTTTTTTGTAGTGGAAAGGGGATTTGTTGAGCCCCGCGAGCAGATCGGCCTCAGACTCAAATCGGAACTGAAACATATCAGGTCCCAGGTCACGTCCGACGACCCTTCCTTTTAGATTCCAGAGAGTAGGAAGAAAACCTACCACAGCCCTAGAGCTTTGCGCTGCAGGGTTCGTCACCCGTCCAATGAGAGTGAGAGAGTTGTCTGCAATCAAGGCAGAGTTGTCCACTTCCGGTATTCGCACCGGAGACCGGCGAGAGGGTTTGGAGATTCCAGCAGCCCATTTTCCTTTCTCGAGTCTGGAGTAGCGATTAGACATAATTCACCGCGGAGAGGGAGATTACAAGCTGGGGAAGATGAAACGTCTGAGGATTTAACTAATGTGTGAGAAAAAAACAACTGCTCGGGCAGTAAACGGAGGTTATTAACAACCCAAAGAGAAGACAAAGCTTAGAAACCCGACATCCGTTCCTCCCCGGCGAGGGCGAGAGCAGGACAGGAGACGAGATCTACGGTAGCGAATTGCGGACTGACAAACCCACGGAACTCTGTCATTTCACGGAAGAAATCAGGAAGGACCGGGTGGAGAATGTGCAGAATCTCTGGATCTATATTTTCATCGGAACAAAAACCCCAAAAAGTATTGCCGGAAAAATACAGATGCGGTGGCGACTGCTAAAATCCAGCAGATTAAAGGGAGATTACGACTGAGAAAGCAAACTGAGAAACCGTTGCGGAGGTTCTCGAGAAGCTCGCTAGAGAGAGAAAATCGCCTTTTTATCTTAACTATTCTTCTTTTAATGGATTGGCTTATGTCCCTGATATATTACTTCATAAATTCTCCAAACCCCCGATATGGAACTTTCACTGACATTGACATTTGAGTTTGAGAGAAAAGACTTTCTCCATGAGTTTTATTTTTCATGTCATAAAGCTCCAAATTTTAGTTGTTTGGAGTGAATTGCAGTGATATATAACTTCTTCAAAAATATTTAAGGTAAAATTACTATATCTCAATGTGTCTCGTAGCTTTGGAAGAGACATTAAGAGAATGATGGCATGATCATCATCTGAAATGAATACCCTAACATTTTACATTCCCCAAGTTTGTTATAATTCACAAAAATTCATCAAAAGTTAAACATACCAGCAGTAGTGTCTTTCTTAATACTGGATTACTTAAGGCTCAAAATGATAGTACTTGGAAATTTTATTTACTTCTTAATTAGCTATTGCTGGATCAGTTTTACCTGATGGTTTAACACTTTTTTTTTTAGATTTTCCTTTACGTTTAGGATTTTGTTTTTCGATCGCTAAAGATTCTTTCAGGTTTCTTGAAGTTTCGAGTTTCAATTTAAACCAAACCGATTTTAATTCATTGTTAACTGTAAACCGGTTCCTCTTACGATAACCAACTTCCTAATTAAACCAAACTGGTCTTAATTCATGGTTAATTTCAATCAGCTTCTCAGTCACCCGAAGACGATTTCAAAACCAAAGATAAATCATCAACACATAGAGCATAAAAAAAATCCAGAATCGAAATTACTGGGAGACGATAGGAAAGCAAATCAAAACTAGAGGGAACGTGCAGAATCTCTGCATCCTACATTTTCATTTCCGATTCTAATTTCAAAGTGGGAAGCGAACCTAGGACACAACATGTCCGGCCGGACGTAATCAAAATTTAACTCCGTTTGATTTATTTTGATTTCTAAATATTTCAATAATATAAATATATAAATATATTTATTTATTTTGAATATTCCAATTTTTTTAATTTTTTTTTCATTGACTATTAAAATTTAATTATAAATTTTGATATATTCATTGTCTAATCTATACTATTATTTGCGAAGTGAATTTGGCTAAAAATGAAAGTTAAAAACTGAATTGCGCTTTTGCCATTAACGAATACAAAAGGCAGGGTGTATAATTTCGTAATTTAGTTAGCCTTATTAATTGTGTCGTGTTTAATTATTGGTTTCCTTAATTTGTTAATGCGGTATTAAATAATGCGATGCATCACATATTTATCTATCTGGGAAATAATTAACGCATAAGGATAATTACTATACATCAAAAAGTATAATTACTATTTCGTGATTATCGGTTGCATAATTATGACTATCTTAATAATTAAAAAGTAAATATTCCTTTTTTACGTATATTAAATTAAAAACAAATATTCTATGGTCTCAAGAATTATCGTAGATGAAAAAAGGAATATAAACGCCTAAACCTAAATAACTTCTCCTATAAATACTTGTGTCTCCCTCTCATATTGATTAGGTTATATGTTTATTTTTTCGTTACTCTAGGGTTTAGCCGATAGTTTTTTTTTCCTGTATTTTTTTAATTATTATGAGTTTCATGTGTTTTGTATATGAGAGATGTTCGTTTCTTTGTTGCTATTAATTTGTTTTCTTTGGATTTGTTTTTTTGCAGTGTTTCTCGAGGGGATTCATATTTGTGATCTTCAAGGACGATAAATCTAAGAGGGATAATATTGAAGAGATGAACAGAAGGAGTTTGATGGTCTAACATCACCATGACGGTTGTATATTCTATAAATACCCGAGACGTGTTTAGGTTAAATTTGTTTACTTGAGTTACATAATATGTCTGCTCGCCGTCGTGATGGTTCGTCTTCTAAATATTGTTTTGATATCACGTCTACTCGTGGTTTGTATTATATTGGGAGCTTTGATTTATTGTGTTGTTATGTTGTTTTACGGCTTATTGTTTATTATTTTTTTGTTGTTTTCGATTGTTGTGTTTGTGAATATAGGCTTGTGATTACGTTTTTTTGTTCTTTTTAGATTATTGAAGAGAAGCTCTTCTAACGAGCGAGAAAAAGGGTCGAACGCAGTAAGAAGGTGATTAGTGTAGTATATTCTTGGATTCTCTATTCTGGTTTAAGAATTCTTTTTAGGTAGGCTCACTAAACAAGCTCGAGACTACTCTGCTCTCATGATTTTTTTTTACTTTACGTTCCCTTTGTTTACATTGTCCTTTCCATTGGATTTTCTAATTGTTTAGTTTTCTCTTATTGAGCGGGAGGTCTGGTCATCTTCCTAAATTCCTTCTCCTTGCCCGAGAACTGGCTAAGCAAGTGGAGAACGAGATTAAGGAGTATGCGCCTTATCTGCGCACTGTTTGTGTCGTGGTGTTATTGTTGTTGTTTGAAAATTCTGGAAGGATCATTGATTTGTTCGAAGGAATGAGCCTCGAATTGGGTGAAGTTGAGTATTTGGTACTTGACGAAGCTGATCAGATGCGCTGTTGGGTTTGATGAGGCCCTGGAAGCAATTCTTGAAAATCTCCCACAGAGGCGACGAAGCATGCTTTTCTCAGCAACTATGCCTACGTGGGTCAAGAAGCTAGCGAGGAAATGCCTTGACAATCCCTTGAAAATCGATTTGGTAAAAGCTTTCTTTTGCTTTCCTCTTTGTTCCTTCTCATTGTTCAGCTAGACTCAGATGCTTAATGCTATGGTTTGATCCTGAATATATGGTACCTTATATATGTTGAGAAGATACGTCTATATATTCGCAATCCTGGTTAGTAATCTTTTGTGCTGTTTTAGTTTTAGAAATATGGTTTATAAATTTTATACCTAATTTATTGTGTGTTTTTAAAATACCAGTATAAAGGAATCGAGACATGGTGAAGAAAAGAATCGCCGATCCACTTTTTTATCCATTTTATGGATCTTCTTCAGAAGGAATCGTTAAGTTGGCCTTTTCTTCGAGATTAACACAACCCCAAGACGTGTAGATGAATATCAAAATCTTCTTTCTTATTTTTCCGCTTTCCTTTTATCTTTGATTTTTGTTCTGAATTTTTTTACCGTAGATCTGGTTTCTGTTTGCTTATTAGAGGGGAAATTTGTAAGTTTGGTGTGGCACGTTGAAACGTGTACATCTTTGTTTTTGTAATTCGTATGCCGGTGGATAGCAAAAAGATGAAGAGGATAATTAGAGAAGGTGTTTACGTTTAAGCTCATATACGTGTCTATGAATGATCAAGTCTGGCTCATTTTGCTTGCAAGGTTTGAAACTTTTTCGTGTTTTCAATTAAAGAGTAACAAAACATGATTCTGATTCATTATGACTGAAAAATTTAAACCAAACCTTTTTCTTGAATAAAAAAACTTGCAGGACTAATTGGAGCAGCTCTGCTGCCAAGAAACCGTCGTCTCACGTCCTCAATCCAATGGAAAACTCTAGAGCATTTATTGGAAATCCAGCGACTATGACATGTTAAGTTTGTTTACTTAAAAAAGTTGTGAGTTATAGCTAGGTGTTTCAATAGAAAGTTAGTAACAGATTCTTGGGTTGCAAGTGGTTCATTATTTGACACCAGATAGTACCTCCTTTCACGAGGATTACTTTTGCAGCTAATAAGTGTGTATTCTTTCTTGATTCATTGTCCATGTTAGAGATAACTAATGGAGCTTTAAACTATATCTATGTCACCAATCTGTGATTTGCATTTGGTAATGTCAAAACTCTTTTGAACTGTTTTTTATGGTCGTCGGTTAGCTGATCATTTTGGAAGGAAAAATATTGATAACTGGAAACAAATTGTCGCTAAAGAACTCTGATACACTTTAACTAATTTCTTATTTGTCCTCTCTTTAAATCTCTCGAATATATATGACTCTCTTTCTTTATCTATAAGATATTTTGTTTAGACTATGATGAATATTATGGGCATACGAAAGAAGCAGTCTGTCCACTGTCGTGAAAGCTATGTTTTTTTCCCCCTTTCAGAAGCTTATGTTTGTACAATTGTTTGTTTCCACAGATTATTGTTTGCTTCGGGATCGTTGGCTGGAGTCGGGGCACCGGATCGATGAATATTGGAGTCGACAGTGGACCGCAATGTTCTGTTCTCTTAACCGCCGGTGTTGGCTAAGTCTCTCTCCTATTTCAGTCTCAGATCCTCGACGCTGGATTTAGTTGGTCGTCTTTGCTGGTTTTTCAGTTCCCGGTTTGCTTTTGCTTTGGTCTAATTATTGTAACCGACAAAGAAAAGCAAAATCACTTTTGACAAAGATACTATTCGTTATTTCCGATTTTCTATTATTCTTTTAGTGTATATTTACAATTGCCTATGTATATTTGTGTATTGTAGCATTTCTATTATTATTATTTTTAAAACGGGTAGCATTTCTATCATATTAATTGATCATTCTAATTTTTATCGTTTGTTTTCTATATTAATTCTACAATAATATCTACACGTAATAAATATCATCTACCAAATATTTTTTTATTTCAGATATAAAAGTCTCTAAATAAAATAGAACTATTCATATAAAATAACTTTAAACCGAAATTAATTTATAAGAGATATTGATGATAATTTTGGTTCCCAAATATTATCATCGCAAATCCTAAAATTAAATCTTTATTAATACAAACTAAGTGGAGCATGTATATATCAAATTAGTACGTTATAAATCTCCAAAAATATCTTTAATTGAGAAAGATATCGTGCCGATATGATTTTTGTTAACTATAATTATTGACAAAATCATAGTGGATTTTTCCTCACTATAATTTTCTTCAAACAAAATTCAAATATATAGAAAAACATATAAAATATGTTGAAAAAAGGAAAATTGATTTGTGACTGTATCTAAAAGTGTATATTCTGATTTGAATTAACCTAAAAAAAATAATTCTATTTTGTTTATGAAGATAAAATCGTATCTATGTTTATCAGATTTAGATTAATCTGAAAGTATCATTTCCATTTCGTTTATGAAGATAAAATAGTATCTATATTTATCGGATTATAAAAAAATAATAATAATTAAAAAGACGGTGTAAACCCTAAATCTCTATTCGTATAAATAGTATAATATCTCTGCCACTTTTTTATATTATTTTCTACATTTAGATTAGTTCATCCAAATCTTGGGTTTTTTTTTCGTTTTTAGGTTTAGATTAGTTCATGGACATGATCTTGGTTTTTGTTGTTATTTGTTTGTTTTCTTTGAATTTGATATAATTTGTTTTTTAGATCGTGAGAAAATTTGGTCAAACAAGGCGAGCGAACTAGCCATCAAAACCAAAACAAAAAATTGGTAGGCTTAATTATCTTTTCGTTTTGATGTGTTTGCTTTAGTCAAAATATGATAATACTAATCTTCATGTTGTATTGACGTTATTCTTTTTTGCTCTTTTACATATATTTTGGTATGATTTTACGTTTTTCGAATTGATATTTTTAAAAAAATTAATGTTTGGTGATGTGTTTTGATTCAAACATATTAACCCTAACTTTTTTGTTTTTGTTGTTGTTTTTGTTTGTAGGAGACATCGAGAGCCTTTTTACAAACAGTTTAACGATATCAAGGTAATATCTTTAATTTAGGGATATGAATGATCCAATTCGTTTTATGAATTTAGATCCATATTATTCTGTCATCTTTCTAGATTTGTTAGTAAGCAAGCAAATTCGATTCATATGTGACTATTTTCTTGATGACTGGCTATGTGTTATACAATTCGTTTAAACTATTTTAGTCTTCTTTGATCATACAATCCATGTTATTTTGTCATCTGCAAACAATTTTGTTCTTCCATGTTAGAAGAGGAACTCGATGTAAGAGAAAAACAAAAGGATGAAATCATCAAAGAAGACCGAAATTGAGTTCTGCAAGGTGTGCTGATGGCGTCACGACCAAGGCCCGTGCCACAAGTGCTTTTCTCGATCGATTCCGATCCAAAATAGCCGACCCTAGATTCTTCTTGAGGTACCCTATCGTGTTACGCCCCAAAGAGTAATCACAAAACGGTGTCTGCTGGAAGTAATAAGACCCGCATCTGAGATCATACAACGTGCGAAACTCATGTCGTGGCCGCAGAAGCTTGCGAGAAGAGGGAGACTCATTGATCTGGTGGATGAAAATTTGTAGTTTTTGGACTCAAAACAAGCTCTTTTGTGCATTAAGGTAGTTCTTCACTGTCTGCAAAGATCGATTTCACGACTATTCATAAAATTGGTTTTAGGGATCATTACATGAGCGGTGAGGCCATCGAACGGAGGAAAGAACGTTGATAAAATAATTTCTTAGGTAGTAGAGTTTTGTAGATATATGTAATAGTTTTAGTGACACATAACTATATGTTCTGTTTTTTCCGTTGTGTAATTTGCTTATCTATATCAAAGAACTTTGAGTTGTACAAAATGGCATAGTTGACTTTCTTCTATTACGTGCATATTAGTATTTTCAATTGATTTGTGATCTTTTGTGATTTTTTGGTGTTGCTTACTCACTGTAGATCATCTTCATTACACAAAGAAAATTTGTTGATTTATAGTTTTCAAGCCTTGGGTAAATTCTTTCAAATTCGTAGGTTTTTAGACATTTGTTTTTGTTTCCAAATCCCATGAAAGCCATGGGGACAATTTAAGCTTAAGTAGCTAGAAGATGGAACTCTAGAGGTTGTCTTCTCAAGCATATTGATTTGCGTATAAGTGTATACATTAATGTGCTTCTGATTTTAAAACAAATCAAAAGTCTTTAAAAGCATCGTAATCAAACCCTGGATCTCTTTCCATAGAATTACCTTTATCACAAATTGGTATTTCCTTATTGGACGAGAGTTTAAGATTGATTGTTTATAACAGAGAAGAACCTGAAGTTATAAGTTTTAGACGGCTTACTTGCAATCCAAGAAAAGTTATGTTAATGTCGTTTAAACTTATAATGGGTGTTTGCATTTTTTTCCTTTGTAGACATGGAACTCCAAATCCAGAATTAGATATTGTTGTTTATCAATCGGTCTATCTCGCAAGCATATAGGTCTAAGGTAGAGATTCGCCAAAGAGTTATTACTCGGTTCGCTTCCTCTTCCGTAAGACATATATTTCATGCCGAAGGTTCCTCTTGTGGTCTTCGTTAATTCCATCAGTGGCGGTTGTCAAGGTCCACTTATCAAAGAACGTCTTCAAACATTTCCTTTGCAGCAGGTTTGTGCTTCTCAATACTCTATATTTGCCACTTTTTCCTTTTGTAGCAAACGTGAGCTTTAAAAGCTTTGCAAACTTTGTGTTCCAAGTGTTTTCTGGATTAGTTGAGTCCATTGAAAGAAATTGTACTGTTTTTTGTGCTTATTGTGATGTGGCGAAACGTTTCAGTTTCTATATGCACTGTAAAATGGTTCAGATCAACCTTTGTTTAGTTCTTGAAGTTCTCATGTAACTGTTAATTTGGGTAGGAAAACCACTCGCAGAAGAAGAACCTCATTTGACATGATCAATGAGTTCTCTAAAGAGTTTGGGATTGATGACGATCCCGAAAAGTTGGTAATGATGAGTCATTTACGAGAGAATATATTCATCTTTGTGTCTTCAACAAAGAAGCTCCAATTACTCTCATCCTATACAAAGACAAGCGCCAAGTTGACTCTATTGAAGTTACAACAACTCAAGCCAAACCACTCAGGATCATTGTTCATCCCCAGAAACAACCGGTGAGACTATATTTTATGTTGCCACCACGCTGGAGATGAACGAACCAGAACAAGTTACAATGGTGCCTACAAGCTCCTCAACCGAGATGATCAACGAGATTCGGAAGGAGAAGCAGAAGATGCCTGTGGAGAGAGAGAGAGACCTATGATTGACTATGCTTTTTGGTAACTTAAGCGTGTGTGTAATTTAAATACATTGCTTTTTTTTAGTGTTTTATAAGTATTTATTTATTTCTTGAACCAACACATCATTTTTAACAAATGCATTGCTTCATTGTTCTCGTTGATATTAGATAGTAAAGCTTTGTTCCATGACAAAGAATTCTTTAAAAAAGACTTATGTATCAACAACACTCATTTGGTCCAGAATCAAGCAAATCCAAAGACTTAGAGTTTAAATGTTATTATTTTGAGTCTTTGACCACGAGTAAAAGTAAGAGCAAAAAAATTCTTCTAACTATTAACGGAGAAAATATGTTGGTTCAATTCAAAGATAGTTGCAATATTTTCGCAATATAGGATCTAAACTAACAACAAACTATAATACTACACTATTAAAATTTTATTTCCATAAGACGTCGGAATATAAAATCTAAACTAACAACAAACTATAATACTAAACTATTACAATTTTATTTCCATAAGACGATAAAGAAGAAGAAGGAAAAGACTAAGAAGAATAATATTTTACGATAGTGTTATTTTAAAATATTTTGAATCAAGAATAACACATAAAAGATAACATTTTATTATATATGATAGTATAACATAGTCAATATAATAATTTTATGTTTGCTGTAGTTTTATTTTCAAAATTGAATGACATTCAGTTTAAATAAGTTGTTTTGTCTATGCGCTTAAAATAAAGTCAGAGAAGAAGAAAAATGAAAGATAGAGAAGAAGAGGAAGAAGAAAATGAAACTTATAAGAAGAAATTGAAAAATATGGGGACAAAGACCGGAATATGAAGATGACAAAGTAGGAGAAGATGAAGATGAAGAAGGAAACAAAAAGAAATTAAGAAGAATAAGAATAGAAGAGAGTAGAAGAGAGAAGGAGAAGAAAGAAAGAAGAAATATGAAGAAAGATGATGAAGAACTTAATGAAAAAAGAATAAAAAGAAGAAGACTAATAAGAATAAGAAGAGGAAGAAGGAAGAATAAGAAAGAAAGAAAGAAAAAAGAAATATGAAGAAAGATGATGAAGAACTTAATGAACAAGGAAGAAGAAGAAGAAGACTAATAAGAATAATAAAAGGAAGAAAGAAGAAGAAGAATTTGAAATATACGAGGAAAAATACGACGACAAAAATATAAAAACCAGAAGAAGAATAAGAAGACGGATAAGACAAAAATGTTGAAAAAGAAGATGAAGATTTTGGAGAAGAGAAAGAATAATTGGAAGAAAAGGAATAAAGTTAGAGAAAAAATCTGTAAACAGTTATGCTTATCAGGAAGATCTTAGCTACGTCCGGTTCAAGTTTACAGGTGATAAGATTCACTCTTCTTTACCGAGAGAGTTTATCTATCCTTTAGCTTCTGAGGTCGAAGAGGGTGATTCGGTGGTTTTAGATGGGTTTGGGCTTATACCTGCAACTGGCGATTTAAGACCGACCATGCATGATTTTAAAGTCTTGTGGAACTCATCGACTTCTTTTGTTAAAATTTCATCCATTACTGGTGATAATTGTTTTGGTTTCGATGAGTTTGGTGATGTTCATGTTGATTTTCGCGATCCTACCTTTTGTGTTGGTACATTTGCTATACTCGCTTCGTATTTTATATCCTTTTTGTGTGTGTTCTTTTAAATCGTTTTGAATTTGATTAGTAAATTCGTGTTTGGTAGATCTGATTGGTCATATTGCGGTAGTTGGAACTTTTACGCATCGTAGTCAGACGTTTGATCAAGAATGGGGAGTGGTGTATCTTGAACTTCGTAATGAATCGTAAGAATTTTTCTCCTTTGTATTTTGGTTTTATATTTTTGCAATTGCAACATTGTATTTAGAGTTCGTTTAATTTTGTGCAGTGATGTTCATTTGCAATTGCTCATGCGCAATGATATTGCTTTGGAGATCATGAATTCTTTGTTACGGAGTAGGCATAAAGTAAATATTTGTGTTGTAAGGTTTGCTAGAATCTTCAAGCTGTGTGATCGTTGGAGGGCTATGACTATGTACAATTGTACTCAGATTCTGCTGAACCCTGAGCTTCCTGAAGTTCGGCGGATGCGAGCTACGATAATCCGGACCGCTTGATTGCACGACACGCAAATAGTTATACCTACCCTAGATGTGGGATTTTTTTTTTATTCGAATTCTTTTCTTGAATCTTGAATATTCATATGTGTTCTAATAAATCGGTTTCTTTTTGAAGCTGACTTAATTATAATGGTCGCTTTTCAGTCTTTATGGATGTTTAACGACAATTTTGAAAAACTGATGCCTCGCAAAGAGTTAATTTGATGTTGGATTGCATGAGTAGGATTTCGTTTTTATGTTTGGTAGCCGGTCTATTGCAATATTTATGCATGTTATTCATATATGTGACTCTTATTTAAATTTATAAATTAGCTGATGTGTACAGTTTCGTGGGTGTGTAAAATATTACCGAAAAATATGTGTACTTATTGACATTTTGATTCGAATACAAATAAGAATATTAACAATTTTATAATTATCCAAATATAATTTTTACGGTAAAACTGGAAATTTTGATTAGTTTTTATAGAGCATGTCTATGTCGGTCTACGTGTATATAAATACTTTATGTCCTCCGTCCTCATCTTCGTAGGGAAATATATTCTATCAATTATTCCTTGCATGCGAATGGCTCATCTTCTCTCGCATGCTATCCATCGATCTCTCGCATGCTATCCATTGGATATATAACACCGTTGACGGTCTTGATATCGTCAAAACACACTGCACCTCTCACTACCGTTAGCAGAGTTCTTAGATATAAAATCTCTCCACGATGTTGTGGGTGGTTTGGATTAGTTCTTGATTTATTTAAAATGCGAATTTGATCGGTTTTAGGTTGCGATGTGATGAAGAGAACTCGAATAGACGATGGCTTGCCGTGATTCCATAGGCGATTAGTTCTCGGAAGTTGCAAGTAGTACTCTTGGAGTTTGTAAATGTGTCTACTTCTGTGATTTTTTTGGATATTTTGTTTAGATTAATGTCTTTTATATATTTCATTTTTTTTGGCCTAAAATGATCATGAACTAATTCGAATATATCTATATTGTTCTGGCGTCGATTTGTAATCCGATCCTTGCAGGTTTCTACGAGGTTATGATCACGAGGTAAACATGACGAGTTGTTCGTAACTATAACAGATGAACAGAAATGAATTTATGATAAATATTGACCGATGTGCATCAAGATAGTGGAGGTATGTTCTTTGTGTATGGTTATGGTGGTACTGGAAAAACGTATCTCTGGAGTTTGCTTGGTGCTGCTTTACGTTCAAAGGACTTATTTTTCTTAACGTTTCGTCGAGTGGCATCGCCGCGTTGTTATTACAAGGAGGAAGAACCGCTCATTCTAGGTTTGGAGTACCTATTTTGGTCAACAAGTTTACGACGTGTTGCATGAAGACTGATTCTAATCTAGCGGAATTGGTTAAGAAGACCAAGTTGATAATATGGGATGAGGCATTGATGACGAACAAAGATTGCTTCGAAACTCTAGATAGACCGCTACGCGATATCGTAAAATGTGCTAAGCCATTTGGCGGTAAGGTAATCGTCTTTGGTGGAGATTTTAGGCAAATCTTGCCGGTTATACCTAATGCTGGGAGGGTAGAAGTTGTCACGGGAACTTTAAANTTACTATCCACCATATACCATCATCACAGCAACTAACATTATCACTAGTATTCAACATCACACATTATCACATTTCACCCATCACACAACCAAACAATTACCTAGACCTAGTACTTACTAATACTAAATGATTAGTACTGATAAATATCCACGGATCACGCCCTCACCTTATCTTTAAGGACGAACGAAAATGAACGGACGGATACAAGCGGAGAAGACAAAACGAGACTTTAGGTTTTCCTGAGATAGGTTACTTGCAGCCCAAGCAACAGAGAAGTTGCCATTTACGCTCACGGCTTGAACTCTTGGCTACAGATCGGATCACGGAAATGACCCGCAGGTGATGGTGGTGACTCGGAGTAGCAGATCGACAGTGGCTGCGAATGGAAGCGGCAGCTCCGTCACGGCGGCGTTCTCCTCGGGTACGCTCCCCTCCTTCTCTCTTCTTCTCCTCACCTCTCTTCTCCCTTACGGTGGATCTCTTTCTCTCTTCCTCTTCCCCTTCTCTTCTCCTCTCTCTTTCTTTTCTCTGGTTTTCTTTTCTCTTTCGGCGGCTAGGTTACTCGAGGAGGGAGATACATACACACTTATGTGTATTATCAACTTTCACGCTAAAAACACCAAGATGGGCTATTGGGCCTCAGAACAAAAACAAGAAAATAATTGGCCCACATTTTAAAAACCTGGTCGTTACAATTCTCCCCCACTTAACTGGAATTCAATCCCGAATTCTGTAACAAGTTTTTTTTTCTTTTACAATGCAACCTTTCAAATGACAACAAAACTCTCTGACGAAAAAAAACAGAACTCTGACCATTTTTCCGCTTTAAATAATTTTCTCTTTCAATTTATCGGACTGCTTCTCCTGCACTTAATTCTCAACCAAACCTCAAACTTTCTTTCTCCTTGATACCATAGCTCCAACAACTACAAATAACACACAGAAGTCACTTGCCACCGCCCATTTCCATTAGGACCGGTGACATAATTAAACGAGTGTGGTTTAAATTTTTAGCAAACAATTCTCGGAAGAAGTCTGTCACCACATACTTTTTTTTTCTATCTCTCTCCGCGAGAATGGTCAACAGTGAAGCTTTGAAATATGAACATAGAGAACGAGTTTTTTTTAGTTGCATCACTCTTTCTTTGGTGAATCTAACTTGAATCAGATCCTCTACTTCCAAATAGATTCTACTCAACGATATTTTTTTTTTTTTTTTTTTTTTTT
>JAHZTW010000002.1:25665293-25735647 GCA_020283515.1 Alliaria petiolata
TTAGGCATGCCATGAAGTCTAACGATTTCTTTAAAGAACAGATCAGCTATGTGAGATGCATCATTGGTTTTCAAACATGGAACGAAATGAGACATTTTAGAAAACCTATCTACAACCACAAAGATGGAATCTCTACCTGTCCTAGACTTAGGCAATCCCAAAACAAAGTCCATTGAAAGATCAGTCCATGGATGAAATGGAATCGGTAAAGGAGAATACAAACCTTGGGACGTGTTTTTGGACTTAGCCTCTTTGCATGTCACGCATCTGCTACAGATCCTTTCAACATCCTTTTTCATGCCTGGCCAATAAAAATGTTCCTCGAGCACTTTAAATGTTTTTGCCACGCCAAAGTGTCCCATTAATCCTCCTCCATAAGCTTCCCTGGTGAACAATTCTCTCAAAGAACAGTGAGGCACACACAATCGATTATCAAAGAATAAGAAACCTTCAGAGATGAAGTACTTTCCATGTGCGTGTCTAGAACATGTCAAATAAGGCTCCCGAAAATCTGAATCAGTCTCATACAAGTCTTTTATAAATTCAAATCCCAAAAGCTTGGTTCCAAGAGAAGAAAGAAGTACATACCTTCGAGAGAGAGCATCAGCAACTATGTTCTCCTTACCTTGTTTGTACTTAATGACGTATAGAAAGGTTTCGATGAACTCAACCCACCTAGCGTGTCTCTTGTTAAGCTTTTGTTGTCCCTTGAGATGCCTTAGGGATTGGTGATCTGTATGTATGACAAATTCTTTAGGCCACAAATAATGTTGCCACGTTTGAAGAGCCCTCACCAAAGCGTACAACTCCTTGTCATAGGTTGGGTAGTTAACAGTTGCACCACCTAACTTTTCACTGAGATACGCAATGGGCTTCCCTTCCTGCATCAAAACAGCACCAATACCCACGCCTGAGGCATCACATTCAATTTCAAAAGTTTTTGTAAAGTCTGGAAGAACAAGTAATGGAGCTTGAGTTAACTTCCCTTTCAAGGCTTGGAAAGCATCTTCTTGGGCTTGCTCCCACTTAAACCCCACGTTTTTCTTGATCACTTCCGTGAGAGGGGCTGCAATGGTACTGAAGTTCGGGACAAAGCGCCGGTAGAAGCCAGCCAATCCATGGAAACTTCTGACCTCACTCACGGTCTTAGGACTAGGCCAATCCTTGATTGCCTTAACCTTTTCTTCATCCACACGAATGCCTTCAGCACCTACAACAAAACCCAAGAAAACTAGGTGATCCGCTCCAAAGATGCATTTCTTTTTATTAGCATATAAACACCCTTTCCTAAGCACTTCTAAGACTTTTCTCAAATGCTCAATATGCTCATTCATGCTCTTACTATAGATTAGAATGTCATGAAAGTATACGACAACAAATTCCCCTATGTAAGCTCTAAGAACATGATTCATCAAACGCATAAAGGTACTAGGAGCATTAGTCAAACCAAATGGCATCACAAGCCATTCATAAAGTCCATGCTTAGTTTTGAAAGCCGTTTTCCACTCATCCCCTTCCTTCATCCTAATCTGATGATATCCACTCCTAAGATCTATCTTAGAAAAGACCTTAGAACCATGCAATTCATCCAACATATCATCTAAACGAGGAATGGGATGGCGGTACTTAACCGTGATGTTGTTGATGGCTCGGCAGTCCACTCACATTCGCCAAGATCCGTCCTTCTTAGGCACAAGCAGTACGGGAACGGCACAAGGACTAATGCTTTCTCTGATGTAGCCTTTTCCCATCAACTCATCTACTTGTCTTTGTAACTCCTTGGTTTCGACAGGATTGGTACGGTAAGCGGGACGGTTTGGAAGAGACGCTCCGGGTACTAGATCGATTTGGTGTTCTATCCCATGGATAGGTGGCAATCCACTCGGAGTTTCTTCTGGGAACACATCCTGAAATCTGCTCATCAATGGTTTAAGTTCACTCGGCAGCTCCGGTGTAGGGTTAGTGGCCATTAGTGATTCTTTAAACACAAGCAAAATGAGGGAAGGTTTGGAAAACAAAGTTTTCTTTACCTGACTTGGTTTAATGTAGAAGTTGGACCTTTTGACCGGTGCCTTAGCTGCTTCTTGTTGCTTCTCAAGCTCACGGCTCTTTCTAAGTTGTAGCTGATCCTGGTGAACTTCGGATGGAGTTAAAGGAATGAGAGTGATCTTCTTGCCTTGATGATCGAACAAATGCCGATTGGTGTAGCCATCATGCACAACCTTTTTATCGAACTGCCAAGGCCGTCCTAAAAGTATATGACTGGCATCCATAGGCAAAACATTGCATATGATCTCATCTTGGTATCGACCAATGGTGATTGGTACCGTGACTTGTTCCTTGACGTGCTGAACACCGTCTTCATTCAGCCATTCAAGCTTGAATGGTTTCGGATGCGGTCTGGTTTCTAATCCGAGTTTCCTGACAAGCACATCACTAGCAACATTAGTGCAGCTCCCACCATCAATGATCAAAGAACAGACTTTATCATTTATGAAACAATGAGAATGAAAGAGGTTCTCCCTTTGTTCGGTATCATTGGTTTTGGGCTGCACGCTTAGTGATCTCTTGGTCACTAGAAGATTTCCTTCAGCCGGATAATCATAAGGCTCTTCCTCATCATAGATGGGTCCGGTATCCTCTGCTTCATCGTTTTCAGCTTCGGACTCTATCTCTCCATTCTCAAGTAGAATCATCACCTTTTGGTTAGGGCATTTGTTTGCATAATGTCCTAATCCCTGACACTTGAAGCACCTGATATCTCTAGCTCTACTAGTGGATTCCACGGCTTTGCCTTTGTCAAAACGAGAAGGTTGGTTAGTCTTAAACTCAGAAGTAAAAGATTTACCTTTATCTTGAGAACTAGGCTTTGGTGGATAAGAGGGTTTTGGAGCATAAGCTGGTTTTGTAAAACCCCTCCTCTTGACTTGTTGTTCTATCAAGATGGCCTTGTGGAGCATGTCCTCAACACTTTCAAACTCTTGAAGCTCCAGCCGGTCCTGAATCTCCCGGTTCAAACCTGTAAGAAAACGAGCCAAGGTTGCATCCATGTCTTCCTCTACATCCGCCTTAAGCATAAGCATCTCCATCTCTTGGAAATAGTCCTCCACATTCTTTGTGCCTTGAGTCAATCGCCTCAACCTTTGGTGAAGATCCCTATTATAATGACTTGGAACAAAGCGCTTTCTCATTAGTTCTGTTAGTTCTTGCCAAGTAGTTATTGGTCTTTCACCTTTTCTTCTCCTAAGAGAAACGACCTGATCATACCAACTAATGGCATATCCATTAAATTCAGAGGCAGCAAGTCTAACTTTCTTAAGTTCCGAAAGATTTTGACAATCAAAAACCAACTCAGTTTTTCTTTCCCATTCCAAATATGTATCAGGTTCATTCTTACCAACAAAAGAAGGGATTTTGAGTTTGAGACCACCAAGTCCATCATCTGACCTTCTAGAGAATGGATTCTCTTCATCTCGGTTTCTATGACCTATCCTTGAACTGAAGTTAGAACGGTTGTCATCGAATTGATCATCTTCTTCATGAACATCAAAGGAACGACTATGTCTACTTTCCCGGTTTCTCCTTTGGGCTGGCCGTGCCTGGCCTTGTTGATCCTCCTGGATTTTGTCAAGCCGAACATGAATCTCTTCAAGACCTGTGTTCATAGATCTCATCAAATAATCAGTTAGTGCTTTCATTTGTAAATCAGACAATCCAGATCCAGGATTGTTATTTCCTTCTTCTCCACTTTCACTCATTGTTTTCCTGAAATCACTTAACAAACAATTAGCAAAAACTCTCTTTCTCTCAAGTGTTTATTGCCTCACCCACACACGTGTTTTGCTCACTGATTTTATGGTGATCACACTGAGTTAATTTCTCAATGTTCTTATCAAACAATTCAAGCAAAATTCAGCAAATACTCCCACACAACAAAGGAGAAAGAAAATACAGAAATTTCGAAGGAAAATCCGTTTAGCCACCTCTTGACTGGATTTCTCCTCAGCCAGCATGATTTCTCTTCCACCACCCTCACAAACTGGATTTCTCCTCATTTTGTCTTAAACCGTTTCGGTTTTTTTTCTCCTTTTTTTTTTTAAAAAAAGAGGGTAGAGGATGGCCCGGATTTTCAATGGAAAGAGGGAGAAGAGATCAGATTATATAGATATAGATAATTTTTTTTTTTGATTAAGAAGAAAAGAAGATGAACAGCTTTACCAACAAAGAGTGGCTCTGATACCACGTAATGGAACCCTTGGATGGATTATGCTCTTTGTTGGTGCGTCGGATAGATTGGATAGTTGGATAGATGGTGGATCGAATGAGACCGTCAAGAGATGCGGAAGTCTCTTGGTATTCTCCACTCCACGGAACCGAGGAAGTAACCCTTAACCACGGATCTTAGGAGGTTTGCTGCGTTTGGAAGTAACCCTTGCCAAACTCAACGAAATGTTCAAGATGAACAAAGAGATTTCTCTCAAGAAGAAGATGATAAAAACTTGGATATCTTATTAGAATGAATTCTTACAATACTTATAGAATTCTTAACACAGAAAAAGAAAAGAGAAATTAAGTTTGTGGATTTCCTAAACATAGAAAATGAAAACAAAGACTAGAAATAATTCCTTGGTCAAAGACCTTGAATTCACGCCCAATACTAGGAATGACTCCTCGGCTGCTTTTGCTTCCCAACCAGAAGTCTGCTGTGTATTTGAGAAGTCTGCTGTGTATTTCAGAAGTCTGCCGAACAAATCATAAGTCTGCCTTGTACCGGATGGAACAAACATAAGCATTCTCCGCCATAATGTAATCAGCTTGCTCAAGCTGAGTTATCTCACGTTCGATCTCTTCCTTCAATCCTTTAGCTCGAATAGAAAGCTTTTGACCGGAAGAAAAGTCGAATGGGTCGGTACTCGGATGCTTGACTTGGACAATCTGATTTCTAGAACTGACTCGAGTTGGTCGAGAGACTCGGTCATCAGAACGGAGCTCCCTTTGTAGATTATTCCCGGATAGTGTTGGATCAAAGCGGAACACGGCTGTGTCGGACTGAACACGATCGCGGCCAATGCTGGTTTCTCCTCGATGAACCTCACTCGTACCGTCCATGACCTGCTCTGGTACATGCTGATCGTCATCATCCGAACCATCCGTGGATGTTTGGCCTGGTGCTCTGCCACGGAATCTATCATCTTGCGCTTCTTCTGAAGAGAGCTCTTGCGCTTCTTCTGAAGAGGGATCTTCCGGTTCGTGAATTTCTGCTGGAACTTTCTCTCCCAATCCGTAGTTCGCATTCTTAGTACGCGGAGCCATAGTCGATCAATGGAGTATTCGAACAGTTTCAACTACATCCCAATCGCGCAAATAGGTTAGAATCGAAGAATCGAATCAAAAAATAGTAATCTCGCATCTGAACGGACTTGAAGAAACCGAGAAAAATCTGCAGCTTACCTTTTTCGCTTTGCACGATTCTGTTTGCTATGAACTCAAACTAGTTTTCCCAAGTTTACCTTCTTCTCGTCGAAGTGCGGGAACGAGAGTTCGTTGGGAACTTCTTTCAAATTTTGATCTGATTTTCTCTGATTTTACGGAGATCAAATTAACCGAGTGGAAGGCGACGGTTTTTACGGAAAAGGGGATTAAGGATCACAAAAATGGGCCGGGTGGGTTGGACTGGTTTGATTGTGATTTAATTAAGTTTTGAGGGATAAAATCAACCATTTTTATGTAATTAAATATAAATACAAATGAAATTATTTTTATAACGGGGGTATTTCAGCATATTTTTTCTTTGATTGGGGCATCTCAGCCATTGTTCCCTCTTATGTGTATGTTTGTTTGTTCAGACTTCAGAGTCAGAGGCACAGTCACTTCGATGAGAAAAACAAAATTTTGAGAAAATCTCTTTCGAGAATGGCGTCCATGGCGATCGGCGTTAGCCTATCGATGACTAGCCGTGTAAGAGGAGGAGGAGGAGACGATGTTGATCGATTAGTGACCACCGCACCGGCGACTTTGAAGCTGAATCGGAAGATTTTGCGGAGCAAGAGTGGATGTAGGAGGTCTTTCGGGATGAAGAGGTTTCGGGTATCCGGAGCAATCACGAAGGCGGTCGTCGCCGTCGACGGAGAGGAGAAGAAGACTCAGAAGAATCTGAGAGTTGGGCTGATTTGCGGAGGTCCGTCGGCGGAGCGCGGGATTTCTCTCAACTCCGTTAGATCAGTTCTCGATCATATTCAGGTTCTTCTTTTTTCTCTCTCCATGATCAATTTTGAGTTTCGATGTTTGTTTGATTATTTCGTTTTGATTTTTGGTTTTTTGGATGATTTTTTTTTTTTTTTTTGTTCATCAGGGTAACGGTATAAGCGTGAGCTGCTATTATATAGATCCTGATCTCAACGCTTATGCAATTTCCTCCGCCCAGGTTTTCTGCGTTGTACTGACATTTCAACAAGTTCTGCTGTAATTTTTGTTTTTTATTCCTTTTTTTTGGTTGTTGTTTGTGAAAACTTTCAGGTGTACTCAAATACTCCGGCGGATTTTGATTTCAAGCTCGAGAGGTGAGTCTGTGTATATTAATAGAAGGATGCTGAAAACTCTTGGTGACAAAATTATGTTTGTTTTCATGGTGTTGTAGTCTTGCACAGGGTTTCTCTTCATTATCAGAATTGGCCGAGCATCTCGTTTCAGCTGTGGACATTGTTTTCCCGGGTAATCCATGGTCGATTTGGTGAAGATGGTGGCATTCAGGTTTTTGTTTCCTTCTGTTGGAAGTATATTTGTTATGGAACCTTGAAAAATAACATTTGTTTGATTAATGGCTGTGCGCAGGAGCTGTTGGAGAGTCATAACATTCCATTTGTTGGGACCGGTTCCCGTGAATGTCGTCGAGCCTTTGACAAGGTAAGAGTCTTGGATTCATTATACATCTTAATTACTTAGCTCTCATTTGTGTTGTCAATTAATTAGTATAGTTCTTGATTGCTTTCTGTGAACTAATTCACAGTATGAAGCCTCGTTGGAGCTCAGGAAACATGGGTTCATGACAGTACCGAACTACTTGGTCCAGGTAAGAAATTGTCTATGAAGGCACTTGTCTTTATCTACATTCAATTTCTACTACATTTATGCACAGGACAAAATATTCTTCCTATTTCATTCAGGGAACTGGAGTAGATGAAAGTGAAATAGCGCAATGGTTTACGGATAATCAGCTGAACCTTGAGGTGGGAAAAGTCGTGGTAAGCATCAGTTAAACCAATTTTTTCAGCCTAGTCGTAGAAAATGTTAGCTAAATATCAGTTAAAACCATTTTTTGTTTTTTCCTCTTCTCTGCCTGTTTCAGGTAAAGCCAGCTAACGCTGGATCAAGCATTGGTGTCAAGGTTGCTGTTGGCGTAAGCGATGCAATTAAGAAGGCTACTGAACTTATTCAAGAGGTGTATCCATTGTTTTGAATCTTGGACAGTTCGAGTAGGAACTTTGAAGTGAGGGAATGTAAATCTCTCTTTTCTGAAAATAGAAGATCTGTTTACTTACAGTCGGGTTTGTTTGTTTACTTCTGTTGTCTGACAGGGGATTGACGATAGGGTTGTTGTTGAGGTGTTTATTGAAAATGCGTATGAGTTTACTGCCATCGTCCTGGATGTGGGTTCTGGTTCTGATTGTCATCCTGTTGTGCTGTTGCCTTCTGAGGTAATTACACATTCTTCACTTCTTTTCTGAGTCACACAGTTTCAGAGCTTGTGCCACATGTCTTGTTTAGTCTGAAGTTATATGGACCACTTTCACATGAATCATGTGAATCTTAGGCTTGTAAAACTTGGGACTCAGTGATAAACCGGCTTTGGGTTCATTTCTTACTTATCCAAATGCTTATGTGGTCAGGTGGAACTTAAGTTCCATGGCAGTGGTGATACGAAAGAAAATGCAATCTTCGACTACCGGAGGAAGTATCTTCCGACACAACAGGTACTGAAAGTAACATGATCCTTGCCATTTCTATCACGCATAATGAAAAATGTGTCTGAAAAAAAAGAAAATTGATTTTGTATTTCAAAAAAGCTAAACGTTGGGCGTTTACTTATCTTAGCTGTTTCTCAGCATGTTGAATTCCAAATGTTTTAGTATTTGTTTCCCCTCACAGTGTGTTTATTATAAATAAACAGGTCACCTATCATACTCCTCCTCGTTTCCCTATCCATGTTATCGAAAGCATACGTGAAGAGGCAGCTATTCTTTTTCAAAAGCTAAGTCTACGTGATGTCGCTCGCTTTGATGGATGGTACTTGTCTCCCAATTCAAATTTAGCATCATCTGCAAGTGAAACGCTTAGAAGACCCAAGTCAGAAGATATTTTATTCACAGACATCAATCTGGTTAGCCTATCTCCTTAGAATATACGTACCTTGCATTGTTCTTAGAAGTAACACTAAGATGCATTTTTTCAACTGCTTTTACAGATAAGTGGCATGGAGCAAACTAGCTTATTCTTCCAGCAGGCTTCAAAGGTAAGTAAAGATATTGTAACCTTGATGTTTATGTTAAAAGTGCTTCTTGCTGCCTCTACTCTGTTAGACTTGTCTTCTTGTACTTTATTTCTTCCTAAAGTATAAAAAATGACATGATTCACGAACATCTACTGTCTTTTTTCTCTCTTCCTAATTTTTTTTTGTCAGCAATAAATCTTCTCACCGATAGTTGTTAGCAAATGGTAATGCAAACTTCAAAAGTTTAAGCTGCGATGTACTGTTCATTTATCCCTAATTTTTCTCATGCATGCCTAGTTTATTCGAGCATTATATTAACATACATGACTGGATTTTATTTAGATCATCAATTATTACATTCAGGTTGGATTTTCTCACTCAAACATTTTACGAACAATCATCCACCGTGCTAGCTCAAGGTATCCCCATCTTGCTTGGTATAATNAGTTGTTAGCAAATGGTAATGCAAACTTCAAAAGTTTAAGCTGCGATGTACTGTTCATTTATCCCTAATTTTTCTCATGCATGCCTAGTTTATTCGAGCATTATATTAACATACATGACTGGATTTTATTTAGATCATCAATTATTACATTCAGGTTGGATTTTCTCACTCAAACATTTTACGAACAATCATCCACCGTGCTAGCTCAAGGTATCCCCATCTTGCTTGGTATAATCATGAGTCTAGTCATTCACTCGGAGGTTCAACAACCCCGGAGATCCCCGGGGACGTACAGAAAGTGTTTGTCATATTTGGAGGAGACACTTCAGAGCGGCAGGTCTCCGTCGTCAGTGGAACAAATATCTGGATGAACTTGCAAAGATTTGGAGATGTAAGTTGAAAAGAATGCAGCATAATGTCATTTGAGGTGTATCTAATCTTAAATCTAGTTGGCATTGTTGTTACTCTATAATCTATTAGCTAAAAACCGTAGCTGCAACATCATTTCCCTGACTCATGCGATCTCGTTGCTTACAGCTTAAAGTTACTCCCTGCTTGCTTTCCTCATCACTTAGCAACTCAGTGGGTGCATTTACGGACAAAACCGGATCAGATTTGGACAATAGAGAAGTCTGGTTATTGCCGTAAGTATATTCTCTGACTCCAGTACATACCTGTTTCTGATATCAACTGAGCCAAGTAGAAATAAGATACAAACGTTGACCTAAAATTTAGTACCGCATCGATGTCCAACAAGAGAAAGTTTATATATCACATGAATGTATGAAAGTATTTCAGCTTTTCTCAGTTTAAAGCTGTATCATTCCACATCACCAATGATTTTATTTTCTTCTCAGCTACTCTGCTGTGCTAAGGCACACTGTTGAGGAAGTTCTTGCAGCGTGCTTGGAAGCAATTGAGCCTGACCGGGCTCTATTTACATCTCTGCTGCAGAAGCAAGTGATGGAGGATCTTATGGATGCTATGAAGAATCAAAGCTGGTTTGCAGGGTTTGATATAGCAGACGAAGTGCCCATGAAATTCTCGATGAAAGATTGGGTCAAGATTGCCAAGGAAGCTAAAGCAACCGTCTTCATTTCAGGTCAGTCTTATAACCGAGAGACTGCTATATTTCCTATCTTTGCAGAGAAAATATAATATTGTGAGAAAGCCTAGTAGCCACATGGCAAAGAACGAAAACAAATGTTCGGAATGCTGATTGATACAGCCAGAAACACATTTATCTGTTCCATTCTTTATGCAACTCACTCTCAGTCGCTATATCCTTAATATGAAGTGTTTTTGTGATTTTATTTTTTCGAATGCTAACCGGCAGCGCATGGAGGAATCGGGGAAGATGGTACGATGCAGGCCTTACTGGAGGATGAAGGAGTTCCTTACACAGGTTCTTTGCAACTTATGACGCAAGCAAGCATTAGGGTTTCTCTTTGATTCTCCACATGTCATATGTTTCACCCGATTTTTATTTATTTCCCTCTTTCCTTCTTAAGTAAAGGTCCAGGAGTACTTGCTTCAAGGATTTGCATGGACAAGGTTATGGCATCTCAGGCTCTTAGTCATGTATGGTAACAAGCCGATATACTATTTTTATTATTAAAATATGTGAGTAACATTGTAACAAATTACTTTCTTTTTTATGTGTGTGTGTTTCCTGTAATCAATAGCTTTCAGAGTTTGGAGTTCATACCATAAGCAATGATGTGAAGAGAACAGAGGATATAATGCATGAATCCATTCCAGATATTTGGGATGATTTGACTACTAAGTTTCAGTGTCAGACACTGTGTGTTAAACCAGCAAGGGATGGTTGCTCCACTGGTGTGGCAAGATTATGGTAACTCGTATTCAAAAGTCTTTTGCCAATCGTAATGACCACCAAGTTTTGTACTATTTTCTTTTTGTCTTCAAACCTTTGGATTCTCATGCAGTTCCTCTGAAGACCTTGCTGTATATGTACAAGCTTTAAAAGATTGTCTACCAAGGATTCCGGCAAATAGTTTTTCTAAGGTAAACAACATATAGTCATTCTATTAGTACAACCTTGAGGCCTTCATTGATAAAGTAGGATTATGAAAATTCTCTATCTCCACTTGTGTGTAGACACATGGAATGATTGAGATGCCAAATCCCACCCCGGAGCTCTTGATTTTTGAACCATTTGTTGAGACCGATGAGATCATAGTTTCATCCAAAGCCAACCAGAAGCTCTCTTGGAAAGGTCAAAGGCGGTGGATAGAGATAACCACGGGTGTAATCGGAAAGTACGGGTCGATGCATTCGCTAAGCCCTAGTCTTACTGTCAAGGAAAGTGGCGATATATTGTCACTCGAGGAGAAGTTCCAAGGTACTCCCACTTCTTTTTTTTTTCTTCTTTGACAGTTCATATATATCAGTCTTTTTATAATTATGAGAGTATCTATTAGTCTTTATTTACAATGACACATGTAATTATATCTTTGATAGGCGGCACTGGCATAAATCTTACTCCACCTCCACCAACAATCATGAGGTTTGTCTAAAACTTCGTTTTGTGGTATTATTAGGACATGGAGTACTTTGAAGAAGAACATATATGAACAAAAAAAAAAAAAATTTAAATTAAAAGAAAAAAAAATAAAAAATTTTGTATATAGAAGCTGATGAGTGAGTGATTTCAGTGAGGAAGCTTTGGAGAGATGCAAACAAGGAATGGAGCTGATTGCGAATACTCTCGGGTTAGAAGGGTTTTCACGGATCGATGCTTTCGTGCACGTTGAAACCGGAGAGGTATGATCCGGCCCATATAATTACTTAATGTTTACTCTCATCTTTCAATCCAAAAATCAGTTTCTGGGGTACTCACAAGATCATTTTATGCAGGTGATGGTAATAGAGGTGAATACAGTTCCCGGAATGACTCCTTCCACTGTTTTAATCCAACAGGTGACACTTTTTGCATTCATATATATGTTCAATACTGCAATCGGTTCGGTTTCTATATGGTTTAGGAAGTACATCAACTAAATTGAAACAATAACAAGAACAACAAAAAATCGTTTGTTTTGGTTTTTATCAAAGAACTTAACTCTAATGAGACACTGAGATAAAAACACATTCTTCTTTTTTTTGTTTTGGGATTGGAAACAAACCCAAAGGCAATAGCAGAGAAGCCGCCAATGTACCCTCCTCAATTCTTTCGCACACTGCTCAACCTTGCTGCACAAAGAGTCAAGTAAGTTCTTCTTCTTCTATATTTTCCCAAGTTACTTACTTTACTTATTCCCACGTTTAATAAGAGTGTTGTAAATTCGCGGTGGTCGTCGTATAATAAAACCTTGAATGTATTATTAAGTGCACTGTACAGTATTGTATTACGTCATGTGGTAGGCTTTGCCGTTAGGTATCTCATATCTATCATTTCGATTTTCTTATTTATGTTACTGTAGGCACAATGTAACGTAACGTTGTTTCCGTTTTAACTTTACTTTTCCGAAGTATCGATACCTCTCATAGATCATTTTTCATAAATATTTACTTGTTTTGTAAAGAGTTAAATAAGGTCGATTAAAGAAAAACATTCCGAAGTGACCCATCTTTGTTTTCCCTTTATGAGTACTAGATGAATACCCGTGCATACGCAAGCTTTTGCTTTCACAAATGCACAAATGTTTTAATGTATGTTTAGTATGTGTATACTTTTGTAACAAATATTTTTTTTATGGTTAATTTTGTAATAAATTACATTGCTTGTATATTTATATTTGATCTAGTATTTGATGTTTGAATTTTTATGTCATACACTTATAAAAGATGCCAACTGATTTATTTATAATTATTCACCATTATATTTATAAAATAAAAAATATACATTTTGTATCATAATTTGCTGAAGATTGAAGTAAGTAAATTTCTTCTATTTTTGTTCCGAATTTTGTTTATTGAACTTTAGTTTGTTTCTATTTGTTTTAATATATACAAGAATAGGATCCACATATAAGCGGGTTTTTAATAAAATATTTTAAATTCGTAAAAATAAATTGAAAACAAAATCGGATAATCTGTAAAGAAAAAAAAAAGTAATCTTATTAATATTTATATATGTTTTAATACTCTTATATGAATTAAGTTTATTTTAACGATTTATCTATATATATATATATATATATTTTTTTTTCTTACATTTTGACGAATTAATTATCCTACTTTTAATATTATAATTAGATTTATCATAATTAAAATCCAGATTAGGATCCGCATATACGTGAATTTATAATAATAAAATTTAAATGTAGTTAAAATATTTTTTTAAGAAAATAGAAAACAAAATCTGATCAATACTAAAAAAAAATACAAAAACACAAAATCAAAACCTAAGAGTTATTTATTTATTTAATTTTTATATATTTTCAATTAAAATATTCAAAACACATAATCTACTTTTATTTACTTTTAATATGAAATATGTTGTAAATATGTGTTTTTTCCTTTTGTTTTATTTATTTGTCTTTTAAAAATAGTATTATTTTCCTTTTTCTTTTAAGATTAATATATTTTTTATTTATAATATATTTAAATCAAAACACGTTGAAATTTTATCGATTAACTTGTCATGTGTAACGATCATGTGAATTATCCTACTTTTATCATAATTAAAATGTATATTAGGATCTGCGCGAGTTTATAATAATAAAATTTAAAATCTATTTAAATATTTTAAAAAAATATAGAATACAAAATCATATCACTAATAAAAAACATATGAAAAACACAAAATCAAAACTTAATAATTATTTATTTATTTCAATAAAAATATTCAAAACACAGAATCTGTTGCGGGTCCTAAGCAACATTAACCTTACTTCTCATATATTTCGCACAATTTATAAACTATATTTTTTTGTTCCGCTGCGTTAAAAACTTGTGTATGCAATTCGAGTATGTTAACGATCTCCCCAATAACTATTTTCAAGTAAATAGTCTCTCATTCTCTTCACATTCATCTCATGTATCTCTCTACTCTCTAGAAAAATTATGCCTCTCAAGACTCGCATCAAATACATCTCTACATGATTTTTGATATCCTCTTTCTCATTAAGCTCATCATCGTCTAATGTCATATCAATAACATCTAATTTTTTTAATTGAAATATATCCTAATTAATCTAATTTTTTTTTCCTTCTCTTAAATTGAAATAGATCCTTTTTGTTTTATTTTCTTTTTCTTAAATTGAAATATATTCTAATTAATTTTATTTTATTTTTTTAATCTAAATAGATAAATTTAATATATATTTTTTTGTAAATTCCTTTTTTATTTAAAAATAATATTTTACCGAGATACGTGTCAAAATCTAAATCGATAAATTTGACACATGTCGAAATCTTTCCTTTTAATTTATTTATTTCTCTTTTAAAAATAGATATATTTTTCTTTTTCTTTTAGGATTAGTATATTTTTATTTATAATATATTTTAATCAAAAAACGTGTCGAAATCTTTCCGATTTTTTTATTTATTTTTTTTGGAAATTCCTTTTTTTATTTAAAAATAATATTTTAACGAGACACATGTCAAAATCTAAATCGATAAACTTGACACATGTCAAAATCTTTTTTTTTATTTTATTTATTCTCTTTTAAAAATAGATGTATTTTTTTTTCTTTTAGTATTAGTATATTTTTTATTTATAAGAAATTTTAATCAAAACACGTGTCGAAATCTTATCGAATGACTCGCCATGCGTCACGATTATGTTAATTAGCAACTTTGGCGCATCTTAGTTTTAATAAGATAAATAGAGAGAGTATATATTAAAATTATCTGTTAAAATATTTTTTTTAGAAAATAGAAAAAAGAATCTGATCACTACTGGAAAAAAATATATGAAAATCACAAAATCGAAATCTAAGAGTTATTTATTTATTTTAAATTTCATTTATTTTCAATTAAAATATTCAAACACACATAATCTGTTGCGGATCCTAAACAACATTAACCCTACTTCTCATATAGTTCAAACATTTTATCAACTATCTTTTTCTGTTCCGCTGCGTTAAAAACTTGGGATGCAATTCAAGTCCTCCGAATATGTTAACAATTTCCCCATTAACGCTTTTTAAGCAAATAAAGTCTCTATTTCTCTTCTAATTTATCTACTTTATATGATCTCTCTGCTCTCTAGAGAAGTTATGTTTCTCAAGACTCGCATCAAAAGCCTTGCTACATGATTCTTGATATCATCCTCCTCATTGAGCTCATCATCTATAATTTTTTTTAATTGAAATATATCCTAGTTAATCAATTTTTTTTTTTGATTTACTTTTTTGTTTCTTCTTTATATGATATTTCTGCTCTCTACAGAAGTTATGCTTTTCAAGACTCGCATCAAAAGCTTCTCTACATAATTCTTGCTATCCTCCTCCACATTGAACTCATCATCGTCTAATGTCATATCATTAACATCTAGAATTTACTTTTTTTTAATTGAAATATATTTTAGTTAATCTAATTTACTTTTTGTTTTTATTTTCCTTTTCTTAAAATAAAATAGATCATTTTGTTTTACTTTAAAATAAAATAGATCATTTTATTTTACTTTCTTTTTATTAAATTGAAATATATCATAGTTAATTTTATTTTACTTTTATAATCTTAATCGATAAATTTGACATTTTTTTGGAAATTTTTTTTTTCTTTAAAAATAATATTTTACCGAGACACGTATCAAAATCTAAAGCGATAAACTTGACATGTGTCAAAATCTTATTGATTAACTTGCCACGTGTTAGGATCATATTAATTACTAATTTTAACGTTTTTTATAGTAAAATTGAAATATCTTCTTTACTTGTGTTTTAATTTTCCTTTTCTTACTTGATGTATGAATTTTTATCTTCTCTTTTATTTTATTTATTTTTCTTATAAAAATAATAGTATTTTCCTTTTTCTTATAGGATTTGTATTTTTTTTATAACAAGATTTTAATCAAAATACGTGTCAAAATCTTATCGATTAACTTGCCATGTGTCGCGATCATGTGAATTAGCAACTTTGACGCATCGTACTTTATATAAGAGTATATATATATATATATTGAAACATACATATCTAGAAATATATATATAAAGGTAAATTTTATTTTTCCTCTACCTATTATTCGATTTTGTTTTTAATTGTATGATCCTATTGATATTGGTCAAATTTACCCTAGAGCTACTCTCTCAAATTAAGAGATCACGGTAGTATTTAGGGATCGAATCCACAGAGAAGGGATAGTCACACAGCAGTTTTCTAAATTCGAATTAAGCTAGGAAGAATAATAAAAGTAAAGACAGAAAGCAATTAAAAGCGATGTAAACTTCAGGAGACAAAACGCTAGGTTTAGGGAGATTCTCAGGTGATCCAAATTCTAGGTCTAGGCGAATGTTATGAATTATTAAGCACTGTTCTTGAATTTGAAACACTAATGTAAAATCAACCAACTCTCGCTGCGAAGATTATCTATGCCTAAATTTCAGAAAACCAAATCTTTTTGCGAATTCAAACAATTCAGACAAGCATTAATATCAAGTTCAATTGTTCACAAAATCCTAAGCCAAATCTCTTTGCGAATAGGTATTTTGCTCATCTAACACTAGTTCAGGCAATCAATAACACTCTCGTATCTACCAATTAACCTAAGATCAGATTCTAGGTCATGAAGCTAAAATCAGCATTAAATACAAATCCAGATGAAGAACTCTAATGATTTTATCCTAACAATTTAATTCGACCTAACAATTCATCAATCACCTTTGAAAACCCCTAAACCTAACTAGCAAACTACTCAGACATGATTAATGGAACAAAAATCATAATTTGAATAGAAAGCATAAAAGAAATCAATAAAAGAAATAAAGGAGTTCCAAATTTGCTCTAAAGGAGACAAATTCTTCTCTCCAAAAACACTCTACAAATCTCTCTCTAAAATATTGTGTAATGTAAAGTGTAAAATAAAGTGTAGCCTAAACAATGGCTGAAAAACTATATTTATAGGCTCAGGTTCGAATCCTCAATTCCTTTTAAGATTAGGAAAAGTCTTGGAAATTTCTTTTTCTTTAAAAACTGGAAACTTCTCGATTCTGGAAATTGGAAAACCTTGTGTCGATCGACACTACATGGTGTCGATCGACACCTTGCGTGTAATTCTAGTCTTGACTTCATCACTTCGTGACTTCATTCCATTAAGCTCCAAAATGTATCCAAATCTCCAATTTATCTCCAATTGTACCTGAACCTGTAAAGACTCTATATAGACTCGAAAATAGTAATAAGACTCAATAAAAACACTTATATTATGGTCAGAAAACGGGTAAAAACCATGATATACCAACTCCCCCAGACTTAGCTTTTGCTTGCCCTCAAGCAAAACAGAAAATTAGAATGAAGTAAAAGTTTGAAAACAAGAACTTTCGAGTACCTCTTCAGAACGCCACATTGATTAACACTTCTTGAATCCACATGATATAGAGCCAACCTTAGGAAAGTTCAGTGTACTTACCAAAAGCTTAGCAATCTCCCAGTTTGAATCCAGATCCTTTCCTTGGTAAATTTTTGAACTCTAACAGTGGTATTGCCACAGAACTTTACAGATTCTTTGCCCTTCCTTAGTGCCTGAACAAGACATTCTCATGCAGCTCCCCTATTTTCTCTTCCCTTAGTCAACTTATGCCCATTTTCAGGGTGTTCTAAGATCTTTTCATTGACTCTTCTTTTTCTTATGAAATCTCTGGAAATAGTGCTACTCTCTACTTGTGTTCCTTGTGAGGAGACGTGTTCAAGAGCATCACTAATATTGTTCCTTGTGAGGAGACATGCTCATGACAAGGCACTATTCCCAGACTTAAACTCTTTTTCTTTCTTTTCTCAAGGGAAGATCAAGGAGAGACTGCAATTGCCTATCTGTTCAGACTGAAAGAGGAATCAAGTTCTGCGCATACCTAGTTCTTATAAGGGGATTTGAACTCGTCCTGTTAGACTGATTCCACTTGCAGTTTTCTACTTAGTAAGACCTGTAATCAACTCTAATAGCAATGGTCCTTCAAGTGTCAACATTCTGTGGTTTAGTTCCTAGAAAAATTGAAAGTTCCAACTGATTTTGACTCAATAAAAACAAATTTTTTGTCTGACTCTCAAAACAAAACACAAAGTCAGTAATCACCTCCCCCAGACTTAAACAACACTGTCCCCAGTGTTATGAAGCCTGAAGTTGGCTAAAAGATAGATTAGAAACAACATAAAAGACCAGAAAGAAGACTTACCTTCGTCTGCGGGTGGTGTCGATCGACACAGAGGGTGTCGATCGACACTGGTCTGAGTCGAGCCTAATGTCTCTTTTTCAACTGACTGAAACTAGGACTTAGTAAAATCAAAAACGAAATGTAAATAAAAACCGTACCTAACAGTGGGTTGCCTCCCACTCAACGCTCTTTTTCAGTCATTAGCTTGACTGTGTCGGAGTTCAGACGTCTGGTGGATCAGAGGGTGGCATCGAATGCTTCCCAGACGAATGTCTTCTCATCCATGGTGGTGTATAGGCATTAGGTGCATGAGAGCGACCAAGGAAATGAGGAACAACAACAGGGTGGGGTTTGAGTTCGGGTGGGACACTTCGTTTTTTTGCAGAAACATCAAAAGAAACACCAAGCCTTCTACAAAAATCTTGTGGCTTGCATAAGTGTGAAGCAGTTTTTGAACCTTTAAAATGCTTATTGAGAGGATCATGAAGTTTGCAATAGATTTCAGGAAGTACATACCTTTGCTTCCTTCGAGGTTTTGGGGCAGAAGGATGTAGAGGCATCTGTTTGACTACTGGTGATGGATTTGAAGCAGCTTCTGGTGTGATCCGTGTAGGGTGTCGATCGACGCTCGTGGTGTCGATCGACACCACATCCTCAGTTCGAATTTCTGCACTTTTTCTGCAATTCAGCTCCGCAATCCTTGCTTCCATGATGAAAACGTCTTCCTCCATCAACTTAGCATTGATTAGAGCTTCATCTTTGCCCAAAGTCCTGAAGATATAATCATTTCCACTCCAATCTTCAAGCTCCACAACTTTCTCAAAATTCTCAGCTAATGCCTCTTGAACAACCAGTTTGTTCACTTGCTCTTTAGAATCCAGCTCCTTGACATACACAGCAGTAATGGCATCCGAACTTTCCATGATTGGACCTTCATTTATGGACATCTCTACTGAAAAAGCTTGACCATCAATGGTGGATGGTCCTCTTAATTTGTCCATGTCAAAGTTCATGACAACGTCACCCAAATCAAGCTCCATTTTCTCTTTCCTAACATCAATGATGGCACCAGCTGAAGCCAAGAATGATCTTCCCAAAATAAGAGGATCTGCAGGTTCTTCATCGTACTTCAGAACCACAAAGTCTGTGGGAATTAGGCAGCCTTCAACCTTCAGGGGAACATCTTCTAAGACACCTTCTGGGAATCTCTTTGATCGATCAGCTAGGATAAGAGAGATTCTGCTTGGCTTGAAATTAGTCATTCCAAGTCTAACAGCAACATAGTATGGTATCAAGTTGATACTTGAACCTAGATCGCAGAGAGAACGAGGAAACCTTCCTGTTGAGATTGAGCAATCTAGCACAAAATTCCCTGGATCGGGTAACTTCTCTGGAATCCTCCTCTGAATGACATCACTGACTTGTTCTGAAACCCACACCTTATTCTTCTTCCTTGGAACTATGTTCAAGAGAATTGCAATCATATCTCTGGTAAGCAATGCTCCTTCCTCAGGACTCACACCATTGATAACCATTCTCTTGACATATCTTCTTAATGCAGGTGAAAGTTGGACTTCATCAACTAAAGGTAGCTCAACCATCAGATTACTCATCATCTCCTTGCATCGAGCTTCCTCTCTCTCCTGTTTAGATCTTCTAGGAGGCAAGGGATAAGGTATCTTTGGCTTATACACCCTTTCCTCTTCAAGTTTGGAAGGTTCAGATTGATTTGGTGATGTCTGGGCAAGGTGTCGATCAACACCAGCCTTGTGTCGATCGACACACGGGTTCGAGCTCTCGACTTCGCGATGTTCTTTGGGTGTCGATCGACACTCTTCTTTTGTGTCGATCGACACTGGATCTGCGGGGCGTCTGGAGCTTCTTCTGTGATTTCCTCCAACTCCACAAGGTCTTCAGCACTTGAATTCTTCTTCTTCTCTGGTTCCAGATCGCTTCTGCTCCTTGTCGTGATGGCATTGACATGGTGTCTAGGATTTGTATCAGTCTTCCCAGGAAGAAATCCTTCTTGCCTACGAACAGCTTCTGCAGTTTGAGCAACTTGAGTATCCAATTTCTTGACATGGTTGTTCAGAGATTCGAATTTCCCATTCAAGTCTTGGTACATGGCGTCCATCTTTCCAATCACATCCTGATATAATGTGTCAATCTTCCCATTAAAGCTCACTGTCATCTTCTGTTGCCCTTCTAAAAGCTGTTCCATCATAGACTCCATCTTATTGTCTTGTGCAGGAGGCTTCTGGTAAGAAGAAGAACCATAGCTTCTCTGGAAGTTGTTGTTCTGAAAAGGCTTCTGGTAAGAAGAACCATAGCCTTGCTGATTATTGAATCTCTGTCCTTGAAAGCCACCTCCATTGATGTAATTGACTTCTTCTTGCTCTGGCTCAAAGGACTCTACTTCTGCAGCGAAGTGAACTTGCTTCTTTCCCATCAAGACGTCCAGCTTCCTGTTAACTTCAGCTATTTGGCTTCCTCCATTTGCACCAGCTTGTTGTCTCCTTTCAAAGTCCGCGTTCTTGGTGCTGTTACAAGAGGCCAAATTCTCTATAAGCACCACCGCGTCAGCTGGGTATCTGGTGTTGAAGTTGCCATTGCTTGCAGCGTCTAAATCCATACGATATCTCCAATCGATCCCTCGGTAAAAGATACCGATAAGCTGCGGCTCGCTGAAACCATGATGTGGGCAATCCCTCTGGTACGATCTGAATCTCACCCAAGAAGCTTTGAATGCTTCAGTGGGTGCTTGAGAAAATGCAGTGATCTTCATCCTCAGCTCTTCACTTCTTGCATCATCAAAGAAATTGCATAAGAATGCATTCTTTGTTTCTTCCCAAGTAGTTAAGGATCCTGGATCCAGCTGCTTCAGCCAATATGATGCATCTCCAGCAAGCGAGTGAGGGAACAACTTGCAGAAAAGATAATCATAGGTCACTCCATTGGCCTTAATGCTTGAAGCCAAGTCTTCGAATCTTTCGATATGATCCATAGGGTGCTCATTGGGAAGACCATGGAAAGGATTCTGAGCTACGAGCTGGAAGTAGGCAGGCTTCAGTTCGAAGTCATTCCTTTGGAATGCAGGAGGACGGATCGCATCTCTATTAGCATAGAACTGGTCTGGGCGGTTGTACTCGCCAAGTATTCTTATACGTCCAACTTCTGCAGGGGCGTCTTGTATTGCTGGTTCTATGATGACGGCGCCAGCCTCATCAATTCTATTTCCACGATTGTTTCTTCTGTGCCCTTTTGCATCAACCAAGTTGCCTTCAGCGTCGCGAATCAAAGCCATAAGCTCAGCCATTGTCGTCTGCGCGTGGTGTCGATCGACGCTATTGGTGTCGATCGACGCTCGTGCAGATCGACGGTTCGTACGTTCCAAACGACCGAGCTCCTGGTTCAATGCGACTAGTTCCTTCTCCTTGTTGCTTCTGGTACTGGGCATGCACCTGAAAGCAAAGATAAGAAACTAAATTAGTAACCAAAAACAAAAATAAAAACCCTAGACAAAATTCTATCACTAGAAATCTGTAGGTAACTAATCTCCTTCCCCGGCAACGGCGCCAAAATTTGATATAGGTCAAATTTACCCTAGAGCTACTCTCTCAAATTAAGAGATCACGGTAGTATTTAGGGATCGAATCCACAGAGAAGGGATAGTCACACAGCAGTTCCGTGTATTGCACGTGGAGATCTCGCCAAAGACATCGAAATCGCATACAATCAAGCTGAAGATGAACCGGTCATTTGCGTCCTGAGGTTTTGGCAGATATGCAAAGCTAGAGGTATTATCTCTGTTGATCTGTCTAATATTGTGAATGTGATCCATGTAGTTGTCTAGAAAATAGTTACACAAAATATTATTAGTTTGTGTTTATAGGTGATGAGATCCATTCGTACGTCCTTCGTTCGTACAATCCATGTTCCCAATTTACGTTCAAACATGGTGGCGAGGATGTAAAGGTGAGTTTTTTGTAATTATTTTGAATCCGACCTAACCAATGTTGGAATTTATAGTTATTTCTTTCTTCTGATAATTGTATTTTATGTTTGTTACAGGCTCTCTCTCCGTGGACGTGATTAAAATGTCTTCCTGTTACACCCATCTGTCTAAAAACTTTTTATTTTACTCATGTTTTTGATAAGCATCGATTTTGATGCTTTGTTGTGTTATCTTGGACCCAAACTCTATTTTGTTATTTCGTACCCGGTCCAGACTTAGATAATCATTTTTCTAATTTTATCTTTTATCGTTTCATTTTGCTAATTTTATCTTTTATCGTTTCGGCTTCAGTTAGACTGTTTATTTAAACCTGAGGTCTATAGATCTGTATGACGCTACATAATTTTGTGTAACGATTACCTAGATATATTTGTAGTTTGAACCTTAAACTTTTATATTGCGAATTTTATTACCTGTAATTCGTATTCAATAAGCACTTCACATGTTTTCTCATAATAAATTAGATGTGCAGGTGAAAGCGTTTGTAGAATATGATATTATGATTTATTGATTAATTTTGATCGTAATATTTCATATAATGTTATTTTATTGTTATTTATTAAATTTGGAGAAATTTTGTGTTGCTGTTGTTTATTAGATTTGGAGAAATTGATTTTAGTGCAGAGATTGTAATGCCAAATTAGAAGCCAATAGAATTAAAACTGATATGTACAACAGATGGAAATATATGTTGTTGGAGCTAAATATTATATTGCAAAACATAAATTCTGTAATGATTAAAACAGGGAAATTGATTGGAGCAGGATATCCCAAACCTTTAATTCTAAAAAGTACAACCGTTAAAACGAGACATGGAAAGGTGCAACTGTTTAAATAATATTTATTGTGTCTATTTAGATGATTGGGTGTACGTTATCATATGATTATGATTAATACTCGCTACGTCCCTAATATGTGAACGTTTTGTGTTTTTTAAACAGGTTAATAAACGCTTCATTGTTGTCAGTGTCGTGTAATTTATTTTACGGTGGAGAGTTTTTTTTTTTTTTTAGGTAGCCAATGCCAAACATTGTACTTTGACAAAATTTAGGTTGGTGTATATTGATATTGTCTTGGAGTTGTAGACTTATTTATAAAATTACCAAGTTTTAGTTTTATATTATTCAGAAATGTATTGGTATTTGATGTGATCGGCGTTTTTGTACAATTATGGATAGATTTGAATCCTGTTACAAGTGTTGTTGTGTCTTTTCACGAAGATTTCGTTTGTAGGAAATTATTACTTTTTGAAAGATGATCACTTGATATTGTCACGACAATCTAAATGGTGTATATATTCACGACACATCGACGCTTGGTTAGGTTGTAATGATGGTTAAATTTGAACTTTTATATGTTCCGGCTATTTCTTGAGATTCGAGTTATGGTATTGATGGGCTCGCTTTTTGATATTTAGATAATTTCTTGGTTTCTATTTTTTAAATCTGTCTCATTTAAGTTTAGAACTGTTTATATTCCAAATAATAGTTCTAAAGTTCGTTTCTTTAGAAGTTTTTATTTCTTAAACGCATTTAGCCATACCAGATTAGGATTCATTGGCTTTGGTTCGTTCTCATTACTTATGGAGAGACTGATTAGAGATACCCTCCACGGTTTGCACCACAATGGGACCGTTCATGCGATAGATGTGAAGGTCCTTCGATTATGGCGTGTACCTTACACGAATGGCCAAGATGGTATCAAGATGATTCTTTAAGATGAAAATGTAAATTATCGAAACCGTATCCTATTAAGTGTGTGAATACTTTAGGTTATAGGCGCTTTCTGTTGAAACCAGGATTTGATGACCATTGGAGTGTAGATTGCGATCTTAATTTCTGGTAATTTTAACTTAGGGTATGAGAATCGGTGCCACGATAATGCCTAGAGAAGTGCCGATTTACGAAAACAGAATCAGGGAAGTTGACTGGAAAGTCTTCTTTGGTTTCCGCGTGAGACATTCTGTTGGCATCTTGAAAACTACTAGACACATGTACAAAATTGTGTTGAAAAACTCTACTATCCTTGAGGACATTACTCCCAAAAACGATCGTTTGTTTTTGGATGCTCGGAGTATTCAAGATGTTCTTGGCTTCGGTTTAGACCCTACTGTGTTAATAGGTTAGTGATTGTACTTATGTTAGGCTTAAGTTAATGTGTACTTTGTCAAGTTTGATACCTGATTCTATCCGTTTGTTATTTGTTCTTTTAGACTTGGTTGGGTGTGTCTCTTCTGTTGGGTATCTTTTTGGTGATGATGTTGAAACTTACAAATTGACGTTCAGTCTCATAGACGAAGAGTAAGTTTATATATAGTCCTATGGACTTTCTTATCATTTGAGATGGTCAATTGTATCTTGGATTAGAAATATATCACAACAACCTACTTTTCTTTCATGAATTTTCAGTGGCTATATTGTAACGTGTAATGCTTCTGGGTCGGTGGCTAAAGATATACATGATCTGTGGGCACTGGACCGCTGTTACCCCAAGATATGCGTCTTGCGATTCTGGAAGATTCATGTGTATATGTGTAAGACTATGTTATCAAATTTGTACATAGGTATATATTGTTCTTCTTCCTAATTTTGAATGGCGTTTTATACTGTTACAACATGTAGGTGGTGCTGTTACAAAACGTTGTCTAAAATCGGTTCGTGGCTGCTCCGAGTTTCACTTGGATCCACCTATTCCCGAGGTTACGGAGTTTAGAGACAGGTGAGCAATATCTATTAGTCGAATATCGTTAATACTGGCATTGGTGTCGTTACTATATCTATATTGTTCTAATGTCGAATTATAAACCGATCCTTGCAGGTTTCTACTCCGTACTGACGATTAGTAGTAGTATGGAAAAAGGTTGCATTAGTAATAGTATAGATTTCCAGCTTTTACGTTACAAAACAATGCTATTAGGCCCGTGTCGGTTTATGTAGAACTTCAAAAGCCCGTACTACAAAGAGATATATACCAATACTATGAAGCCCGTACATTATAACAATTGATAAACATTTCTAGGCCCATATAACAATAAGTTTAAATTATTGAGATAATCATTATTTGCCCTGTGGCGCTTTTTATTAAGATTGTATTAGTAATAGTATAGATTTCCAGCTTATAGATTTCCAGCTTTTACGTTACAAAACGGTGTTATTAGTCCCATCTCGGTTTATGTAGAACTTCTAAAGCCCGTACTACAAAGAGATATATACCAATACTATGAAGCCTATACATTACAACAATTAATAATCACTTTTAGGCCCATATAACAATAAGTTTAAATTATTGAGATAATAATTCCTTAACTGATTCCATGTTCATATATATTTTATATAGATAGGTATGGATATTTTATATATATTTTATATAGATAGGTATGGATATTTTATATAGATAGGTATGGATAAGGAAAATATCTAAACAGAATTATGTTAATATTAACAACTTCGTAATTGGATATTTTGGATATCACGCGAGTTTTTATTAATATGTGGTTTGCTGTATTAGACCTAGGTTCTTATGTATATATATGTGTGTGTGTGTGTGCATATATGCCTTCGTTGCTAAAATCTATTTCCGTGTGTTATGGACCAGAATACAACCAATATGTCTAGAACGAGTGGTGTTTCTGCTGCGGACGGTATGTCTTTGAATTTATATTGAGTTATGATTAAGCATGTATATAAAATAAATTGTGTTGCTAGAATAATACAATTAGCTGTGAATTCAACAGAATTTAGCCTGCACAGTTTTAGTTATTGGTTTATATTATATTCCTATTGAAGCTCTGTTGTGTGCATCTATTGGACTTCGCAAGGACTTATTGTAGACCATGAGTTAGCCTAAGTTTACGTATAAGTTTTTTATCTACTGCTCGGGTTTGGTTCTAATATGATTCGGTTGTATGCAGCAGCTTTGGACGGCGTTCAACAGGAAAACACTCTTCATGTGTGTGGTAGCTTGAGCGAAGCCAAAACAGCAGAATCCGAGTTTGGGAACTACTTGAAAGTTCTAGATAAGGAACGGGGATGCATGTTCTCTAAAGAGCAGCTGTATGGTCATGGTGTTGAGTGTTTGGTCCCAATGAGATACGCAACATCGATTTTCGTGAAGGTCTTACGTGTATGGACTTACGCTATCAACCCTATCGGTAGAGTTATTGAACTCATTCTATGTGATGATCATGTGAGTATGGTTTTACTAATCAATGGTTACATTATGTGTACGTATGTTAGTATATATTTTTATAATTTTGGGGAGTTTCTATCGTTTTTGTTAGGGGAGGAGAGTGCATGCAACAGTGACGAGAGAGCTTTATGGGATCTTTGAAAGCAAGCTTCGTGAAGGTGATTGGGTTAGTATCGAAAAATTTGATGTCATCCACCAGAAGTCTCCAGGTGGTTATACATCATTTTTCTCCAGGATTTATTTCCTTGAATCCACTGAGGTCGTAAATATTATGCCAAACCGTGGAAAGCATTTTTTTGATTTTGTTGCATTCAAAGACATTCTTGTTCCGTCTTTTGAGTCTAACTACTTGGGTGGTACGTTCTAAAAGTCCACACTTTTAATACATTTCTACATGCACACACACACATGTTATAATAAATCTATACCTCACTTTCGTGACAACGTGTTAACTATTATGCAGATCTGATTGGGGAAGTTGTTAACGTGTGTAACTTCAACCCTAATCATAATATTTTTACCGAGGATTTCAACATTCTAAAAATTACTTTCGAGATAAGGAATTCCAGGTAACCTAACATTTTTTTATTATCAATTTGTTGTTATGCTATGCTATTTTATTGGTTGCGAAATTCGGAACTCCTAATGTGTATCTCGATTTTTGGTAGTAATGTTCATCTCCCGTGTATATTACACGGAGATAGGGCTCTAAAATTCCATACCGATATTAGCAATTGTGCTGGTTGCCCGATCGTTTGTTTAATTCGATGGGGTGTCATGGGAGTTTTTTCAGGTGCTTAAATTCGCGTTTATACAATTGAGAACGATCTAATTTTGTTAGGTATTTTCGATTTAAGCCGTGCTTATATTTTATGGCGCAATTATTTGATAATTGTTGTAGGGAGGAGAAAAGTAACATTGGATTATCCAACTCAGATCATTCTGGAGCCTCCTATCAAAGAGGTAGCTGATCTTAAGGGAAGGAAGTTATGGTATCGATGATGTATTGTTTTAGACATTGTTTATGCTGAATATGAGATTCTTGTGTAACAACTCTTCGTTTCTATTACAGTCTACCAAGGAAACGAACGAGGAAAGTGGCATGAATGGGATGATTTCGCTCTCCAGGAATCCAGACTGCAGTTATAACATGGAAATTGGATTTGAGATTTGAATGCAATACCATTTTATACTTTTTCGTAATCGGATTGGGATTTATGGATGCAATACTCTGGATTCTTATTTATTATTCATATGTACTCCGATTTTTAGATTTGGATTTTAACATGATAGCATGTTCAAACGAATAGTTTATATCCAATATTCCAGGGCTGGGTCCGAGCAAATGTGCGGCTTACTTGAGTTCATTGATGTTAAACACATGATGTTGACCACAACACCAAATTTAAAAGTTTATAATGGAAGTTGTAATAATCAAACTGTAAACTTTTTTAAAAAATGATGCTAACTAACTGATGGCTAGATTGACAATTTCCTGCTATGACTATGTACAATTGTACTCAGATTCGGTTGAACCCCGAGCTTCCGGAAGTTCGGCGGATGCGAGTTACAATAATCCGGACCGGTTGATTGCACGACACGCAAATAGTTCTGCCTACCCTAGATGTGTGGGTTTTTTTTTTATTCTTTTATTGAGAATTAGATTTGATATTTGTAATGCAATACTATTTTTACCTATTTCGTATTCGGATTGGGATGTTGTCTTATTGGTGCAATACTCGGAATTTTTTTGAATACTCATTTGAATTCCAGGTTTAAGGTTTGGTTTTAGTATGAATGTATGATACCATATTCACATGAATAAAATTGATCCTCGAAATAAGCAAACGTTACGATGTTGTTATTGACAAATCGGAAAGGAACGTCTACAATGGCAACAGGATGGCAAAACCCATGTTGTATTTCATCAAAACCCATGATGAGTAGGTCAAATGTTGCCGTGTGGCTTGACCTTTTTGGTGATATATTTGGTATACGAAAAAACAAAGGTAAAATAAATTGGTATACGAAAAAACAGAGCATATTTTTGATATACGAAAAAAGGTAAAATAACTTGGTATACGAAAAAACAGAGCATATTTTTGTTATACGAAAATAGGGAGGTGGGTTTGATGGATCGATATGGGCTGTTGGACGTTATTTACGATAGTATGTGATACGATTTTTAAATATGCTTGAGTTAATAAGAAATAAAAAGTATCTTTTGCCGTTTATTAGTAGTTGATGGTTGCTTTCAATTAAAGATGTTTATTATCTGATATATACGGATTCGTGGTGATTAGAATATTCATTGTAACATAATATGCATATGAACTATGGAGTATGTTTACTCGGTATCTCTTTAATATAAAGGTTTAGATTTGGAATTATCTTTGTGATATGAAAATTTATGTTTATATTCTTGCTTTCAAATTCGCTCTGTTTTCGGTCGTAAAAATGTAAATTTTATATTTTCTGCATGATTTTGTTAAGAGATAATTTCTAGGTTCTAAAACTTAGCTTATTTAGTATATATCAAATATACTGTGACAAGATGTCTCTGTTTTGTAAAAATATTGCTATTAATTCTCGAGACGTTATTTTAGGTATTTCTTTGGAATAGTTCAAGAAAAATGTTAGTTTTGACTTTTGCCAAGAGAAGTGATAAGGGATATTACCCAACTTCGTAGTATATCCAAAGCTTGACTTATTTATCTCATATTCGTATATTTTACAAGGAAATAACTACGTTTAATTGTATCCTTCTTTATATATATGTTACTATTAACCCTAGCTACGTAGAGTTTTGTGTTCGGAAAAAGGTATCACTTAGTTACCTAACGTTAGTCGAGCCGTTGTTAATGAAGCCTAGACGTCGTTATACACCTCGGAAGAAAAAAGATGTTCCAGCATCACGTAAAACGGCGTGTGATCCTGAATTATGTAAGCTGTGTACTGTTTATTGGAGCGTCTTATTGTGAATTTAACGATTATAAGTATTACAATGCGTTGATTTTGTTCACTGATAGGTGTGAACACATCAATGAGGCGGTATGCTCCTCTCGATATGATTGCCAATTATATCACTCATCACGCGATGGATGACCACAACATTGCTGATGTTGGTTCACACCAATACGAATGTCGTCTTGCAAGACATATAAGGATGTCTTATATACGACGGATAAGGGCCGAGAATCGAGCTATTAGTTATGTCATTTGTAAAAACTTTTTGTTAATATGATGCATGTAATAAGTCTCGAGTAAACGTTCTCATAACGTTTTTTTTTTTGAATGTTAGAGATCCTAAACGATTCTATCAAGAAAAAACGTTTCGTTTGCTTCGGTGTAACCGATGATGAAGATAATGATGGAGATGACGATGGTTCAGAATCTGAAGACGGTTCTCATAGTAAGAAGGAACACATGACAAGAAAGGCGAAGACACAGGGAAAGGGTAAGGTGGTTGGTGACCCTATGGATGATTCCAGTGAAGACTTTACTAGGACAGATTTTAAGACAAGCATTGACCCGGGTTTAACGGGTACAGGTAATGGGTTAGCTTGGATATAATTGATCTTATTATTATTGTTATTGTTCGTTGTATATTGAAACAGCTGTTGTGACTTTGTAGGTTATTATGATGACGGTGATCCTGTCTACGTGTGTCAGAATTGTAAGTCTTTCATGTGGTACGGTGAAAGACTTGGAAAAAGATATGGACAATCAAGACCTCTGTTTTTGATGTGCTGCGGTAAGGGAAAAGTAGTACTTCCTTTGTTAAAAACTCCCCCGGAGACGTTATTAGTATTGTTATACAATACCAGTGATGAGAGGAATCATTTTCTTGAATTCGTGAGAGCCTATAACATGATGTTTTCTTTCACTTCTCTTGGAGGAAATGTTGAAAATTCTATCAACGATGGCAAGGGTCCTTTCCTATATCGTATGTGTGGAGAAAACTATCACCGCGTAGGAGACTTGCTTCCGTTACCTGGAAAAAGTCCAGCGTTTTTGCAGCTCTACATCCACGATACCGCAAACGAAATAGCTAACAGGATTGCGGCTTATAGGTATTTGATTCGTCTTCGATTATTTTGTATATTTTGCTATTGTTACCTATGTATTCATAAACTGTATTTGGTACAGGCAAAGCGCGTCCACCGGCGGTATTAGGGAGGCGATTGTTGATAGGCTTAGACGTATGTTAGACAGACATAACTGTCACGTTAAAGCCTTCCGAAGTGCACGGGATCGAATTAATTTAGCAGACACTAAAAACAGTTTAAGGTTAACCCTGTCGTGTGATAGGAAGTCAGATGCAAGGACTAATAATCTTTCGTCCGCTGACGAGGTAGCTGCTCTAATCCCCGGTGATTTCGATATCGGAGCCGAGACATGGGATATAGTTATCCAGACTAATACTGGAAAGCTGCATAGAATAAATAAATTACACCCCGCGTATTTGGCTCTTCAGCATCCATTGTTGTTTCCTTACGGTGAGGATGGCTTTAGGAAGCACATAACTATGCGTAACTATGCGTAAATTTTTTGCTTTTCGCATTCAAGAACGTTTCGGTGAATCGCCGATCATTGTTATGTCGGAAAGGCTTTACCAGCAGTTTTTGGTGGACGCATACACAATGGTTGAAACTAACAGGCTTCAGTATCTCTTTTTTAACCAGCAAAAACTGCGTTCCGAGAATTTTGATCAGATTCAAAAAACTGTTGACAAGGGTGGTTCCGATATATCGGGACAGGGACGGCGAATCTTTATACCATCGTCTTTTACTGGTGCAGGGACGTGCAAGCATTTTGGATTCCCTGATCTTTTTATAACGTTTACGTGCAATCCCAAATGGCCCGAGATTACTAGACACTTAGACAGACACTGTTTAAAAGCTGAGGATAGACCAGACATATGCTGTCGAGTGTTCAAGATGAAACTAGATGACCTCATCTATGAATTAACGAAAAAAGATGTTCTGGGGTGCGTTGCTGCTGGTAATTTGAAATTCAAGTGTATTCATTGTCTATTGTGAAAATTGTGCTATAATCGATGTTTTTATTGACTACCTTTTTAATGTAAATATATACAGCTATATACACTATCGAGTTTCAGAAGAGAGGACTATCTCATGCACATATTTTGCTTTTTATGAAGTCTGAGCACAAGATACCTACTGGCGATGATATTGATAATATCATTTGTGCAGAAATACCGGATAAGACGACCGAGCCACATTTGTATGACGTTGTTGGTGATGTAATGATACATGGACCGTGCGGTGCACTCAATAAGGGTAGCGTCTGTATGGCCGAAGGAAGATGTACAAAGTTCTTCCCTAAATCGTTCAGCCCATACACTAAAATCGATGATGTGGGGTATCCTATATATAGGAGACGCGATGATGGCAAGTTTATTACCAAGAAGGGTTTCAATTGTGATAATGGTTATGTGGTCCCTTATAACAAAACCCTAACACTCCGTTATCGAGCCCACATCAATGTTGAATGGTGTATACAGTCACGTTCTGTCAAGTACCTCTTCAAGTACATTCACAAAGGGTCGGATTATGTCCGTGCCACCGTCGAGAATGACGACAGTAACGATGAAATTAAGAAACATTTTAGCTGCAGGTGATCTATTTTTTTATTATATCACTCTCGATGGGTTGCTTCATCGACACGTTTGTAATTTATTTGGTTTTGGTTTGTCAGGTATATTTCAGCTTGCGAGTCTACATGGCGGCTTTTGTCTTTCGCGACGCACTACCGAACAATTTCTGTTGTGAAACTTTTGTTTCATTTACCGAATCAGCAGCAGGTTATACTCAACGAAGATGATCCGGCAGAAGATGTGGTTAAGCGTCGTTCCGTTGGTCATTCCAAGTTCATCGCTTGGATGGAATGCAACAAGAAATATGAGTGTGCTAGGAAATTAACGTACGTGGAAATCCCTTCGAAGTTTAGTTGGATTGGGCATTCCCGAGTGTGGAAACCAAGGGTTCGGTCGCACTTCTCCTTGGGCAGGGTAACGTACGTCCCTATCTCGGTTGGCGAGGCCTATTACTTGAGACTTCTCTTAAACATAGTGAGGGGACCAACGAGTTTCGAGGATATAAAAACCGTGAAAGATATTCAGTATCAAAGCTTCAAGGAGGCTTGCTATGCATGTGGTTTGTTGGATGATGACAAGGAGTACATTGATGCAATCAACGAGGCCGATCATTGGGCGTCTGAAAAATATATTCGTAGGTTATTTGTAATCATGCTGATTACAAATAGTATTGGCATACCATCGAGGGTTTCGGAAGCAACTTGGCATATTCTAGCCGGAGATGTTTTATACTATCAGAGGAAAAAAACCAGGAACCGATGTACATTAATTGTTAAGGTTACACCTTTATACAATAATTGGTATATTATAGTTTGTTGCATAGACTAACTTGTGTTAAAATTAATGTAGAGCTGACGCTATCGGATGATCAACTCAAAAACTATGCCTTGGTTGAGATAGAGAAATTGCTAATTACCAGCGGGAGTTCGCTTGCAAGTTTCTCCCCTATGCCTTTCCCAGATGATATGGTCATGGAAGCGCACCGGAATCCACTTATTAGAGACGAGGAAAGTTATGACCACGAGGTTTTGCGACGTAAGCATGACGAGTTGTTATCAACTATAACTGATGAACAGAAAGGGATTGATGATAAAATATTGACCGCCGTGCATCAAGATAGTGGAGGGATGTTCTTTGTGTATGGTTCCGGTGGTACTGGAAAAACATATCTCTGGAGTCTGCTTGGTGCTGCCCTACGTTCAAAAGGACTTATTGTTCTTAACGTTGCGTCGAGTGGCATCGCCGCTTTGTTATTACAAGGAGGAAGAACTGCTCATTCTAGGTTTGGAATACCTATTGTGGTCAACAAGTTTACGACGTGTTGCATGAAGACTGATTCTAATCTAGCGGAACTGGTTAGGAAGGCCAAGTTGATAATATGGGATGAGGCGTTGATGATGAACAAAGATTGCTTCGAAACTCTAGATAGAACGCTACGCGATGTCGTAAAATGTGCTAAGCCATTTGGTGGTAAGGTAATCGTCTTTGGTGGAGATTTTAGGCAAATCTTGCATGTTATACCTAATGTTGGGAGGGTAGAAGTTGTCATGGAAAATTTAAATTCATCACCTCTTTGGAATAAATGTGAATTGTTAAAGCTTACAAAGAATATGCAACTCAAACCAAGAGATAGTAGTAAGGAGATGCATGAGCTGGCGGAGTTTTCGAAATGGATATTGGATATTGGTGACGGGAAGATAAATGGGAACAGTCTAGGCGAATCCGAGGTTGAGATTCCTGAAGATATGTTGATTATGGATGATGGAGATCCAATTAAAGCAATCGTTACCGAGGTCTATAGACGACTGTATGCAGGGAAAACGGATGCAAAGTTTTTCCAAGAAAGAGCGATTTTGAGTCCAAGGAACGATGATGTCGAGGTTGTAAATAACTACATGTTGTCGCAGCTACCAGGTAATTTAATTGTATTCTTTTTTCAATTCGAAATTTAGTTGCGATCGTTAATACTGAGTTTATAGCGTGTTTAATATCGATTGTTGTGCATACATCAGGTGATGAGAGGAAGTATCTAAGTTGTGATAGTATTGATACAAGTGACCGGGATATCGATAGTAACGAGACGTCCGAATTGCCGTCCCTGACATCGGTTCCAAAAGTCGAAGGTGTACCTGGTAATATGATTTATACTGATGAGTTTCTTAATTCAGTGAAGTTGTCTGGTTTGCCAAACCATGAAATACGATTGAAAGTTGGAAAACCAATAATGCTTCTCCAAAATATTGACCCTAAGAATGGTTTGTGCAATGGGACGAGATTGCTTATAACTCAGATGGCTAATTATGTTATCGAGGCTAAAATCATTACAGGTGACAAAGTTGGAGAAAAAGTTCTTATACCCCGGATTTTCGTTTCTCCACCGGAGGCAAGTCTTCCTTTCAGAATGAGGCGTAAACAGTTTCCAATCACTCTGGCTTTTGCGATGACCATAAACAAGAGTCAGGGTCAGACTCTTGCAAAAGTAGGAGTGTTTCTGCCAAGACTGGTTTTTACGCACGGTCAATTATATGTTGCTTTGTCAAGGATAACAACGAGGTCAGGGTTGAAAATCTTGATAATGGATAAGGACAATAAACCGCAACGGAAGACTTTGAATGTTATCTACGAGGAAGTTTTCCCGAAACATAAATAAATAGGTATTTATGAGTTGGTTAAGTATCAATAAATTTTTTTTTTTTGATTCAATATTCTTGCATGTATCTACAAGTTCTTATTACACCACAAATCTTTGGTATCGTTTTTTTAAAAAAGTTTACAGTTCAATTATTACAACTTCCATAAACAACGTTTAGATTGTGTTTTGAGGTCAACATTAAGTGTTTAACAAAAACGTTTACGGTTCTTATTGTATATTTAAAGAGAAATGTGTATCTAAATATGTTCTTGAATTTTGAATAAGACAATTACGTTTATAGATTTTTTAGAACAAATTGGAACAATAAATTTAAAATAAACAATATCATCATAAAATCTGTAACTTTTATAATAAAAATCAATAGCCCGCGCATTTGCGCGGGCCCATCCCTAGTATTAGATAAATACGTGTATGAATGCCTTGGGATTTTACGTCAGAAAATAGATAAGATTTAGAGAGATATATAAAATATAAAAAATTTTATAATTTATTTTATTAGTTTTATTTGATTAACATAAAATTCAGAAAAACCAAAAAATTTAACAGGTGTTAAAAGATATAATTTTATTTTTATTTTTCATAATATTTTATTATAAAATTTTGATAAATATTAAACAAAAACTTTAAATTTGTAATAAAGATTTTAATGGTCTGTGCGCGTTGACGCGCGGGTTTGTTTCCTAGTACTAATAAAATTATTACTATTTTAAAATATTGTTTTAACTGATGTGTCACAAGGATGGGTGCTGATCTGTCATCTCCTTGTGAGACACATTCAACTTTTATATAATAGATGACGGATAATATTCCTCTTGGCTGCTGTATGCATTGATGAACAACTCCTTTGATGATCCAAAAAAAAAGGAACAACTCCTTCAACTTAAAAAGTGAACATAATTTCGAACCGAGTGAATGATGAAAATGAGTGAGCACTGTCTACTCTGTAAATAGAAAGTTCAATACAACAACAAAATTCTAGACTATTGTAGCCCTGCAAATTTCGTGACGGGTACCCGATTCCCACCCGTACTCGTTTCGAATTTTTCGTCCCGCTTCCATTCAAAAAAATACCGTTCGGAATCATTTATTTTTTTCAAACGGGTACGAGAAGGATAATGGAAGAGAACGGGAATGAGATCGGGTACCCGAATTTCCCGAATTTTCCAAAATTTCTCGAATTTTCCCAAATTCTTCCGAAATTTCCCGAATTTTTCCCGAATTTTCCTAAATTTTTCTGAATAATTACCCGTTTGGGAAAATATTTTATAAGGGAATTTCTCGAACCAGTCTCATTCCCGTCCTGTTCTTATGGATTCTTTTTGGAGAATTGTTTTTCAATTCCCAAATTTCGCGTTCCCGTCCTGTACCCGTAAATTTCCGTCACGATTCCCGAAATTTTCAGGGCTAGACTATTGTATAAGAAGAAAACCAAGGAAAATAATAATCAATGTTTTGAAAACCGGACCGGACCGGCGGTCAGACCGGGTCCAATCACAAACCGAATCAATCTCCGGGTTGGGTTAATGTTAAAAACCGGAGATAGTTGGACCGGTTAAAAAACCGGATCGAACCGGTTAAAACTCGGAAACCGGTGACACATTGAACCAAATTGAACCCGGTTTAATCATTTAAAAATATTTTCCAAAAAAAAGAAAAATTTAACAATGTATGGTTTTCTTTAGGTTTTAAACTCTGTTTTGAGTTTTTTTTTCTTTCCTACTCACGGCTGCATCTCACGTTGAACGATGGAGGAAAATGATTCACAAGTTCCTCTTTCACCAGATACAAACACAGAATCTCAGTTATCCTCACAACACTATGTTCGTCAAAAGCATGATACATCTACACTATATTATTTCGTTGTTGCTTTTAGTTTTGAATTAATGAAATATATTTTTTTTAAAAATCTTTGTTACACATTTGATTTGTTACATTTTAGATTTTTTCAAACATTATAATTACTAAATTTTTTATTTGTTATGATCGATTATATTAATATTTCAAATATAATAGTTATATTCATCGAGAAAAATATAAAACCATATGAAATATGTATTATTTTAAAAATATTATCAAACCGAATCAAACCCGGTCGAACTCGGTCGGGCCATATCAACCCACGACCCAAAACTTTTCCGGTTCGGTCACCGGTCCGGTTTTCAAAACACTGATAATAATAGAACATAACCTCAAAGATCTTGACTGTGTAGCTCCCATAAGAGACTTTCCATTATTCAAATTTAAGACAAAGATGAAAAAAGGAAGAACATATATATGTTATGTAATATATAACCATATTGAATTGTAAATACAAAAATCCCAGAAATGATACATCGGAAGAATCTTTTGGGTCTTCCAATATCAATAGGTTGATTGTTTCGCTCCTGTATCCCCCAACTAACGAAGAGATCTTGGTGGAATTGCCACATATGAAACTGAGCACAATTACCGCGAGCAAACATATTAATTTAATGACTTAATGATGAGGAACGCATTTTTGCTATGCTACTAATACTTGTACTTGCTCTGCTATTCTGCCCAAGCCTGGCTGAGGAAGAGTTACGGGGCTTCAAAAAATATGCTGATTCGGCCGGTAAAAAATACTATATGTAAAAAAAGCGATATATATAATATATATCTAAATTAAAATAAAAAAGAAGGCCACTCCACTCTATTTCGACAAAAGACCCATCCCCAAGTTCCATAGCTTTGAGTCCGCTAATTATTCTAGTCTTCAGACTCATGGCTCCCAGCAGAGCGACATTCATCATCATCGTCGTCTGTCAAGATCTGGACACCACATTCAACAATTTCAACATCACGGGATGAAATGCTGAATTGGAATAATACCTCGTTATCTTGTTCAAGCCATCCGTAAACCATAAGCAATTCCAACTGAAATATACAGAGATGTTTCCCTTGGATATAGAAGGAACTCGCAACCTCTTGTTCGTCAATAGGGAAACCGTTTAAGGTGATGCGACACAGTACATCAAAAAGTTCTTCCCAACTTCTTGATTTGGTATGCAGTTCAGGGGTAACCACGACGCAAACTCTAAATCGGTAGAAAGATGAAGAGATGGTCAAGGAGTTTCCTAGAGCTCGGTGATGGAACTCCGCAGGTATTTCCCATCCGGGTAAGCATGCTTTCTCGAGAGATGGTTGCTGTGTGGTAATTACTCTCCTTGCTTCTGGACCCAACTTGTAGCAGTTGGTGAAACTGAGATACTCAATTTGAGAGTCAATAGGGAAAGAGGTTATTGTCTCCAGTGACTCGCAAGTGTGTACTACTAGTGCTGTGAGCGAGCGAGGGAGCTCTGGCAGTGATGCAAGTTTTGGACATCCAAATATAAAAAGAAGGTCTAACCCAGGAAGATCTTTGATACGATCCGGAATTCTCTCAATATCTGCGCCACTTCGCTCTGGAAGATTTTCCTCCGAAATTGTATATGGATTGATACTGCCCCATATAACGAGATTCTGAAGGCGAGACCAGAGATTAATTGTTTGAACTAATTCTTCTAACATCGTGTCTGTAATTGAGAGTTCTGTGATGTTCCCGTAAATATCTGGAATTAGCCTCAATCGCCAGCATCCTTTCATGCAGACTATAGGCAGGTATAGCACCTAAATGGTTAATTAGCTCACTGTTGACTCTCTTGACTATTGAGAGAGAGAAGCAGAGAGAACGATGACTTCTTTTATTATTACTAGGGGAAACATAACGGGCGGATAATTGTTTTTTATAATATATTTTAATTATTTAATAAATTTATATTTACAAATAAATAGAATATCATTTTCAATGTTTTAAGACATTCAAATATGATTTATGTGTTTTTATTTCATTATAATTTAGATTTTTTATGGTCTTAAAAATTTAATTGGATTTTTGATTATTTTAATACTAACATGATATTGAGATTTGCGTTTGAAAATTTTATATACACTCTACACTTCAATAAATTATTTATTTATTAGTTATTAAATCACATTATATTTATTAAAAATTAAATGTAAATTTTAATGATATTAATGATGATTAAATGTAAATTAATTTATTTGCTAATATAGTTTTATTTAAAATCTCAAATCCAATACTATTATCTTTTAAATACAAAAATTAAATTAAATTTTCTTTAAACATTGTATTAAGAATAGATGAAATCATAGTCAATTATTTTCTTCTTTTTTCTTTGTGCTTTTTTGAATATTGAAGTTTCTTTTTACATATGATTAAAGTTGTTTTCTTTTGTAGTTGTTAAATCATTTTTCTTTTCTAAACTCTTTGCCTTTGATTTTTTCCTTTTGAGGAGAATTATCTGTATATTATGCATTACCTTTCATATTTTTCTTTTTTGGTAAATTAACTGCAATAATATCTTTTTTATCATCTTCTCGGTCATATTGGGTTTTTTTTAATCAAAAATTGATATATTAAAATAACTAATAAAGTTTATTTATTTATCATTTATAATGTATTAAATGAAATGCTATGTTTAGGAGAAGTAGATTTGAAATGAAATGATGTCATCCACATGATCGCTTATTGGATCGTAGATACATATGATCATGTATCTCTGTTTCTTGTTGTTGTTTTTTGTAAATGCCCATAACTCATTTTATAGAGTCCAATAATTGTAAAGATTAAACACCAAAGATTGCAATTGTTAATCGGTTGAAATTTGATCAGTAAAGGTTGCAATGGTTAGTCAAATTAACCATAAACCCAACAGTTACAATTATTCATTCAGACGGTTGTAAATATTCATTTAAACAGTTGAAATGGTTCACTGAAACGAATGTAACGATTCACTTAAATCTTCAACATTTCTCAGCCATTTTATTTTTATTATTTGACATAGATTGATAATAAAATTGATCATATTCACCTATCATTATAGAACTATTCGTTTCAGTTTTTTGAACTTGTCAAATATAAAATTCTGACAATTTTAATCAATTATTTATATTAAAACTGAACGATACACATAAAAAGAAATAAGAAAATAAAACCAACAAAAGAAGTTTCCAACGTTGATTAGGAAAATCTCAAAACAAACTATACAAGAAATAAGAAAAAATTGGTTTGGTTATAATATATAACTTGACAAAAACAAATATCTTATGTACGCTAAAATGAAGTGGTGATATCTATTGATTTTTTTTTTCAAAATTTCGTAAAAGTGTATTATAAGTAATCGAGTGCAATGGATGTGAGATGATGAAACTGTAAATTTTACTTTATTAATTGAAATATCTCTCTAAAATGTACAGAGTTACATTAAAAAAATTACCTTTAATTTTGAATTGGGAATAGAGCAAATAACATGAGAGATTGTGAATTATTAATTAGATCTTCAATTGGTGTACCATATGAGAAACATCGATCCAAAAAGAGTTATTTACCTCTATCGATTAACAGACGACGAAACGAGTAACATAAGGGATGGTGGTGACAAAACACGACGAAACAAAGATTGTGAAAGAAAATGACAAAGGCAAATCAATGGAATATAAGTGTTTTTAGGAAGAAATAACAAAAAAAAGCCAAAAATAGAAAAAAAAACAATGAAAGAAAGTGACAAAGGTTGATTAAGAAGAAAAGAAAAGATGGATGTCCATATATATATATATTGTTGATCAACATCAAATCAACAATTAAGACATAATAAAAGTAAGTCACCAATGGTGATCAAAAAAATTTCTAAAATAATAAACAATAAGAAAAAAAAACATGGATGGAGAAATATATATATTGTTTACTGTGAAAAGTCAAGATTATTGGTGATTTGACTTTTTAAAAAGTTGCTTCTCTTTATTGCATCTCATGACGAATAATCACAATGATTTCAAGAATTGCAACGTTTCAATTGTGTGTCTGTTCGATAAATAAAACAAATCTAATCTTCACCGTTCAATCTTAAAACAAAGAACATTAACCGTTAGATTGAAGTTTCTTCTTTTTATTAAAAATTAGTGACATCAGCAAAACCATCATATCCGTTAGATACCAAATCAAAACAAACTCAACCGTTAGATTAAACTTTTTTTTCCTATAAAAAAATGATGATGTCAGCATGACCTAAAAATTGTTTTGTTATTATATATAGATTTAAGAGTGAGATCAAATCTGGTACAAGTGGGTATTCTAACGAACATAAGAGTACGAATTACCAAAATCACTTGAAGTCCGTATCTTTATTACGGAAGAAAGTGTCGGTTTATACTCTTAACTATAGCCCGATGCTAAAAACTACACAAACTAGACTAAATTCAAATAATACTACATGAATTATATCCCACATCGGTTGTTTGTTCCGCCGATCAATACCGAATTAAAAACTCAGAGGGACATGGTAGCTTGGGCAGAAGAGTTTAGGGGCAAGCTTGTCTCTCAACAAGTGGTCTCGGTTTGGATACAATCAAGCGCCACTTTTTTTTTGTATGTTCTGAAACATAATTGGTGATCGAAACCATTAGGTCAGAGACGAGTGCCATTGTGTTCGGTTGTTGTATCCTTGACTCTGTTCTCTGTATCTATCTCTATGGCATTTGTTTTCAATTTCAATGTGGACGACATACGATCATTTTAGCCAACAACAAACGATAGACGTTAGAACCCTATGATTTAGGAGATAAACCTTATCACAAACATGAATATAATCCTTATCCGAATAAGGAATGTGATGCAGCGCAACCTAACCTTGTCAAACACGTTTTGGCTTTTACGTTTGACAAGGATTTGGCTTTCTTTTCCTTTTCAGTTTTTTTTTTCTTTTCATTAGTTTTTTCCTTTTTTAAAAGTATGTTTCCTTAATTTCATTAGGATTAGTACCTAATCGAGAGCTTTGCTTTCTTATAAATATAGACCTCTCAAGCTTGTAAAGAGTTGAATTAGATTAAACAAACAGAGTTTTCTCTAAATCTGAGTTATTTGCAAGAAGCATATTCTTCAAAAGAAGGAGACTAATCGTGAAGCAGAGAGAAGGAGAAAACATTATCGACATAGGAATCTCTTCGAGATCTAACGGTGGGTTTAAGGATCCGAACTGCATTATTTTTAGTGGGTTTCCCAGAGCTCTTTATTGAAGATAACTTGGTATCTTGCAGACCAAGTACTATGAAGTGAAGTCGAAAGAAGAATTTTCTAGATCTCGATATTATTCTTAGCATATTTCTTTTATGTGTTTAGAAAATTTTACATGATGTGGATGTTAACATTATGCTAATGATACAATATATAGTGTTGACATTAACGTAATGTAAACTTTTCTAAACACATAAAGGAAAATATGCTAAGAATAATATCGAGATCTAGAACATTCTTTGATTCGGGTTCACTGACTTCACTTCATAGTACTTCGTCCGCAAGATATCTTTCTTCCCAGGTTATCTTCAATACTCTTTGATGCTTTTGGTCCCCTGAGAGTTTTTCAGTTTGATGAAAGACAGTGAAACAGGAAACTCAAAGGGATTTGGTCTGTGCTTACCAAGATCCATCAGTGACAGATTTTGGTCCCCTACATATTTAAGTGCTGCTCTGAACGGGATTCAAATGGGCGATTATAAGCTTGCGGTTAGGCGCGTGGCCGAGCATGCGGTTCAACCTAAAACCGAGCAAGAACTTCAGATTGCTTTGCATAGGCTTGCGATATAACCAGAAGGTTTGTAAGCTCTCGACATAAACTTTTTTTTGATAATAATTATTTGAAATTTGGTCGATATATAGTGTGTTATTTCCTTCTCTTCACTTGTTCTTGTACTTGTCTACGAAGGTGATGTTAGCAATGGATTGAAACGATTTCTAACCTTTTGCTCTCGTAGGTGGTCACAAATGCCGGAGCAGACGACTCAGAGGGACCCTTGCCCAGAGCAGACGACATACATTGCGGTGGTTTTGTTGGTGGTAGAAGACATTTTTGGCCACTTAACTTCTTCTTCTTTCTTTTTTTTTGTGTTTACTTCTTCTAAGTTGTGTTGCCATTGAATTGCTTGAAGCTTGTGCCAAACCCATTTTGCTTATTTGCTGTAGATTGTAATTAACAATCAATCTTGGTGGCATTACTTACCGTAAAGATTCTTATTTACTTTTGACACATCATTCATCTCCATTAATATAACAAAAATGCACAAGCCCAACAATCCGCATCATCATCATATTCTGTATTTTTGTTGATTGTTCTTGCGCAGGTCGGTTCTATGGAGATCGAACGAGTGTGTAACTCCGTTGATGACAGTGTCCTGGAAACAGCAGCCATCGGATACAAAAGAAGCTTAATCCATTTGTTCAAGGTATAACCGAAACACAACACAAGTACACAAGAAAGGTGCGTTTCAAAAGCAAAATCCAACCACTACCAATGTTATTTGTTTTCCCTCTGCAGGTGTCATCTGTTGTGACTCTACCTTCCTTACCAAGGACGGCCACAAATAAGGTTATGAGAAGAGTTCTAAGGCAACGGCTTACTCAGACCGGTCTAAACTCAAAGCTACGAGACAGTTGCTCTCCTCCAACACCAATTCTTGTTTGCCATTCACACACGACTTTTGGTCTTTTGTTGTACAATCCACATCCATGTTTGTATCAAGAAATAAATCTCAGTTCACATATAAATAAAAGAAATAAAGATGTTGTCTAGCCCTGTGGAATCGACCTTCTGTGAGTGTATCAAGTAAAATATGAAGACCAGAGTAATTCGTTAATGTTCGCGAAGCGGCGCAATATAGCACCACACGCTTTCGTGAGGCGTGACCACAATCACAATCACAATCACTTCTGTGAGTGTATCAAGTCAATATTGTTTGTTTTAATGTCTTAGATTTGAACTTATATTTTCTATTATTTTTTGCTTATATTTTGCTTATATTTTGTTAATGTTTTACATATATTTTGCTTTTTTGGTTAATTCTTTATTTCTTCATATTTTATAATATACTACAATAATTATAATGTATTGATTGAGTAGTTATAAATAAAGGTGTCATTAAATTCAGTAACAAACTTAATCATTAAATTCAGTAACAAACTTAATGATTTTTCATAAAATAATATATGAGATGCCCTCCGGTATATAGTAGAAATAGAATGCATGAATTAACATGTTACATATGATTATGTTACCACAACAATAAGAAAACATGAATTAACATGTTACACTGGATTTTTCGCTGTCATTCCTATTGTTGCCTTCCTTGACAAGTCAACTTATCTCCTAGTCAATGATCCCAAGAGAATAGCTTGAAGATATACTTGACTTGGCTGATTTTTTTTTCTGGTGTCTACAGTTCCTTATGAATTTTTTGCCAGCTTATTGCTTAAGACTATTCAAGGATATGGAATTTTCAGTATGTTGCGTCTATGTCTCTGCGCAGGGTCAGTAAATGTTTTGTCAGGTGAGATTAGACGGTGTATCAATATCATCTATGATTTTAATCATCTATGTAATAATCTTCCTTGTAATAATCTTTCTTGTTTTAATCTTTCTTGTTTTCCTTGTATTAAAATTATCATATTGGAGAAAGATCGGAACTACAACTACTTTTGGGTCCGATGCACGAAGCTTCTCCTCGTTAGTAACTTATATTTGTACACGATCTTACATTAAACAATTTTTGATGTTAGTTTAAGAGACGGACGGTCGTAATGTACATGTTGCTCTCAACAACGGGTTATGGTGATATACATGGTAATAATTATTGGACTGTACATGTACATGATATACAACAAAACCACCACAATGTCGTCTGCTCTAGGCAAGGGTCCCTCCAACTCGTCTGCTCCGGTATTTGTGACCAATTACATAAGCTAGCAGTCCAAGATTAAAGATCATGTAGAAGAGAATGAAGGCCATCTCTCTTGCATTATAATGGTGAGAGCAACATGTGCATTACGACCGTTGTAATAATCGTTGGTGGTAGAAGACATTTTTGGTCAGTTAAGTTCTTCTTATTTCTTTTTTTGTGTGTTTATTTCTTCTAAGTTGTGTTGCCATTGAATTACTTGAAGCTTGTGCCAAACCCATTTTGCTTATTTGGTGTAGATTGTAATTAACAATCAATTGTGCTGTGTTTGTTTTAATTTCTTAGATTTGAACTTATTTTTTTGCTTATATTTTGCTTATGTTTTGCTTATATTTTGTTTATGTTTTACATATATTTTGTTTTTTGGTTAATTTTTTTAGTTCTTCATAATTTATAATATACAATAATTATAATGTACTGATTGAGAAGTTATAAATAAAGGTGTCACTAAATTCAGTAACAAACTTAATGATTTTTCATAAAATACTTGATATATGGGATGCCCTCCGGTATATGGTAGAAATAGAATGCATGAATTAACATGTTACACATGATTATGTTACCACAACAATAAGAAAACTGAAGCAAACATGAAACAACTTTTATCATCACCTATGTTTGTCTGCAACTTTGTAACAAAGCTCGGGAGCGACTAAGGTGACTCCAGGTTGAAGGAGCAGAGCTTCAACCTCTTCGGAGGTTAATCGAGCGGCGAAGCCTTTCACGGCGTGGTTGTTGTAGTAAAGTATTTTTGAGCTGGAGGAGATTGATTGGAGAGAAGATTCATACCATTGAGATTTTGTTCTCAAAAAACATTGGCATATGGTTTTCATATGCACAATGTAGGTATCTCTTTTCCCCCAAAAAACAGAGAATAGATGGAGAAGAAAGAAACAGAAAACCGGAAACATGACCGGAGAAATCTGTTTTTGGATGTCATTCGATTCTTAACCATCTATTCATTTTACTACATATATGGCACGAGACTAGAAGAGTGTCTTTCATTCAATCTTCAAGTAAAATATATACGACTTGTTTTGATGGTAATAGTAGTTGATATCCTCTTGGACTATTAGGGCGTACCATTGTGTTTCCATTGATAGACATGAGAAGTGAGATTCAAGGGAACACAAATTACTGATGGAAAGAGTATATGTTATATATCAACCTAGGCTTCTTCTTGGATCCAGTTTGATCCTTTTTTCCTCTATAGATTGTGTACTACATGCACTTTAGATGCAATAGAACGGTATATAATTATTCTATTTGGTCGAGATTAGTTTCAAATTTGCATTTCATCTTCGAGTCATCTCTGTTTAGTTGTATTTCAATTTTTTTTTTTCCAAAATCATACACAAATTTTTAGTAGCGTTTTTGTTGAGAATCTGAAAACCCAAAAGATGTCAAATACGCCGCTAACTTAATTCGATGGATATAATAGGAACCGGACATAACCAGAGTTGTATAAAAAGAATAAAATCAAAACGGATTAATGTTACATCGGTAACGGAAAATTCATCCTTCAAATTTGGGAATTTTGATCCATTTCTTTGTTGTTCAACAGGTGCCTCTCACGTACATCTGTTTGCTGTCTTTAACAGGTACTTTTAATGGTTTTTCCTTTTTTATATGATTATTTCCTTTTTTCTATATGATTGTTTCCTTTTTGTGTCGATGCTATGTTACTATAAATAGAGCTGATTTCTTGTAAAGAAACTATATTACACGTTCTCCAAGTCTATCGAAAAGTTCTTCTTCCCACAAAAACCCTAATCCTCTCTTCTCTTGATTCCTGTCCAAAGAGGAGACTCATCTTGAAGAAGAGAGGAATATGTCTCGGAGAAATAGTGCTGGGCTTGAGGATCCGGACCGTATCTTTGTGTGTGGGCATCCGGATTGCTTCACAGAGACAAAGATCAGAGAGCTCTTGGAGTGTTTTGGTCCCCTGAGACTTTTCAATTTGGTCAAAGACAAGGCAACAGGAAAGGCAAAGGGATTTGGATTCTGTGCTTACCAAGATCCGTCAGTGACAGATATTGCGTGTGCTGCCCTGCACAGGATTCAGATGGGCGATAAGAAGCTTGCGGTTAAGCGTGAGCATGTGAATGTGATTCAACCTAAAGTCGAGCAAGAACTTCAGATTGCTATGCAGAGGCTTGCGTTACAAGCAGGAGGTAGTAACGAGCAAGAACTTCATATTGCTTTGAAGAGGCTTATGATACAAGAAGAATAAGATGTGTAAGCTCTCGGGGGGAGATCAAGGGTGGATCTGTTTCCTAGTAAAGTTTGAATGTTTCATGAAGTTTTGTAATCGTTTTATTAGTCATTAAGAAAATATTAAAAAGGATGTTATTGTTTGTTTAATTGCATTTTCTCGTGCTGGCATGTGCTTAAAGTTTTGTGAATGAATTTGGAGATTACACTTCAGCATTAACATTATTGCATATCAATACGTAATACGTGTAATTACTGCGTATCATCTTCATATCGTGGCTGATTAAGAAACTGGATGGAATTCTCGTAATTAGTATACATGTAATGGCACAATTGCTTATGGGAATACACAGAATTCTACTTTACCGATCTTGAAATTTGATATTGAGATTAGTTTACGGAGGCTTGATCTTTAATTTTGCCTGGCTACAGAAGTGATATGTTAATCACATTTTTTCTCATACTTTGACAGTGGTCAAAGTCAGCATTCCTCTTTCTTGTTAAGAAGTCTTTACTCAAGAAAACTAAACTAAAGAATCCATAAATGCAAAAGATCTGTATTTATTTGGAATCTTAGTTAGAGCAGTTCCATCGGTCATAATGTCTTCCAATTTAATTAATATTAAATTTAATAATATTTTAATTTAAAATCTATGAATAGTTAAATAGTAGTTTTCCACTTTCTATATCTAAGGTTTTGTGGTGTCTTAAGTGTCTGCGTACAGACACGCTTCTCTCTCTCTTTCTACTGTTTTCTAATTTTTTAATATTTTCTATACTAAAAACAAAAGATATGCAATGGAGGTGGTTTTAGCAGTATTTTTTTTAAATGTAAGTTTAAGATAAATAATTGTTTATAGAATTTTAATGAAGTAACAAAAATTAATCTGAATCTAGTGGAAATATGTCTTTTTCGCATTAACTAATGGAAAACTGATACAAAAATATAGGATAGAAAAATGAAAAATCAAAATGGTTGGGAGTTGAAACGTTGGCTTACAAGTTAGGTGGCTTTTATGGACGAACAAAACAACACGTTCACCAGCTTCTTGATGGAATAATGGGAAGAGTAACTCCAAAGGTTTTTTTTTTGTTAACTCCAAAACTATTTTTATCAATTTTTAAAATTTTTTATTACAAATGCAAAATACAAAAACGAAAACTTATACTATGTAGTAAAAAAAAAAAATTAAAAAATTAGTATTTCTTTTATAGCTGGACATCATGAATACAACGATTAATTTATTAATGATGTGTATTTATAATAGTTTTATAAAGAAAAGAGGAAAGAAAAAAATAAAACGATAATGTATGTTCAAATATAAATACGGTCCTAAGCAAAGAGGTCTCGATTTTGTTGGCTAACTACCGAAGCTGTAGCTACCTCCTTCCTTTCTTCTCTCCTTTCACTCTCAACGGTAAGATCCGCCATTTTCATCGATTTCTTCTTCTTCGCCCCTCTCTGATCCGTATCCAATTTGTGAATCTTCCTCCTTCGAAATCTAGCTCTCTGTTCATGTCGAATTATATTCCGTAGAGTAAATTTGTTGAAACCCCTCTCTCTCTATCTCTCTATCTCTCGTGTGCCATTGTGGTCGATATGATGTTCCACATTGGCTCTCAAGTTTAATCTGTTTGATCCAGTCGAATTCGTGAGTGTTTCGGAATCGTCACAAGGCTCGGATTTAATGATTTTTGCTCTTTGATTGCGGGATCCTCTAGGTCGAATTGTTGGCGATCTGATCGCGAAACGAGTGGTTTTTTTTCTTCTTATGTTCGATTTTGTGTGTTTCACTGGGCGCTGGATCTGTGAGATTTATCGATTTTTTTTTTTTTATATATCTCGTCTTGTTGTTTCTCTAGCTTCGTTCTGAGAAATGGCTCGCAAGAAGATCAGAGAGTACGACTCCAAGAGACTGGTGAAGGAGCACTTCAAAAGGCTTTCTGGTAAAGAGTTGCCTATCAGATCCGTTCAGGTTAGATCGATTTCCCAGGATATTACGTCTGTTTACTGCATTGGTTTCTCCGTCATGAATCAGTTGTTTGAAACCCAGAAGATTCTTTTTTTTTTGTCTGCTGCAGCATTGGTTCGATGAGTTTCAGAAATCTCAAAAGATATTTGCTTTTGCTTGATCTAGCATGTATATCTTAATCCAAACCATTGTCTATGATGACTGCATAAGCACATTTTGGCCATGACTCTTTCCAGCTACATATTCTGATGTTGTTCTGTTCACAGTTCTGAAATTGAATAGTGCTCTTACCTCTTCTGTTGTGTTAATGCTTTATGTGACATGTTTATTGATGTATGTGTAGATTAACCAAGAGACTGATCTGAATGAGCTAGTAGAGAAGGAACCTTGGCTCTCATCCGAGAAGCTGGTGGTGAAACCTGACATGTTGTTTGGAAAGCGTGGCAAAAGTGGTTTGGTTGCCTTGAACTTAGATTTCGCCGACGTTGCAACTTTTGTGAAAGAGCGCTTGGGAAAAGAGGTAACTTTTTTTGAATGAGACCATCTTTTCTTACCTTGTTTGTTGTTTCCTTCCCTATACATCTAGTTTAGCTTTGTCTTTCTATCATCTACAGGTAGAGATGAGTGGATGCAAAGGACCTATAACAACATTCATTGTTGAACCGTTTGTCCCACACAATGAGGAGTTCTATCTTAATATCGTCTCGGATAGACTTGGCTGCAGCATAAGCTTTTCAGAGTGCGGAGGAATTGACATCGAGGAGAACTGGGACAAGGTATTTTTGGATGCTTTTTCATTTACTTCCGAGTGTCTGTTTCACTATCTTCTTACCGTAAAAGCTGAAAATTGAGTCGAGACTCCACTTTCTATAGGTCAAGACCATATCTGTACCGACGGGTTCCTCCCTGACACCTGACATTTGTGCACCTCTTGTTGCAACTCTTCCTCTAGAGGTACATTGAAGCTGAATATCAATGAGAGCTGAAATCTTCATTGAATATATTACCGAATTTGGACTTACAAAATTTCCATCTACAGATCAAAGGGGAACTTGAAGATTTCATTCAAGTTATTTTTACCCTATTCCAAGGTATGCCAAAGGTCACTGATTCTACACACAAATCAAGGCAGATTCACAAATGATGAAATCTGAACCAACATCTGAAGCTTTTTTATTCTCTTCTTTGTTTATTGGGATCTAGATCTTGATTTCACTTTCTTGGAGATGAATCCTTTCGCATTGGTTGATGGAAAGCCTTATCCTCTGGATATGAGGGGTGAGCTTGATGACACCGCTGCTTTCAAAAACTTTAAGAAGTAAGTTTGACTCTACACTTTACACTTTATTCAACTGTTCGAGGTTAAGAGCTTCACGGAGGCATGATAAACATTCCTGCTGCTGTATTCAAGTGATATGCTTCACCTCTCACAATTTTCAGGTGGGGAGACATTGAATTCCCTATGCCATTTGGAAGAGTGATGAGCCCCACAGAGAGCTTCATCCACGGTCTAGATGAGAAGGTATCATTACCAATCTTTGGCGCCTGCGGTTTGGGAAACAAAAGCTTCTGTGAGAGTCTGATGAACCTTTTGTATATGCAGACAAGTGCGTCTTTGAAGTTCACCGTTCTGAACCCCAAGGGAAGGATTTGGACCATGGTAGCTGGAGGAGGTGCAAGTGTCATCTACGCCGATACCGTATGTTTCTATATGAAAAACACATACCCACTTAACCAACTCCATTTTTTTCTCCTTACAAGCCTTAGCCTCTGAGGTGTCTTGTAAAATGTTATCCAGGTTGGAGATCTTGGGTATGCATCTGAGCTTGGAAATTATGCTGAATACAGTGGAGCACCCAAAGAAGACGAAGTTTTACAGTACGCTAGAGTCGTCATCGATGTAAGAAGCTTTTTTTTTCTTGTTTTCTCCTTCCACATAAAAACATATGAAACCAACCAAAACATAAAGACACTTCTGACTATAAAAATACACGAACTTGCCGACTACGCAGTGTGCTACAGCGAACCCGGATGGAAAAAGCAGAGCTCTGGTGATCGGAGGTGGAATTGCTAACTTCACCGATGTTGCTGCTACCTTCAATGGCATAATCCGAGCTCTCAAGGAAAAGGTAAGCAAGAAGAGAGTATAAATAACTAAAGTATAAATGAGCTTTCTTCAATCTTTTTTTTTTTTTGGTTTTGAACAGGAAGCAAAGCTGAAAGCAGCAAGGATGAATATATTTGTGAGGAGAGGAGGACCAAACTACCAAAAGGGACTTGCTAAAATGAGATCACTTGGAGATGAAATCGGTGTCCCCATCGAGGTATACACAATAAATAAACTCAAAACACATTCATGCTTAACCGATTCTAACTGTTTTGCTTGTCTGCTTGATTCAAGGTGTATGGTCCTGAAGCAACAATGACAGGTATCTGCAAGGAGGCAATCGATTACATCACAGCGGCTGCATAAGCCTTTTTTACTCTTGTCGGTAACTTTAAATGCTCCTTCTGGTTTGTGTTGAGACTTTGTGGTTGGATTGTGTCTCACTTCTTAAGTTTCTTGCTGTATTCATAATAATAAACAAGTATCTTCTTGCTCTTTTCTTTTTTACTTGGTATTTCTCTTTTGATTCTCATCATCCTCTCGATTTATAAAAGTCCCAATCACAAGGTTGTTAGATCACTATCTAAAGTATGTGGTAAAGGTACATCTGTTTCATATCCTTAAACGAAAACTATAGTATATATCATACGATTTCTCTAATAGAAAAAAGTTTTTAAGATATTGGTGAAGCTGGGAAATTCATTTTGATATCATAAATTAATATCGTGTCTTATTATGATTCAAAAGTGTGTTCTCAAAACGAACAAAAGGACGTTGTTAATTAATATTCAGAACTAATATTGGACTAGTAAGAAATTAGGAAAACAAAATACACTAGAAGGGACCTATCATTGTCTCTTTTGATAGGACATTTAGAGCAACCTAGAGACCCTCCACTTGAGGGTCTTAATATTTTATAATAATAAAAAACAAATTATGACGAATTGAGTCATGACACGTGTTATAAGAATCCATAGGAACGAATATTAAATAAGACACTGTTCTTCCACTGTTCATGACTAGCTTATTATTATTATTATTTTGACTTAAGACTCCTTTGGGTATCTATTGGGGTTGGTCTTAGGTGTGAGACTGTGAGGTCGAAGAAGAGTGACGAAATGATAAGGTAGAACTCGGGTCCACTAGGCCCATAACTAAACCTTTAGACTTTTCTTTTCCTTAACGTTTTTAGCATTTTTCCCCGGCTTGACTGGTTTAACCGCAACGGTTACGGTTGCGGTTGCAAGAGTTTGCGGAAGCGGGCGATTGCGATTAACAGCGTTATTATGCGGGTTGTACGACTGGCACAGCGGTTAGAAACGGATGTGTTTGTGGAATATTTACGACTGGTTAACTTGCGGATATAGTAGCGGTTAAACAATAAATTAACAATATAAAAAAAATTTATAACTATAAAAAATATTAAAAACCATATTATTATAAAAAAATATATAAATATTAATTAAACATAATTAATTATAAAATTTATTATTTTTATTTCTCAATTTTTTAGTTTGGATGAAAGTTATGATTTTAATAGAGAAATTATTTATTTATTTTGTATGGAGATGTTAGATGAAAAGAATTTTAGTTGTTATATATACATTAGTGATGACGAGAAAATTTATCAAAATAATTAGAGTTTATAGATCTTATACATATAAAATTATGAAAGATTGTTAATAAATATTAGTTAAAAAATGTCAAATTTATTTATTTATTTTTAATTATTAAATTTAAATCTTATTTTTTTAAAAGTTTCTTATATATATATCTTAATTTTAAATAAATTTTGTGTGTTTTTTTTAATTATCCACCCGCAATCTCCCGCAATCGCCCGCAACCGCAAACGCTAGCTGGAAGGAGCTTTTGATTTTGAGCGACACAAAACAGTTCGAAGCGGTAGAAAATATTTTGTGTGATTGTTGCCTGACACAAGACTGGAAATGATCCAAATCAGATTGCCTCTGAAATCGTTGCTTAAGCCGAGATGATGGAGGAATGGTTTGATGAGTTGATAAACCGGTTTGATGCTTGAACTCCAAACACCAAGAGTTTAGAATCTTCTTTCTCAAGGGCTAATCCACGCAAGAGAGAGGAGCTTCTACACAATCCTTCAAGGCTGATTCCACAACACTTAGAAGAAAAACAGGAAAAGTTTAGTTGCAAAGAACTTTCTTTGTAAACAAAACAAAAAGGGCTTTAATTTCTTTAATTCATGGGTGAATACAAATGAAGAATGAAATGTGCTTTTATAGGCTCAAACACAATGGTCCTAAGAAGTTAAAATAAGAAAAGAAATCACAAAAATTAAATGTAAAGAGAGACTTGATGAGGAAATCGGCTAAATGAGGCAAGTTGTGATAATGCTTGAGTCTTGAGAGCTTGGGTGTGAATGTGTGATGTCTTGGAACGTCTAGATTCACTGAATAAGTCACCAAAACGCAGCAGAAATGAGAAAATATCCGTTGGAGAGTTATTGACCCAAGTGTGAATGCTTCCATATAAGGCAAGTCGAAGATCCTCTGTCTTACAACTTGTATAACTTTCAAACCAGAACCGATATTGATGTGAAACCAATTCGACTAGCTTCCTGGTTCAGTCAATATTCCACGCCAAGTCGGTTTATTGCTTAATTCCTTATGGTTCGGTCGAAATCCTCCATTTAGTGCTCCTATATCCAAATCAGGAAAGCTCCGGTTTACCCAAATTGTAAAATTAATATCTCCTAAACCAAAATGAATTTGGTCTTGATTCCAACTCTCCGTAGACCTCTGATGAGTTGAGAATCCAAAACAATTGGATTTGTTTATTGGTTCATCTTGGTTTGGCCAGAGTGACTCAATAACTGATCGTAGCTCTCCATTGGGTCCATTGGAGCTTTGGATGGGTTTAAAACATGTGAACCAATTTGCCTCATTAAAACATTTCCTGGAAAACCCATTGGGATAAAACCAAGGATAATGAAAAAGAGTACAAATGGCAACATCCCATTTGTAAGCCTTGGCTTCCATTTGAGCTAAACCAAGCTTGCATGTCTCCTTAGCTTTCCTCAGCATCATGTTCTCCTCTTCATGCCTCGTGGTTCCGTGCTCCTTGTCAAGTACTGATGTATTAGCATTGATGCTTACATCATTGCCAAACGCCAACAACCACTACCATCCGTAAAAGCTGCATTTGCGGGTGCTAGCGGGAGAACCAATCAAACCCTTAACCCACCCAAATAAAATTATTCTTTAGTTTCAACTAACCCTGCAAATTTTGGGACGGGTTTCATGTTCCCACCCGTACCCATTTCTAATTTTCCGCTCCGTTCTCGTTTCCGTCAAAAAAAAATTCCCGTTCGAGACCATTTATTTTGTTTGAAATGGTACGTAAAGAGTACGGGAAGGAAACGAGAATAAGATCGGATACCCGAAATTTCTCGAATTTTTCCGATTTTTCCCAAATTTCCCGAATTTTTCCAAATAATTATCCGTTTGTGAAAACATTTTACGTAAGGGAATTTCCAAAACTCGTTCCGTTCCCGTCTTGTTCTTATGGATTTCCTTTTGGGAATTGAAAATCAATTTTCGAATTTTCCTTTTTCGTCCCGTACCAGTAAATTCCCGTCTGATTCCCGAAATTTTCAAGGCTAGTTTCAACATGATACACTTTTTTGGCTCCGTAATTTAGTTTTCGATATTCGACGTCTAATTTGCATTTCAGTTTTCTAGATATGTTTATTTCTGTTATTAATTCTATACAGAGAGTTCCATCACTAGAATCACAAGTTCACAACCATTTGTGTGATTGGTTTAAAGAGAATGAAACATAAATATAATAAACAAAATTGCATTTTAGTCTGGTTATTATTAAATTAATCAAGAGAATATTTGAGTTTTCCCAATGCGACAAATATAGTACCTCCTAACCTTCTCGGGTTTTGGGTATATTTCTCAAAGTTAACCCACAATTCGAGGTATATTTAATTATCCGTGATCAATTTAATCAAATACGTTTTCGTCTTATTTGCTTGTTCATTGGCAAAGCCATTCAGTTATACCACCACCTAACCTCTCGGATCATTAAGAGTTCATTTAGCAAACAATGTGAACAACACTTGTAGTTTAATCATATTATATACGTGGCCGGAGGCGTGGAGCTAGTTTTATACTAATTAGCATATTGTTTAGTGGAATTCAGATTTGTATTGCCTATGGCAAATAATTATTTATATAAGTAGTTAAATTAGGACACTATCAACATTGAGACTTTTAGAAATCAATTATACCGCGTGGGTGGGATGATGAATTTTGGGTTTCCCGAAATGCATTGTCACGATACAAGCAAATGAAGGTACGATTCGATATCTAGAGAGCAAACTTAACATGCACCACACCATGCACGGTTTAAAAAAATCTCGAGACGATAGTCAATTAATTGTCTTCTTGAAAATTTTCTAACGCTTATCTTAGCAACAAAGCCATGTGACTATTCGGAGAAGTAAGAGCAGACGGATGAAGGGATCGAGATGGTTATAGGCAGGAAAACAATAATAATCTATGAGGAGATCACCGATTGATTTTAGCAAAAGAAGGTGGATGAAATCAAGTGAATTGATGCTTAATAACGAGAGAGTTATTTGCTAATAAAATTTGTGTTCTTATCTGAAGTGTAGTTCTTAAATCCATATATAAGGCATCGTAGAATATATAAAATCTTTTGGATGTCAGGTCTCTCTCCCCCGCATCTCTCTAGATTTTTCATCTCTGCTTTCTCTCCCAATAAAAAAAGGCCGCCGCGCCGCATTTGGTTCTGATTTTCCGATCGGCAGTCGGAGGCTCGCATAGCTCCGATGTCGGTCGTATCCATTTCCTTTCTCGTATTTCATTCTTAGTTTTTATTTGTTTCGGTTTCCCTTGAAGTTTAAACTCAAAAATTTTAGATCTAGTTTTCCTAGATCTTATTATGGTTTTTTCTTCTTCTCGGATGTGTTCTTTACGGGTTTCCTTTGGTTTTTAAGCCTTTCTCACCCTCCAATTTTAGATCTTTTGATGTGGTTTTGGGTGATGTTTTGTCTCCTCCTTTGGATCCGTTGTTTCCTCGGTTGGTTTCAATCGCGCCCTCTCCCTTTTCTTTGGTAAAAGTTTTTTATGGTTGTGTGGTTTGGGTTTGCCTTTTGCCTCTCCTCATCCTCTTGGAAGCTCCTTTATCGGATTTGCTTTTCTTGGTGTACTTGTCAAGAGTTTCTTGTACGCCCCTCGTGCCGGTGGTTCTTCTTGTCTGATTTTGCATGCAGGTACTATCGAGTTCTTTACTGCATCAATCGACTTTGGGGTTGGAGTTGAGTTTCTTTGGGTTGGATTCATCCCCGTCAAGCTTTGTGATTGTTTGGAGTTTGGTCTCGGCAGAAGCATTGGTTGGATCAGAGGTTTCTCATGGTTTTACAGGTCGCATGTTCGTGTAAATGCTTCGGGACAAAGGTAAAATGAGATGTGCTTTCTGTTAGATCCAGTTTTCTTCTAGATCTTCTCTAGTTTGACTCTTCCTCTTCAAGATAAATTGCTTTGGTTTTTAGGCTTAATTTCCAATTTGTTGTTGTCTGAATCGTTTTAGTTTGTGAATCTCATCAATGTATTTCACCTCTGTATTTCCCAAGGTTCTTAATAAAATTCAGGTGTTAGAAAAAAAAAATCCATATATAAGGTGTGAACTATGAAGTAAATAAAGCATTTCATATAGGATTACCTCATATGGGTTGGTAGACTGAATTATTCAATCGGGAGACTTGTTACTCGTTGAACTGTTGAGCCACATCACATCATTGTGTTAAGTGAAATAAAATAGGCCGAGTCACTCCTACCATATAGTCAAAGATTGTTTGAGTATTTTGCTTGTGTGTAAACTCCTAACATCGACGCAAAATGAAATCCAATTAGTTTTTTTTTTTGTGCAACCACTTAATTTTATCAAATTAAGCTTTGAAAATACAAGATCTCGAGGGAATTATCCATCTTCTATGAAAACAGGAGCAGAGCATAAAAACATGAAAGATTAAAACAGATAAATCCTCATAATAGCATGACAGCGAATAGGAGACATGTCTCGAATGCGTCGCAAGAGGTTTCACGGCAACGTCGGAAAGTTGTAACCTCGTCACTTTAACTTGTGACTTTGAACACCAATCCTTTCCTCGGAGATTCATCGGGACGAACTCCGCTGCATCTTCAGGCTCCGTACAAGCCGCTACACAAGATGACAAAACGGTTCACTACAAGAAAACAGTCAATTTGCGACGAAAACTTGTGACGGCAATTTTCCGTCGCAAATTTGCGACGGAATTGCGTGTATATTGCGACAGTACAAAAAAAACGTCGCAAATACGTCGCAAATTTGCGACGACAAGGGTCGTCGCAAACGCGTCACAAATTGCGACTAATTTGCGACATATTTGCAACGGTAGACGAAACAGCCGCAAATCCGTCGCAAATTGCGAGGATTTTGCGACGGAAATAATCCGTAGCAAATTTTGCGACGGATTTGCGACGCGATAAATCTGAATCAATATTTGCGACGGAATCGCGAGGGAACTGCGGTGAAGACAAAGTAGGTAAACCACGTTTTCCATAAGTCTCACCTAACCTCACATGCAGGAGTAAATCGTCGCAAAATTGTCGGCAACTGTCGCAAATCCATCGCAATAACGTCGCAAATCCGTCGCAAATGTACAATTGGTCGCAAGTCTGTCGCTAAATCCCGTCGCAAATTCGTCGCAAATACGTTGCAATAAAATATAAGAATCTATAAATAGCTCAATTCTGATTGTTGTTTCACACATCTAAAAATAAAATAAAAAACAAAGAAGAAAAAAAAAATAAGAGAGAAGAAAAAAATATAAGAGTGAAAACATAAAAAAAAAAGTAAGAGTGAAAACATTAAAAAAAAAAAGAAAGAGTGAAAAATGTCTTCGAAATATAATGACATATATGCATTACGATCGTGGATGTACAATCAACGAGATCTGGAGAGTGGTGAAGTGACGAAAGAGTATCGGGACGGGTTGCGAGGATTCTTGTATCAGGCAACAAACCAACCATTTGCGATAGAACATGGTAAAATATTATGTCCATGTAGAAAATGCAAGAATATACCATATATAGAAATTGATACTGTGAAGAGGCATCTATATAATAGAGGGTTTATGCCAAATTACTATGTGTGGTTTTCGCATGGGGAAGGTAGTGGTGCAGGAAGTAGTAGTACCGCGGGTCAGGGTTTTGAGCAGCCTAGTAATGATCATTTTGATGCTGGGTCTAATATATTTGGAAATATTGATCAAGGGTATCAACAAGGGAATAGATATCATGATATGGTTGTAGATGCTATGCATGAAGCTCCACCAACCTCATTTGTTGATAATAGTCGGGAAGAACCCAATGCAGATGCTAGACTATTTTATGATATGTTAGACGCTGCAAACCAGCCCATCTATGATAGATGTAGAAAATGGCAGTCTAAATTATCATTGGCATCTAAGCTGATGACAATTAAGAGTGATAATAATATGACTGAGAGTTGCATGGATTCATGGGCTGAACTTTTTAAAGAGTATTTGCCAGCAGATAATATTTCTGCAGAAAATTACTATGAAATACAGAAGTTGGTTTCGGGTTTTGGGTTACCATCAGAAATGATTGATGTATGCATTGATAATTGCATGATTTTCTGGAAAGATGATGACAAACTGCATGAATGTCGATTTTGTGGGAAGCCGAGATATCAAGAAACCACTGGAAGGACTCGTGTCCCGTACCAACGGATGTGGTACTTGCCAATCACTGATAGATTGAAACGATTATACCACTCGGAAAGGACTGCGACAGCAATGAGATGGCATGCGCAACATTCTACGGTGGATGGGCAGGTTACACATCCGTCAGATGCAAAGGCGTGGAAACACTTTCAGACGGTACACGTTGACTTTGCTAACGAATGCAGGAATGTCTATCTTGGCTTATGCACTGATGGATTTAGTCCATTTGGAATGTCTGGGAGGCAATATTCTCTATGGCCTGTCATATTGACGCCATACAATCTTCCTCCGGATATGTGCATGCAACGAGAATTTTTGTTCATGAGTATTTTTAGTGCCTGGTCCTAAGCATCCGAAGCGAGCACTTGATGTATTCCTCCAACCTTTCATTCATGAGTTGAAACAGCTCTGGTATAGTGGTGTTCGCACGTTTGACTACTCGCAGCAGAGGAATTTCAATATGCGTGCAGTGTTAATGTGGACTATTAGTGACTTCCCAGCATATGGAATGTTATCGGGGTGGACTACGCATGGAAGATTATCTTGTCCATATTGTATGGATAGGTCAGATGCGTTTCAGCTGAAGAATGGAAGGAAGTCATGTTGGTTTGATTGTCATCGTAGGTTTCTTCCCATGAATCATACATACCGGAAAAATAAGAAGTTGTTTAAGAAGAACAAGGTTGTCCGTTTCCCTCCACCTGTTCATCTTTCAGGGGATACTTTGTTAGAGCAAATTGATGAATTATACGGTGCTCAGGAAACGTGTAAGCGTGGGGGAAATTGGCACACACCGGCAAACATGCCGGACGGATATACTGTATCTCATAATTGGCACAAAAAGAGTATCTTTTGGGAGCTCCCTTATTGGAAGGATCACCTTTTACGGCACAACCTTGATGTGATGCACATAGAGAAATTTTTTTTTGAAAACATCGTGAATACAATCTTGAACGTGAAGAGAAAGAGTAAAGACAATTTGAAATCAAGGTTGGACTTGGTCGAAATTTGCGCAAGACCCGAGTTGCATATTACAAGTCAGGCAAAATTACCGATTCCAAACTTTCGAATGTCCGTGGAGGCGAAGCGGACATTATTCGACTGGGTTGCTTCTGATGTTAAGTTCCCAGATGGATATGTGTCCAAATTCTCAAGATGTATAGAGCAAGGACATAAATTTTCTGGTATGAAGAGCCACGATTGCCATGTTTTCATGCAACGACTACTACCATTTGCATTACACGAGCTCTTACCGAAACCAATTCACGAAGCAATTGCTGGTACGTAAATTAAAAATAATTAAATAAGTCTATAAGTAATATAATTCAGTTAATTAATTAATGAAGTTGCATGTAGGCATTGGAGCATTTTTCAGAGATCTATGCACGCGAACACTGACTGAGGATGGCATTGCACAATTAAAAGAGAATATTCCGGTGTTGCTTTGTAACTTAGAAAAGATTTTCCCACCTTCGTTTTTTGACGTAATGGAACATCTCCCAATCCATCTACCACATGAAGCAACACTTGGGGGCCCCGTGCAATTTCGATGGATGTACCCGTTCGAGCGATACATGGGATATCTTAAAAGAAAGGCAAAAAATCTTGCAAAAGTGGAGGGATCGATCGTTGCTGGAAGTTTGACGGAGGAAACATCTCACTTCACGTCATACTACTTTAGTCCAACCGTGAGAACCAAAAATACCGCTCCTAGACGGTATGACGATGGAGGGGAAGCACCTACGTACCACGTTGACGTCCCGGATATCTTCGCCCAAATAGGCAGACTTGCTGGAAAAGTGAAAGAAGTTTGGTGGGAAGATCACGATCATTGTAGTGCGGCGCATAATTACATATTGCGAAATTGTGAGTATGTGCAGACATTAGAGAGGTATTAATTTATGTTTCCTACATACATAATTATGATAATATTCTCCAATTCATATATATCGCTGACTCGGCAGGTGAATTACTGCAGATTATTCGATTCTCAGGTTCGAGAACACTTTCCTGATTTAGAAGAAAAAGATTATGAGAAGTACAACGAACGTGAATTTGTTGGGTGGCTAAAATACTATGTAAGATCAATCTACACTTATTTTGACTTATAAAAATAGTTTTATTTATAAACACTTCATTAAGATTTATTATGTAGGTAACGCAGGGATGTTCGAATGAGCCCTTCCCACTATGGATGCACGAAATTGTTAATGAACCAATAGTTATGACCATTAGTGCTCCAATGTACTTGACTCGTGGGTACATATTTCATACGTACAAACATGGATCGAAGAGGTCAACCGCAAATTATGGAATCCAAGTTAAAGGTGAAAGCGACTTCTACGATGTCTTGCAACAAATAATTGAAGTCACATTTCCAGGAGCCATCGGTTTGAAATGTATTTTATTCAAATGCGATTGGTACGATCCGAGTAGTAGAGGGGTCCGCACAAATAACTTAGGGGTGATTGATGTCAATTCAAACAGACGTTTTGCAAAGTTTGAACCCTTTTGCCTAGCCTCGCAAGCAGATCAAGTGTGTTTCATTCCATATCCTCGGATTAAGGAAAAACGTGAGAGGTGGTTATCAGTGATTAAAGTGAATCCGCGAGGCCGTATTGCCGGGAAGATTGACGATGTAGCTATGCAAGCTGAAAGACATGATGAACTCACCACTCCAATGGCTTCAACAGAAGATATTTTACATATTGATCTAGAGCAACAAGATGTAGAAGACATAGTGAATGATTCAACTGAAGGTCCAGGATCGGACGAGTTCGATGAGACCGATGATGAAGAGCATAGTGGAGATGAATCGGATTAGCCAAGATCATAATGTGCGATATTTGTAATTTGTAATTTGTATTTTTTTTAAAAAATATTCGGAATTGCGACGGAATTGCGAGGGGTCGTCGCAAGTCCGTCGCAAATCCGGATACCCTATACCCCAAATTGAAATACGGATTGTAAAGTACTCATATAAGTTTAACTGTAAACATTTCATGATTTTCTAAGTTGATATACAAATTTTAATAAAAAAATAGAGTTTTTCATGAAATCATTTCATATAGAAGGATAGAAGGAGATGCTGTTTATTTAGAAGTATATGAGTTTTGTAAAACTCACTATAAAAAGTAGAATTTGTAAACTTTTGCTTAATTTGAGATTTGTTAAGATTTGTTACTATCATAAATGTTTTTTAACTTTATAAAATGAAAAAAAAACATTTACAATACTACTTTTAAAAGATTTAAAATATTCGGTATTTGCGACGGTATTGCGAGGGGTCTTGCGACTGATTTGCGACGACCCCTCGCAATTCCGTCGCAGCATATAAACATTAAAACCTAAAAATTCTTTCTTCTTCCTTACCCGAGTTTTTCTTTCTTCCTCACTTGGCCGCCGCCGCAGACCTCTCTCTCTCTCGAGAAACCGCCGCCGGACCTCCCTCTCTCTCTCTCTCTCTCTCTCGAGCCACCGCCGCACCTCTCTCTCCCTCTCTCGAGCCTCGCCGGATTCGCCGCCGCACCTCTTCTCCTCGCCGGATCTGCTCCTCGCCGGATCTGCTCCTCCTCGCCGCCGAACTCCCTCACAAAGGTAACAAATCCCTATTTTCTTAGATCTATGTTAGATTATTAGGGATTTGTTAGGTTAGAAATTGTTAGATTTTTAGATATGGAATGTAATTAGGGATTTGTTAGGTTGAAAATTGTTAGGTATATAATTTTAGATTATCTAGAAATTTGTTAGATTTATTTCGTAATTAGTTTGATTTTAGGTAATTTTAGATTATCTAGAAAATTTTGTTTAAGATTAGTTTCAAAATTGTAATTTACAAATTTTTATTTAAAATTTTTATTTTATAAATTTTAATTTTATTTTATAAAATTTTAATTTTTATAAACCGAACATGATTTTTATTTCATTTTTATTCTATGACTAACAATTTTTTTTTTCTGCAGATGTCTACGAACAACGACTTTTCTCGTTACATGTCACGAGGGTCTGGAGGGTCTGGACCTCGGTCTTTTCCGTCTACTCCAGGGGCTTCTTTCACCTCTCCATCGGTGAGAACCACATTTTCAGCGCCCGTTCCTGAGACAGCTCCCGCACAGCCTCCTCCTCCTCCTCCTCCTCCTCAACCGGAGGAACATCTGCAAGATTGGCGTTGGCAAGATATGGATATTCGAGACCTTCTCGAGAGTCCCGGTCATGACCGCCTGATGCGACTTGATCCAAAACGTCCTCCCGAAACCAAATGGTATTTAAAAAAATATATTTTTTAATTATTTCAAATTATAACTATTGCAAATCTTTTAGTTTCTAATTTTCTTTTTCAGGTTCGATTATGATCCATGTGTGGCTGCTAAGATCCGAGAAATCTTTGAAAGAGATTTCAAAGAAGCTAATGCCAATTGGTCGCAAACTCCGAAAGAGACAATCAACCGGTGGTACAAACAATTTGCTCTAAGTATCAGATTTTTTTATTTATTTATTTATTCCTATGTTTAAGCTATTTTTTAATAACTTTTTTTTTGTAGCAAAAATATCATTGGGATTGGAGCATTAACGGAGAAGTTAGTGAAATGTTTGAGGCCAAGTTGAAGAAACGGATGACTGACCATGTGGGACGTTGGAAGGCAAAGTGGAAAAGGCTAGGCGATGATGCGAAGCCCGAATGGATTGCTTCGTCAGTTTGGGAGGGTCTTGTTACATTTTGGAATGAGCCGGGGAGCGTGAAGAAGAGCGCCAATGCCCTCAAAGCCCGTTTCAGTGCTCCTCCTGGAGAGCAACCATCTAAGCATCGGTCGGGTCAGATTTCTTTTAAAGGACGCGGCCGAATGATAGTAAGTATTTATTTTCTATATTACATTTTTTTTATATAATTTATTATAATCATTCTAATGTTTTCAACTTTTATGTAGGCTGAGCGGACCGGAACAGGAATTCCGGATTTGTTAGCGGTTCTCGAGGAGACCAAAAAAAATCCGGATGGATCTTTTGTCGATGGACGCTCGGAGAAGCTATACAGCGACGTCACTGCGAGGATGCAAGAGATGACTCAGGCTGATCCTGATGATCCAGAAAGCACTGCATCTTGCTCACTTAGTACGACCCAGAAGAACCAAATTTATCTGGACGTAAGTATTTTCAATTTCATTACAATTTTTATTTATTTTTTTAGTTAATAACTTCTTAATTATACTTACATATATATATTTATATATTTTTTAGGTCGCTCCCCGTACGAGAGGAAGAATCTTCGGAGTGGGTTCTTTACAGTCAGATATTGAGGCTGTCACTCTTCCGACTTTTTCTTCCACCGGACCAGATCCCGCTCTTCAGGAGATAATCGAGACCCAAGCCCAATTGATTCAATCACAGAACCAGAAGATGCAGAGCTACGATAGGTATTTCGAGTTTCTGGCACAACGAGACTCGGCATTCGCAGAACTTTACCGTAGCTCGGATGCCGGTCCGTCAAACGCAAACGATGATCTCCCTATCGATTAAATTTAGTTTTTTTTCTGAACAATAAAATTTTATGTTTTATGAATATTATTTTGTAATTCAAATTTCTTTTTTAAATTATAATTTATTTTCTAATTTTATATTTTGAAAATAATTTAAATTTAAATTTTAATATTAATTAATAGATAATTTTCGTTAATAATTATTATATAAATTATTTATTATTAAATTTGCGACGGCGTTGCGACGTCAAATTTGCGACGACTTTGCGAGGCTCCTGATTTGCGACGACATTGCGATGGAAAACATTTGCGACGACATTGCTATGACTTTTTTTGCGACATGTTTGCGACGACGTATAGCGACGATTTGCCGTCGGGATATTCCGTCGCAAATGTGTCGCAAATTTGCGACATAATTGCGGCACTCAGGATTTGCGACGGCAATTGCCGTCGCAAATTTGCGACATCTTTGCGGCATACAGGATTTGCCGTCGCAAATTTGCGACGGATCTGCGATGAATATTCTCCGTCGCAAATTTTGCGACGGATTTGCGACGGAATTTAATTTGCGGCTAACAATTAGCGACATTTTGGTCGCCGTCGCAAATCTGTCGCAATACCCGATTTGCGACGGATTTGCGACCATTTTTACCGTCGCAAATCGTCAGTTTTCTTGTAGTGGTTAAGGGATTGGAATGTTTCCTCGGCTTTGACTCCGAGAATAGACCACCTCTCAAAGAGAGGAAGCATGGTAAGGTTCTCTCCCCGGAAAGGGAGGACGGTGGAAAAAGGCTCTCCTCGGAAGAGGCGGAAGGTGGAAAAGATCTTTGCCCGAGCAAGCAGGAAGTTTGTGAACTGCTCATCCAATTAGTTTGTTTGAGTATTTGTGACATGTTTAACTACTTTACACGTTAGTACATATACGATTATATTTATCTTGTCGGAAGACGATAAAAATTTATTCCTTTTTGCAAAATTTGTTTTCTTTATTTCGTCTCTTGATACTCGTCCAATACTTTTGTTGTGATCCACTTCTATATATATATATATATTTTTTTTTTTTTTTTTTTGCCATCCTATGAACTCTAAAAACAACATACGGTATTGCCAAAAACAAAACCTTAAATCAAATAAAAATCCTTATATCCACGTGAATACATTACTTGTTTTTCTTTCGCAGGAAGAATATCTTGTTAATCCATATTACAAGAATTAGAAGAAAAACAGTGGAATAATATAAAAACGTAGATTAGTTAGGAATTAGGAGGGAGAGAGAGATTAGTTAGTGAACCCACCTACCCAAATACTTCTGGATTTTTTTTTTTAATATAAACACTGAAAATACATTTTTAAGCAGTAAATTTTTAACTGGCAATAAATAAAAGGTGATTTTAATATAAGATAATAGTTGATCAATTATTTAAGTATATAGTAATAGATAAATAACCAGTAAAAACAACTGGTAATAATTTAATGTTTTTAGAGGACATGATACCACAGTTTGTTGTATATGCTACCAAAGTACCAATTGGCTGATTTAGTAATGCAACTTTTCTTTTGTAATCTTGTGTGATTAAAAGCACAATTATTTTTTTGGTGTGTCAAAGGGCTTGTGATTAAAAGCACACACGGACTAATATATTGTGCGCTATGCAAAATTATCAATTGGCTGATTTTTTTTTTCATCTGAAATATTATTATAAACTTTGGAAGGAAACATGGTAGAATACATGGTGAGATGCAGATCTAAGAAAACAACCAAAACCGAAGAGTCACAACTCTTTCGGTACCAAAGCTGGTGATTTCATAACGGAATAGAAATCTCAGGAACAAAAGTCCAACACAAAGAGAGACAAAAACTAATACACGATGGGATATAAAGACTAATACACGATCAAGATAAACGAAAATAAAAAACAATAGAAATACAAAGAAAGAAGCTGAAAAAAATCTCGGAATAGAATGGAGCACACCAATTGCTAATGAAATTGAAAGTAAATAACCTCCTCTGCATTAATAAGCCTAAGGAAGGAGATCTTCTAGCGTCTCTTTGAAAAACTCCCAATCTATTGAAGGCAGGAGAGCACAGATCTCAACCATCCACTCGGAAACCGCTCTGACCCATGATTGGGTTTCGGAGTCCGCCTGCGAAGACGCATCACCATTCAAAGAACACAACAACCACCAAACGGCGATAAGAGATGAACAGCGTCAGATCCAACACCTTCTCACCACCACCGCGTCAGATCCGCCGAAACGGAAGTCACGCTCACTCCAAAAAACCAGATCCGACTTCAAACCACCTTCGAAAAACATAGACGCTCCTCCACCTAGCCACCCGCCGCAGGACAACGCCTGAAACCCGAGTTAGCGAAGAAGAAAAGGCACCAAACCGAAGATAAAATCATTGCTTTTTACACGCCGAGAAACGCACACGAGAACCAACAAAATCGAAGAAAGAAACAAGAAGGAAACACCTTCTCACAGTGCCGGTGAAAGACACCGGACGACACCGGAGAAGCAACATAAAAACGCTCTTTTACTCCTTTCTCTGATCAATTGGCTGATTTAGTAATGTATTTTTTTTTTTTTTTTTTTTTGCATTTTATGTGACTAAAAAACACATGACGATAACTATTGGTTTATGTCCAGTAAAACTCGAAACAAAATATGTGTAAATAAATAAGAACGCGTGGTCCTAAATCAGAAAACAAGTTTTACTATTTTTTTTTGGTTCAAACTAAGTTCGTATATAAAGTAAAAAAAAAAAAAAAAACTAAGTTCGTATATGATGCTAATTATAAGTCGTAAAGGAGATTATTTTTATATGATGCTAATACATAGTCTTAAAGGAGATTATCTTTAAAAAATATATATATTATATTCTTTGTGTGACAAAAACTGAAAAAGGGACTTTAGAAAAAAGAAAAAAAAACTGAAAAGGGGATAAAATAATTGAAGCTCGAAAAAGCCAACAAGATAGGAGACAGGCCATGAACGTGATCTGCCCAACAAAAAGGACTTCTTTTTTTTTTGCTCTGTAACTTTTCTAAAAAGCAAGAAAAAAAAAATCAAATAAAATAACAATAAGTGAGGTCCTTTGTTCTTATGTTTTTCCTTTTATCTTTCTCTCTGACCCATCCTTTCAGTCCAATCACATTTTTGTATATTAAAGTGTTTCCTTGAAATATCTGTCCGAAAGCAAAAAAACAAAAGAATTCAAACTGAAATCATGAAACATAAATTACACTATTTTTTTCCTCCTACTAATTTAACTTTCAAAAAAGAGTCTGAATAAAAAAAAACTTTAAAAGGGGGAGAAAAACAGAGTGTCTCTTCTTTTCTTGTTATTCTGTCAGTATCTTTCTGTGTGTGTGTGTTGATTTTTTGGCATTTTCATTTTGGATTTTGCTTTGTTTGGTCCCTTCTTTGATGATTTTTTAATTCCTTTTTTTTTCTTCTGGTTGGTTTGAATGAGAAGGCAAAAGAGATGAGATGAGGTGATTTGGTAATACTGTAGTGTTGTGGAATTAGAAGGAAGGAAACCACTTGAAAATTAGAATGTTGTAGAGAGAGATTAACTATTCAATAATTACCCAAGTAAAAAAAAAAAACGATTTAATAATTAAAACCAATAGGCAGTATCACACTCAATAGCTTTTGTGCATTCCTTTTCTCAGATCTCTAGGAAAATTTCTCAGACTTTCAGAGCATTTTGGTGGTTTTTGTTTGCTTGGTTTCTCGGGAAAATTCTCTTCATACTTTTATAGTCTCTCTCTCTCTCTCTCTCTTCTTTCGTGTTCATCGTCACTGCTCGTTTAGCACTTATTCTCTTAATGCTTCATCCAAAATTCTCTTTCTAAGCTGGGTAATATTATTACAAGGCGTCATTTTTTTTCTCTATTTGGGTCTTCTCCTTTTACTCCATTTGATTTGAATTAGAAAGAAAAGAGGTCCATTGCTGGGAAAAAGATTGCTCAAAGTAGCTCCTGTGTCTGAAAAAGACAGGGGAAGAAGAAAACAGAAAGGGGGAGAGAGACAAAAGGCAAAGGCTTTCACATTTGGGAGAGAGAGAGAGAGAGAAAAAAAATGAGTTGGTGTGTTATCTAAAACTTTTTTCTCCTTACAAAAGTTGAGAGGGGATATTGCCATGGAAGGTGTGAGATTGGTGCTCTGGAGATTAGGGTTTCTGGTTTTGGCATGGTTCCTTGATGTCTCTACTGCTACACTTTCTCCTACTGGTGTAAACTATGAAGGTCAGTCTTCTTTCTTCTTCTTGGAGCCATCTCAATTTCTGAAAAAAAAATGCATTTTTTTGTTTCTTTTGCCCAAACACAAGATTCCAGATTGGAGAATTTCTCAGAGCAATTATCATCTTCGTTGCGAAAATTCTGGTGAATGTTTTGTGTGGATTGGGTTCCTTTTGTATTTATTGGATAATAAATAACAGTTATAAATGCTCACGAGAACCAGCTCAAGTTTTTAACTTCTCTCTCTGTGGAAATTTCTTGCAGATACTTTTAAGATTTTACTTGGATGAAAGATGTTTTGGGATTTTTCTTTTTCAATTTCGAAAAAATTTGCAGCATTTTAAGGGGGAAGAGAATTCTTAAGGAGTTTGAAGCTAGATTTGTTCTCTCAATCTGAATTTTCTTCTTTTTTGTTTGGTCTGAAATGAGCAGTTACGGCTTTGGTTGCTATAAAGAACGAGTTGAACGATCCGTACAATGTTCTTGAGAACTGGGATGTGAATTCAGTTGATCCTTGTAGCTGGAGAATGGTCACTTGCACTGATGGTTATGTCTCTACGCTGTGAGTGTTCTCTTCTCTCTCTCTATTGCACAAGGCAAAGAAACCAAAATAGACATCTCTGAGACTTGTCTTTGTCTGCTTAATGAAACAGAGGACTTCCTAGCCAAAGCTTGTCTGGTACATTGTCTCCTAGAATCGGGAACCTCAGTTATCTTCAATCTGTGTAAGTTGTTATAGTCTTCTTTGCTATGTTTTTGATTCTTCCCCTGTAGCTTTCTCGACTGTTCTTATTAAGCTTAAGGTTTGTGGTTTAGGTTGTTGCAAAACAATGCAATCTCTGGTCCAATTCCTGATACGATCGGGAGGTTGGAGAATCTTCAGACACTCGATCTTTCCAACAACTCATTCACCGGGGAGATACCGGCCTCGCTTGGAGAACTCAAGAGCTTGAATTACCTGTGAGTGTTGGGATTCACACTGGTTTCGTTGTTGCATGTTTATGAACAACTCTCAGTGTTTTGTTGTTCCCTCCTTGTTCATTTTGGTTTTTCAGGCGGTTAAACAATAACAGTCTTTTAGGAACTTGCCCTGAGTCTCTATCCAAGATCGAGGGACTCACTCTAGTGTACGTCTCCAAACTCTGATTTCTATTGTTCCCATAGTCGAACAAAATACGTTCTGGAGAACATTGACCCAAATTATTGATTCTTAATGTGCAGAGACATTTCGTATAACAATCTTAGCGGTTCGCTGCCAAAAGTGTCTGCCAGAACTTTCAAGTAAGCTTTACTAGACCTATCCAAGAACTTATCTTCCCATTGAAGCGAAACTAAGACTCACCATTTCATTTGTATTGTTTCTTGGAATCAAGGGTAATCGGAAACGCGTTAATCTGTGGGCCAAAAGCTGTTTCAAACTGTTCTGCTGTCTTCCCCGAGCCTCTCACGCTTCCACAAGATGTTCCATCAGGTATTAGCCGTGTTCTTCTCATGTGTCCCTATTCTACACCTGCTACGTCAATGGTCTTATCGCTTACTTCTCTGGCTGTGTATTTTTGTTCTGTTTTAGATGAATCAGGAACTCATACCAATGGCCATCACGTAGCTCTTGCATTTGCAGCGAGCTTCAGCGCAGCGTTTTTCGTTATATTTACTAGCGGAATGTTTCTTTGGTGGAGGTATCGGCGTAACAAGCAGATATTTTTCGATGTCAATGGTTAGTATCTTGAAAATTCCTCGGCTTTGCATCATCTTGTGGCTCGGAAGAAACCAAACAGTTCCATCTTGATGATGAATATTTTGCAGAACAATACGATCCAGAGGTGAGCTTAGGACACTTGAAGAGGTACACATTCAAAGAGCTTAGATCCGCGACAAATCATTTCAACTCCAAGAACATTCTAGGAAGAGGCGGATACGGGATTGTGTACAAAGGGCACCTAGGCGACGGAACCTTGGTGGCTGTTAAACGTCTCAAAGACTGTAACATTGCGGGAGGAGAAGTCCAGTTCCAGACAGAAGTAGAGACTATAAGTTTGGCTCTTCATCG
>JAHZTW010000002.1:25740993-25820154 GCA_020283515.1 Alliaria petiolata
TAAAAAAAAAAAAAAAAACTAAGTTCGTATATGATGCTAATTATAAGTCGTAAAGGAGATTATTTTTATATGATGCTAATACATAGTCTTAAAGGAGATTATCTTTAAAAAATATATATATTATATTCTTTGTGTGACAAAAACTGAAAAAGGGACTTTAGAAAAAAGAAAAAAAAACTGAAAAGGGGATAAAATAATTGAAGCTCGAAAAAGCCAACAAGATAGGAGACAGGCCATGAACGTGATCTGCCCAACAAAAAGGACTTCTTTTTTTTTTGCTCTGTAACTTTTCTAAAAAGCAAGAAAAAAAAAATCAAATAAAATAACAATAAGTGAGGTCCTTTGTTCTTATGTTTTTCCTTTTATCTTTCTCTCTGACCCATCCTTTCAGTCCAATCACATTTTTGTATATTAAAGTGTTTCCTTGAAATATCTGTCCGAAAGCAAAAAAACAAAAGAATTCAAACTGAAATCATGAAACATAAATTACACTATTTTTTTCCTCCTACTAATTTAACTTTCAAAAAAGAGTCTGAATAAAAAAAAACTTTAAAAGGGGGAGAAAAACAGAGTGTCTCTTCTTTTCTTGTTATTCTGTCAGTATCTTTCTGTGTGTGTGTGTTGATTTTTTGGCATTTTCATTTTGGATTTTGCTTTGTTTGGTCCCTTCTTTGATGATTTTTTAATTCCTTTTTTTTTCTTCTGGTTGGTTTGAATGAGAAGGCAAAAGAGATGAGATGAGGTGATTTGGTAATACTGTAGTGTTGTGGAATTAGAAGGAAGGAAACCACTTGAAAATTAGAATGTTGTAGAGAGAGATTAACTATTCAATAATTACCCAAGTAAAAAAAAAAAACGATTTAATAATTAAAACCAATAGGCAGTATCACACTCAATAGCTTTTGTGCATTCCTTTTCTCAGATCTCTAGGAAAATTTCTCAGACTTTCAGAGCATTTTGGTGGTTTTGTTTGCTTGGTTTCTCGGGAAAATTCTCTTCATACTTTTATAGTCTTTCTCTCTCTCTAACTCTCTCTTCTTTGGTGTTCATCATCACTGCTCGTTTAGCACTTATTCTCTTAATGCTTCATCCAAATATTCTCTTTCTAAGCTGGGTATATTATTACAAGGCGTCGTTTTTTTCTATTTGGGTCTTCTTCTCCTTTTACTCCATTTGATTTGAATTAGAAAGAAAAGAGGTCCATTGCTGGGAAAAAGATTGCTCAAAGTAGCGCTCCTGTGTCTGAAAAAGACAGGGGAAGAAGAAAACAGAAAGGGGGAGAGAGACAAAAGGCAAAGGCTTTCACATTTGGGAGAGAGAGAGAAAAATGAGTTGATGTGTTATCTGAATCTTTTTTCTCCTTACAAAAGTTGATTGCTTTAAGAGGGGATATTGCCATGGAAGGTGTGAGATTGGTGCTCTGGAGATTAGGGTTTCTGGTTTTGGCATGGTTCCTTGATGTCTCTACTGCTACACTTTCTCCTACTGGTGTAAATTATGAAGGTCAGTCTTCTTTCTTCTTCTTGGAGCCATCTAAATTTCTGAAAAAAATGCATTTTTTTTGTTTCTTTTGCCCAAACACAAGATTCCAGATTGGAGAATTTCTCTGAGCAATTATCTTCTTTGTTGCGAAAATTCTGGTGAATGTTTTTGTGTGGATTGGGTTCCTTTTGTATTTATTGGATAATAAAGAACAGCTATAAATGCTCACTAGAACCATATCTAAACTATCCAATCCCAGCTCAAGTTTATTACTTCTCTCTCTGTGGAAATTTCTTGCAGATACTTTTAAGATTTTACTTGGATGAAAGATGTTTTGGGATTTTTCTTTTTCAATTTCGAAAAAAATGCACCATTTTAAGGGGGAAGAGAATTCTTAAGGAGTTTGAAGCTAGATTTGTTCTCTCAATCTGAATTTTCTTCTTTTTTGTTTGGTCTGAAATGAGCAGTTACGGCTTTGGTTGCTATAAAGAACGAGTTGAACGATCCGTACAATGTTCTTGAGAACTGGGATGTGAATTCAGTTGATCCTTGTAGCTGGAGAATGGTCACTTGCACTGATGGTTATGTCTCTACGCTGTGAGTCTTCTCTTCTCTCTCTCTATTGCACAAGGCAAAGAAACCAAAATAGACATCTCTGAGACTTGTCTTTGTCTGCTTAATGAAACAGAGGACTTCCTAGCCAAAGCTTGTCTGGTACATTGTCTCCTAGAATCGGGAACCTCAGTTATCTTCAATCTGTGTAAGTTGTTATAGTCTTCTTTGCTATGTTTTTGATTCTTCCCCTGTAGCTTTCTCGACTGTTCTTATTAAGCTTAAGGTTTGTGGTTTAGGTTGTTGCAAAACAATGCAATCTCTGGTCCAATTCCTGATACGATCGGGAGGTTGGAGAATCTTCAGACACTCGATCTTTCGAACAATTCATTCACCGGGGAGATACCGGACTCGCTTGGAGAACTCAAGAGCTTGAATTACCTGTGAGTGTTGGGATTCACACTGATTTTGTTGTTGCATGTTCATGAAAATTCCAATTCAAGTCTCAGTGTTTTGTTGTTCCCTCCTTGTTCATTTTGGTTTTTCAGGCGGTTAAACAATAACAGTCTTTTAGGAACTTGCCCTGAGTCTCTATCCAAGATCGAGGGACTCACTCTAGTGTACGTCTCTCCAAACTCTGATTTCGATTGTTCCCATAGTCGAACAAAATACGTTTGGAGAAACATTTACCCAATTATTGATTCTTAATGTGCAGAGACATTTCGTATAACAATCTAAGCGGTTCGCTGCCAAAAGTGTCTGCCAGAACTTTCAAGTAAGCTTTACTAGACCCTATCCAAGAACTTATCTTTCCATTGAAGCGAAACTAAGTTTCACCATGTCATTTGTTTTGTTTCTTGGAATCAAGGGTAATCGGAAACGCGTTAATCTGTGGGCCAAAAGCTGTTTCAAACTGTTCTGCTGTCTTCCCCGAGCCTCTCACGCTTCCACAAGATGTTCCATCAGGTATTAGCCGTGTTCTTCTCATGTGTCCCTATTCTACACCTGCTACGTCAATGGTCTTATCGCTTACTTCTCTGGCTGTGTATTTTTGTTCTGTTTTAGATGAATCAGGAACTCATACCAATGGCCATCACGTAGCTCTTGCATTTGCAGCGAGCTTCAGCGCAGCGTTTTTCGTTATATTTACTAGCGGAATGTTTCTTTGGTGGAGGTATCGGCGTAACAAGCAGATATTTTTCGATGTCAATGGTTAGTATCTTGAAAATTCCTCGACTTTGCATCATCTTGTGGCTCGGAAGAAACCAAACAGTTCCATCTTGATGATGAATATTTTGCAGAACAATACGATCCAGAGGTGAGCTTAGGACACTTGAAGAGGTACACATTCAAAGAGCTTAGATCCGCGACAAATCATTTCAACTCCAAGAACATTCTAGGAAGAGGCGGATACGGGATTGTGTACAAAGGGCACCTAGGCGACGGAACCTTGGTGGCTGTTAAACGTCTCAAAGACTGTAACATTGCGGGAGGAGAAGTCCAGTTCCAGACAGAAGTAGAGACTATAAGTTTGGCTCTTCATCGAAATCTCCTCAGGCTACGCGGTTTCTGTAGTAGCAACAACGAGAGAATCTTGGTCTACCCTTACATGCCTAATGGGAGCGTCGCGTCACGCTTACAAGGTAATGCAGTTTCAAGAACGAAGATCCTTTTTGATTTCATTCTTGTGATCTTTAGCAAGATTCTTTATGGTTCAATCTTGCTGCAATTTCTGTTAGATTATATCCGAGGAGAACCGGCACTAGACTGGTCGAGAAGGAAGAAGATAGCGGTTGGTACAGCGAGGGGGTTAGTGTATCTCCATGAGCAATGTGACCCGAAGATTATACACCGAGACGTGAAAGCAGCTAACATTCTATTGGATGAAGACTTTGAGGCAGTTGTTGGGGATTTCGGGTTAGCCAAGCTTCTAGACCATAGAGACTCGCATGTCACAACCGCGGTCCGTGGAACCGTAGGCCACATTGCACCTGAGTACTTATCCACTGGTCAGTCCTCTGAGAAGACCGATGTCTTTGGCTTTGGTATACTTCTCCTTGAGCTCATTACTGGTCAGAAAGCTCTTGATTTTGGCCGATCCTCACACCAGAAAGGCGTTATGCTCGATTGGGTAAGTCTCTTTTACTCCGTCTCTTGCTTCACTTCTTGGAGGTATTGGTGGCAATTCTGGTTCGGTTCGGTTCAGTCTTGTTTGATAGAAAAGTTAAATTTCGGTTCTGTTTTTGTTCTTGAGACTCTGTTTGCATTCGGTTCAGTTTTAGATAAGGCTTTTGTTACAGTTCATTAGCATAATTTTACTAGTTACTTATTTATAACTGAAATGCAGTTTTACAGTTTGGTTTGGTTTATATTTGGTTTAGTATGGGTTGCAAGTCATAGACCATAGGAAGACTGAACCATGATATGGATTCGGTTTAGGTTTAATTGCGGTTTGGTTATGTTTTGGTGCTTGGTCTGGATTCGGTTCGGTTCGGTTATAGCTAGGTTTTGCTTCCAATTCATTAGCATTATCTTTAAAACATGGTTTGGTTTGGTTCGATTTGGTTGATTGGTCTGAGAAACGAGATTGTGAAAAATGGGCAGGTGAAGAAGCTGCATCAAGAAGGGAAACTAAAGCAATTAATAGACAAAGATCTGAATGACAAATTCGACGGAGTGGAGCTCGAAGAAATGGTTCAAGTTGCGCTTCTTTGCACTCAATTCAATCCATCTTATCGACCTAAAATGTCCGAAGTTATGAAGATGCTTGAAGGCGACGGCTTGGCTGAGAGATGGGAAGCGTCGCAGAACGGTGCTGCGGAGTCGCTGCCACCGCCGTTGCCGTCGGGGATGATGAGTTCTTCGCCGCGTGTGAGGTATTACTCCGATTATATCCAAGATTCGTCTCTTGTCGTCGAAGCCATTGAGCTCTCTGGTCCTCGATGATGAATGATGATTCATTTTTTTTTTCATCTTTTTTTTGGTTTCTTGGGTTCGTTTTTGCTTTGTTTTTGTTTTGTTTTTATAATGTTTTTTTTTTAACGTCGTTTTTATAATGTTTATATAGATGTGTTGTTGAGTGTAATTTTTATGTAAAAAAAAAATTAAATGCAAAAGAAATTGATTAGCCACATTACGTGAGTATTGTGATTTGTGACCAGTGTGTATAATAATATATCAGAATCCAACCGAAATTTTTAAAACTGAATCGATTTCTTTTGTTTTCATTGAAAACAGAACCGGTTAAAGCGGTTACAAATTTCTGTACCCAAACAACCCGATCGAATTCAAATGTAGTGCAACCGAACCGAATTCGAATATATCATAATTCATTCAATTTTTGATTACATTGCATTTCTTTTCTTTTTTTCCACTTGAAGGATATTTCATTGATAGGAACCAGGAAAAATTACAACGACATGTAGAGAACAAGGTGAAGGATCAAAAGCAATCAAGGTGAAGACCAAACCAAAAAAAACACCACGAGACCACAATTACCCAAACAGATGCGATAACCACCTCGGGGCACCGGCCGCAACGTATGATTGCCAACGATCCTCTCTAGTCACACTATTGACTATTCGGGACGCTCCCTCATTTGCCACATTAGATTCAAAGACTAAGGCTCCATTCCAAAAAGTGATTTAGAACTAAAATCAAAGCCCGAGAATAAAACTTGAAAGAAGGTCAAGAAGGAAGCGGAGAAACCGAATCAACAATATTCTTGTTCTCAACCGCAAAAACCACAGAGTCCCACTGCCCAAAGCAGACTGTCCAAAGTAGCATCCAAAAATGACTGCACCCTGACAAAAGATCTTCGTCCATAAAAAATTACCACTCCATTAACATCTCTTAGAATCCAGGACGCTCCTCCAACCTGTTTCCTCTTATTCCATGCCACACCAACATTGCATTTTACCCAAGCATTAGGCGGTGGAACCCAGTCCACAGACTGACTTCTCAAAACAGCATGGGTCCTTTGATCAATCGAAGCCTGAAACGACTGAGCATGTAACCATTCAGCAGCATCGTCCCTTACTTTCTTTACCGTGTCATATGCTCGATACCGAATCGGCGAATCCCTTGAAAGATGAATAAATTTCAATTCTTCCACAGTAACCAAAGATCCACGGGAAACAAGATTTGATATCCAGCGGCAACTCTTCATTCTTCCCCATCGAGAAAACAAAGTAAAGATTATGGTACACTGATTCCCCATGAAAACCATGTTCAGGCAAAGGAAAACCCGAACACGCCCATACTTGACGCGCCAGGGAGCAAGAGAAAAGCACATGGTTGATTGACTCCCCTTCTTTCCCACAAGTTTGGCATCTGTCGTCAATGTTTAAACCCCGAGATAACATTTTATCTCCCACTGGCACAGCATCACTAATTACCTTCCATAGAAAAGTCTTTATTTTTGGCGGGGCTTTGATAGTCCACATGAAATCCTTTATCCCAATCAAAGATGGCAGCATAGCCGCTTCCCTTAGGACCTCTTTGTTCGCTTGTTGGTACGCCACCCAATAACCAGTCTTAACTGAGTAAGACCCACTTTTCGTGTGATTCCAGCAAAAGAAATCCTCTTTGTTACACACTGGCTTGATTTTCATGATGAGAAGAATGTCTGCAGGGAAAAAATGCTCCTCTAGTTTATCCCTATCCCATTTCAATCGATCAGATCCCCCACTTTTAGCTCAAGATCCACCAGTATATTTTTCATAAGTGGGGCTCTCATCCTACCATCACAAATCCACGGGGAAGACCACACACTCAGAGACTTACCATCCCCCACCATGTGTCTCAATCCATGCACTAGAAGATCCCTCCCATGAAGAATACTCCTCCACGCAAAGGAAGGACGAGACTCCATATCCATGCACTAGAAGATGCGAATAGGCTATCTTTATCTTAAGTTATCCTCCACGCGTGCTTTGCCAGGAGGGCCTGATTAAAGACTTGAATGTCTTTGAACCCGAGATCCCCAAACTCTTTAGGAAAGCAAACTTTGTTCCATCCTATCCAATGCATCTTTCTCTTCTCTTCACAAGAGCTCCACCAGAAATCAGCCATCACACTTGACAAATTTTCACATGTGGTTTTGGGCAATTTGAAACAAGAAATCGCAAAGACAGGCATTGCCATGGCAACTGCTTTCAAAAGCACTTCCTTTCCTCCGTGGGATAACATTCTTGCAAACCATCCCGACATTCTGGCCTTCAACTTATCTTGAATGTACGCAAGCATTTCTACCTTTGAGCCACTGAAGCATTCAGGCAAACCCAAATAAGTTCTAGTACCTCCCTCTTTAGAAATGCTCAGCTGTAGTTGAATCTCGGTTCTTACTCCAATCTCAACTTGATCCCCAAACGTCAAGGATGATTTATCCAGATTAATGACTTGACCTGTCATCGCACCATATGAGTGAAGAATCTGGCTGAGATAAGTTGCCTGATCCATATCTGTTTTAATCAGAAAGAGGCTGTCATCGGCGAATAGCAAGTGGTGTATTGCCGGTCCTTCATCATCAAACTGCACATTGCATTTCATTACACAAAAAATCTATAGTGTAAATTAAAATTTTATTTTCACCTTATAATTTTTTAATGCAACACCAAACCGAAACCAAAAAAGTTCTTAATCGAACCGAACCAAAATTTGTCAAGATGAACTATGGATTCTGTTTTTCTAGAACCACGAAATCAGAAACCCAAAAAACCCGAACGGAATTTACAAATCAAAAAAATTATTAACCGAATTAAACCGGACCTCGTTCAAGCAAATCGGATTGTATCCGGTCTATCCGGTCAAAACGTGATTTTTTAAGTTTGGACCAAACTTGAAGCAAATCGGATTGTGGGGGGTGATTGGTTGAGGCTGTAACTGTAACTTTAAAAAATTTAAATTGGCTGTTAAAAATTTGAGTTTTAAATAATTATTGTGATTTAAAAAAAAATAAAAATTATTTTTTATTAACTTTGAAAAAAACAAACGAAAATAAGAGTAAAATCAATTATTTTGGCGGTGAGATTTTTAAGCAGATTTTTATGATGGTAGGAAGCATAAAATCTGATTGGAAAAAAACTTATTTTTAAAATTTTAAAACTAATTAAAGCCTCTACAGCCTCTACTGCTTATTTACCAATCGGATTCCAAACTTGCTTCGGCGAATTGGGGCCAAGTAGAGTCGTAAACGTGGAGAGTAATCGTGTGTGACGACAGAAGCGTGCACCTGCAACTGAGACCACATAATAATCGTCAGATCACGCGGCAACAAGCAATCGCAGCTAACGAGAATGCTGTCGCCTGTCGGTCCAAACTCTCGTGAGTCGTTCTTATGACACGTGGCTTAGATGCAGTCGGTGGTACTCTACCGTATTTTCTGGTCATTTAATTACCACGATCCCATTTAACTAAAAGTCAAAGTCATTTATTAGGTCATAAAAAAAAATTAAAATCATTGAAATGAGCAAACTTCATATACTAATTTGTTTGATCAGACCAGTTTACCACGATGGTTACCAATTACCACTATGGCACGATCCACCAAATTTCTAATTAACTTCATTAACCCATTAAGATTAATTTATTTTTATTGTACTTTCAGTATATTTCGGGGGATTTAATAATATGGTAATAATTTGATTTTATAGTTTAAACCCACATAATTTTCTAATTATTGAGATACTTTAAACATTCATTAACGAAGGGTCCTGAATTTAACTTTTGGCACACATCATCAATGGTGAAAAATCAAAATCGTGGTTATCTTCAAGAGAAACCGCTTTTCCCCCAAACTCAAAATCTAAATAGTCTCCCTCTCTTTTTACGAAAAGGGTCACTTCTGCAAACTCGAAACCAGATTTTTTTTTACCATTTTGTTGATTTTCAGTTTCTTCTCCAAGTCTCCATGTTCTGTTCACTGTAATTGCATTTGAACCAAGAAGAGATGGATTCGTCGAAGAAACTCCCGTTTCCAGACCAGATTTTATCTTCGAGAAGAAGAAACATCTTGACCAGATTCGGTCTAGGAATCGCTGCTTCTCTCGTTCTCCTCACACTTCTCTCTCTCACTAACTCCTCCTTCAATGTCCCTTTCGTCTCTCCTCTGCTTCAAGGTCTCAGAAGCTCCAATCTGAACATCCCTTCTTCTGCCAAGCAAGTGGACGAGAAGCCCGAAGTAGTAAATCTCACCGACCAAGTCCCAGATGTCAAAGTTCCAAGCTTTGATGCCGAGCAAAGATCTGGAGAAAAAGGAGATGCTGCTTCGAAGAATACAAGTTCCCCTGGAGAAGGTAAAGTTCCAAGCTTTGATGATTCGGGACAAAGATCTGGAGAAACAGTGAAGAATTCGAGTTTGACCCCTGGAGATGGTAAAGCCTCAGCCGCAAATGACCAAAACACCCTCGAAGCAAATGCTACAATAAGTGTGGGCGGCAATAATAGCTCAAGCTTGGTGTCTGATTTGGGAGGTAGATTTGTGCCTCCAACAAACTCAAGCGAAGAGAATGGCTCTGTGGCAGCAGATAGGAGCAGAGGTTCGTACGAGGATTGTGATATCTACGATGGGAATTGGGTGAGAGCTGATGATGAGACAATGCCGTATTACCCATCTGGTTCTTGTCCTTATGTAGACAGAGATTTCAACTGTCACGCCAATGGAAGACCTGATGATGCTTATGTTAAATGGAAATGGCAGCCAAATGGGTGTGACATTCCCAGGTAAAATCACAAACAAAGAAAGAGAAAAGCTTTCTAATTTTGTTCTTTTTATAGCTTGATTCTTGGTGTTCTTGTTGAAATAATGGTTTTAGTATGGAATTAGATTGTTGGTTTTTGTCTGATGAGTAGTGTACAATGTGTGATCTCTGTGTTGCAATGTAAAGGTTGAATGGAACTGATTTTCTGGAGAAGCTAAGAGGGAAGAAGCTGGTTTTCGTTGGGGATTCGATAAACCGGAACATGTGGGAATCTCTTGTTTGCATTCTTCGAAATAGCCTCAAGGACAAGAAACGAGTGTATGAGATCTCAGGGAGAAGAGAGTTCAAGAAGAGAGGCTTTTACGCTTTCAGATTCGAGGTGAGATATCGATTTTTTTTCTGCGGGGAATGCTTAAATACCATTCTAAAAGCTGCAACGATGTCTGTTTGCTTGATGTTTTTTTCAATCTATTTCCCTTGTTATTTGCAGGACTATAACTGCACGGTGGATTTCGTTGGCTCGCCCTTTTTTGTAAGGGAATCAAGTTTCAAAGGCGTGAACGGGACGACATTGGAGACGTTAAGGTTGGATTTGATGGACAAGACGACATCCATGTACCGAGATGCTGATATACTCATTTTCAACACTGGTCATTGGTGGACTCACGACAAAACAAAGCTAGGGTAATGATTCTTGAAAACAGAGAACCTGAACAAGAAGACCTCGTGGGTGCTTTTAAGTTAACAGTGGCTTTTGATCTTCTTTCGCAGAGAAAACTACTACCAAGAAGGTAACGTTGTGTACCCGAGGCTCAAGGTTCTCGAAGCTTATAAACGAGCTCTCACCACGTGGGCGAAATGGGTCGATAAGAACATCGACCGCAATCAAACCCATGTCGTATTTAGAGGGTACTCCGTTACACATTTCAGGTAATCCCCAGTCGACAGTACCTTTTTTTATTTACTGCAAAACGTGTTCTTGACTGTGTTCTCTTACAGAGGAGGGCCATGGAACTCAGGAGGACAATGCCACAAAGAAACAGAACCGATCTATAACACGAGTTACTTAAAAAAGTATCCTTCAAAGATGAGAGCTCTCGAGTACATCCTCCGTGACACAATGAAAACTCCGGTGATATACATGAACATAAGCCGACTAACTGATTTCAGAAAAGATGGTCACCCGTCTATATACAGGACGGTGTACAGGACGGAGAAGGAGAAAAGAGAGGCCGTGAGCCACCAAGATTGTAGCCATTGGTGCTTGCCTGGTGTACCGGACACATGGAACCAGCTCTTGTATGTTTCACTGTTAAAGGCCGGTCTAGCCTCTAAGTGGTAGGCTTAGAGTCCTTTGGCTTTGTATTATTATTGTTTGTATTGTTTTGCGGTTGTAAAGTATAAACGTAGCAAATCAAATCTCCCTTATAGAAAAAGAAAGGAGGATTTCCCTTTTTTTCGACCATATTTTTGTATCAATGCACCAAAAATAACATTTCTACTGGTTGCTACGGATTTGTGTATAAGCATTGCATTACTTTGGAACTAATGGAATTTGTATCCCATATGTCACATTGCATGGTTAAGTTTGAATTATAGAGCATCTCCAATGCTTAGAACCTCTAATGGTTTCTTAAGATTATTTTAATTATATATTTTGAAAATTTTGAAGTTAAGAACCTCATTAAGAATAATTAAAATTGGATGGCTCCAATGGTAGAACCCACTTGAGGTTCTTAAGAATAAAAAAAAATTATTTTGTTTAATTTATTAAATATTTTATATTTTGTAAAACTTTAAAATTATTGAATTTCATAAAATTGTAAACAAACATTACAGCATATTAAAAAAAGAAGTACAAAGCATAAACGGAAAAGATTATCGCATGTAGGCTCGTTTTTTCTTTGACTTGGCTGCTTCTTGACGAGCACCATGATGATTGAAAAGATTATCGCATGCTTGATCTAAAACTTGATTGAAGTATTCATCCAACGTTTCGTCGAAATTATTATGGGAAGAAGATGCCATTTTGTGTGATAGATTGTTGTAAGAATGTTGTGTTTCTTATTTTGAGAAAATAGTGAAAAGAAAGAATTTGTTATCTGGAATAACAAGTAACGATTGAAGAGAATTTTTGTTCATTTCTTTTATGGTTTGGAGAAAATAAAAGAAAGAGAGTGTCGATTAAAGAGAATTTTTGTTCTAACGATTGAAGAGAATAAGAGAGTTTTTGATGAAAAGTGTCAAAACTGTGGTATATATAATGAATAAAGTGTGTCGAACCATATAAAAAACAAAGAGTGTCACATGGGAATAGCAAAGAGTGTCACATACAAAAAAACAAAGAGTGTCGAACCATATCACTAAAAAAAGTTGTCTTTTGAATTCTTAGACAACCTCTTGGAGTTGTGAAACCAAAACATAAAAGCTATCCAAGCCCATGCAATCATATTTAACTTGCCAAATTATCTTTTAAATAGAATGATATATGAAGTGTGTAGTTCTTGTTGACACGCAAAAAAACAAATCAAATTACAAACACGTTAACTTACAAAGTTGGAAACACAAATCTGATATGAAAAAAAGTCAACAAAAGTTGTCACTCTTTGTTGCGTCATTGGAACCGTCCGGTTTATCTATGAGCCCGTGTTCCTCAGCGATTCGCAACCTTTTGGCCTCTACCAATGCTGCGAGCACCATGTTGAGGCTTGCGAGCACCATCCCAGCTCCTATTCTCTGGAGCATTGTGATCCCAAAAGGCTTTTTGGTAATCAATCTGGCTATTAAAAAATATTGTAACCTGATGAAATCACGAAGATTTTCCAAATCAAAGTACAAGAGAACATAAATGGTAGATTCAAAGAAACTCCTAAAGCTGCAAGTTTGCAGAGAAGAGTATCTTATAGAAACCTACTCCTTGGTGATGGAAACAGATACTGGTTAATCAAAATCTAGAGCCTCATCAATGCATACTTCCAAAGCTAGTGACCTAAATTGAACATCGAACTACAAAGATCAAATTTACAAAACTAGATTCTTTCCCTCTATTCAATAACACAACATCACCAGCAATTCAATCAGTTGTTAAATTGGCATCTGAAGATCCAAACACTTCCAGGGATGATTATGTGAAAGTATGGTATGAGATGTTAGTATTACCTTAGAGACATGTTCCAAGGTAACAGCCTCTGGTATTATTGGTGTTCTTAGCCTGACTTGAACATAGCCATTGCTTCCTTTCAGAGGGATACACTGTCCAGGCTCCCCGAAACTCGGAGTTAACATCTTAGCCGCTTTGCTATGAACCCGTCGCCTGCTTGTCCCAAACCAATTAACCCCACTTCCAACAAGATAAGGATCCGAATGATCCATCACAAAAGCCCCACCAGACGCTAATGCATAGTCTACCCGGCCAAGGCCATCTGCAGCATGCTTTCCAATCTCTTTCTCCACTATGTCACGAGCATACGCCCTCAATTCATCAATGTCGATATCGCTAACAGAAGAATCATGCACCTTACCCTTCTTCAATTCCTCGTAAACCCTCTCTAATTCCTCTCTAGACACCAAAGGTTTAGCATTGACTTCGTCTACGGAAGCCTGTAGTGTCTCTGTCCTAGACTCTATCTTCTTCAACTCAGCCTGCAACGCAGAAGATGTGGAATCGATTTTCTGCCTAATTGCTCTTGTTTCGCTTTCCATCTTCTTATAAAAAAACTCGACTTGGACCTGCATCATCTTCGTCGTGGTCTTCACTAGACCATCGACTGCCGAAATCCGGCTCTCCAATTCCGAAAGCACCATCTCCGTTTCAATTGGAAAAGTCGAGGAAGACAGAGGCGTATCCTTCAGAGCCACTTTCCTAATCAATTGAATCAACCCAACGAGTAACAGAAGAGCCCCAAACTGCTTCGCGAATACCCTAACCACTCTCTTCCACTGCGTCTTCTCCGTCTTGGTCCCCTGAGCCTTTCGCGTTCGACGCTGCGTGGCGGTCGTGTTAGTCCCCGTCGCGGCGGATCCCGATTTCCTTGTCACCGGACCCACGTCGTAGCCGTCGGGATCTCTCAGCGGCAGCCTCAGAGCGAATCAGATCCCGGCTCGTTGTTTGATTGATCGGAGTTTTTCTCCATCTTCACACTCAGAGATAAAGAGGGAGAAAGAGAGAAGGCCGAGTGGGAGAGAGAATTGAGGATATTTTTTTTCTCCTTTTCTCTAAAAAAAATATTAGCCAATAGAAATGAGACATCTAGGGGGTTCTTACCAATTCTAAAATCTCCATATTCAGAACGGATTCTAATGTTTTAATTTGTTTTTGATTTTCTTTTTCCCATTTTTTCCTAAGAATCCCATGTTTAGAGCCTTCATTGGAGGTGGTCTAAGGAGTGCTGCTTCCTCAGGTATATTTAAAAGGGAATTTATTAACAAGATCGGATCTCGATCTTAAACTTTTGCTTTGTTGACTTTTATTGCTTCCATGACGATGAGAGAGCTCAAGCATGGCTCCCATGAATGCGTGTTGATCTCGCCCGAGATTGTCGAAAACGGGATCTGCAACATTTGCTTCAAAGATGAAGCAGTGGAGTTCACATGCATCCCTTGTAACTTCGATCTATGCCAAAGTTGCTCCAACTTACCTCAGAATGTATCACACGAATTTCACTCGGAGCACCCTCTTGAGTTCTGTCTCCGAAAACTTGATCAGAAACCTCAACACATCATTTGCTCCGGATGTGGAACCATGTCTTCAGACTCCTTCTACAAGTGCAAAGAATGCGAGATCTCCCTTGATCTAGAATGTGGGCTCCTGCCTAACATTTTCAGAAGCTGGGATCTCAAAGAAGAACTTCATTACAGCCATGCTCACTTGCTTAAAAGGTGTAGACCAGGTCTTGACGCCAGAGGATCTTGTTTGTTGTGTGAGCTTCCACTCTCTCCCTCTGTGATATGTTACGGTTGCGTTCATTGTTACTCGTTTGTTCATGAACGCTGCTGCATTGATGATCTTACCATTGAGATTCAACATCCTGTGCATCCGGCACACCCTCTTAGCCGCCTCGATTACATTCAACATTGTAATCCTGGAGTATCTTGTGATGGATGTGGATACAAAATCCGCACGGTCCCGTTTGGTTGTCTAGAATGCCAATTCTATTTTCACATGAGGTGTGCAGATTCTTTGTTGCGAGGTTTAATTCATAAGTCTCATCGTGACCACAAATTGTTTTATGTAGCTGCTCATGATCCTAGAGACGTATTTAGAAAACGTCCATGTCAAGTATGCAGGAAAAGTGATGTTACCTCTCTTCAATCGTATTATCACTGCGTCGAATGTGGTTTGAAGTATCATTTTGAGTGTCTTGATATACCTCAGTCTTTGGTTAAGAGAAAATTCCACATCCATCCACTTGTTTGCGAAGTTTTCTTTGCTAATGATGATGATTCTTTAGAATATTGTGGCGTTTGCGAGACAATAGTACATGTAGGACATCATGCTTATTCCTGCAAAGAATGTGATTTTCTTGGCCACATCGAATGCATTGTACGCAAGGTGATTAATATGTTATTAACTATAATTCTTTTCATTCTTAATTAATGGAAAATTTTGATGAAGAAGATGATGGGCTACTCTTACTTGTAATCAACAGGAAACGCCTTCGCCATTGTACTTGAAAGATCTATATTCTTGTGGTAAAGACGTCGCAAGAGGAAAGAAACAAGAAGACTGTGAAACCAACAAACTTGAAAACAAACTTGAAAACAAACTCATGGTATGGCTTTATAGTATTTGGTACGTACTAGTGAAAGAAATCTTTATTTAGACTAATATTGTTAGGTACTTCTTGCAGGTTAATGATGTCGGACATATTCATGTGCTGCGATCGACCAAAGTGAAAGATACAAATTGCACAATATGTTTTGAAAAGATATTTGGTATCTCATGGGATTGCGAGACATGTAAGTTCCATGCACATGATTACTGTGCAAAGCTGGCCCAACCATCAAGGCATCGACTTCATTACAACCATGACTTGACACTCCTGCCAAGTTATCCTACATGGTTCGTTATGAACTGTGATACTTGCAGAGAGAAAATAAACGGTTTCAATCTCTTCTGTCGCATATGCAATTTAATCACTTGTATAAAGTGTGTGGCAAGATTTAACCAGCTTCTTGGAGTGTTGCATAAGGGGCAGAAAGTCATTGGAACCACAGAAGAAAAATGTTCAACATCTAAACATGATTTGTTTCAAGTTATGGTATCGAGGTCGTATCCGATTGCTTGCACTATTTGTGATCAGAGACTTTGTGGGAAAGTTGTGTCATGTATGCAGTGTGGAGAGATATATTACGCAGATTTTGAGAGAAAGAAGCAAAAACTTGGTAGGGTCAAAGTTTTACCCAAATAAAACAATACTGTAAATGCACAGCAATGCAGTTGTAATACAAAAGGTTATCGAATCCCAAAGGAAGTGATTGTTACACTATGGTTTCTAGATTCAAATTATGCTAAGTCGATTTCAGATGAATGTAAAACGAAACAAATAAATTAAAAAGCAGTGAGAGATTGATTTAAGGTTCTTAAAATTCAATGAGACAAAACGGCAGGCAAGGATGATTCGCAGGTTAAATCCGAGAATGCAGAATGTATACTATCAGGGAAATTATTATGAGCCGTCTAGAACTCGAAACACAGATTTAAAACTAATCAACTCTCATCGCAGAAGTTATCTATCCCTAAATATCAGAATTCCAAATCTCTTTATAAATCCTATCAATTCAGGCAAGCATTAAAAACAGGTTCGATTGTTCACAAAATCCCTAGACCAAATCTCTTTGCGAGTAGGAATTTTGCTCACCTAACACTAGTTCTGGTGATTAACAATGCTCTCGCATCTATTAAACAACCTAGGGTTTGATATCTAGGTGATCAATCAAGAAATCAATAATAGCGCAAGTCCAGGTGAAGAACCGATTGATTTTTCCCTAACAATATAGCAAATCTACAAACTCCTATTCAACCCTAAATCACCCTTACCTAACTAGCAAATTACTCAGACATAGAAATTGAAACACAAATCATGGCTGAATAATACTGCATTAAAATAAAAAGAGTATTGATACAAGGGTTCGAAATCTTCTCTAGAAGAGTGCAGAATTGTCTCCCTCAAAGCTCTGGATCAATCTCCTCTCAAAGTCTCAATGAAAAATTAAGATAAAAGCTAAACAATGTCTTAGAAAAGATAAATAATCTCTGAAACACGAAAAGGACTAAGTTGCAACATTAAAAACTTCTGGGCCAAAATTGTAATTCCAGAAAGTCTTCAAAACTCCGCGTCTAACTCCGACTTCGCGATCGGTGTCGATCGACACTAGGCCAAAAATATCACTCCGAGTTCACGTATTCAGCAGCTCCTCCAAAACACTCCAAAAAGCTTCAGATCCTCCAATTGTGCTCCAAACGTTCCCGATCCTGCAAAGACTCTAAAAGACTCGAAAAATACGAAAAAGACTCTATAAACAAAGACTATATCATGGTCAAAAACACGGAAAAACCATGATATATCAATATATCATCCTCGTTGTATTGAAGTTTGGAGACAAACGCCACACAGACATCCTAAGCACTCTTGTCACACGCTTCTAATGAGACTGATCAATGGATTCAAGTGCATTGCATGCAAGCTGGATATTGTAAAGTATGGTCTTTCTTGCTTAGATTGTTCAGTCGATTTTCATATTGAATGCAGCAAAGAAGTTGTATCAGGAAAGAACAAAGTTCACAAGCATACTTTCTATAACTTTTGGATTGATGACTCGAGGGTGGCTCGAGCCTGTAGTGTTTGTGGTAGATCTTGTGGTTCGTCTTTCTACGGCTGTATTTATTGCAACTTCTGCGTCCATGGAGAGTGTCTTGGATTTCCAGCTATTGTAAAGTCCCAAAAGCATCAACATACTATCTTTGAAGCCCATCACTGGCACAGGGATCCGTGTGCTATCTGTAGATTAGGTTGCTACGGTAAGAGCTACTCTTGCTTCTACTGCAAGGACTTGTTTCATCAGAAGTGTATAATGTCCGATTTAATATTTGGTTCTATAAACTAAATCAATTTTTTATTTTCATTTTATGGATTTAAGCATTTTGTATTTTCCGATATCACACAGGATGATCGTGAAGCTGCAACAGAAGAAGAACAGCTTGGAGACATATATTTTATGTACATTGAGCGCCTTCTCTTAGACACGTTCATGGAAGAACAAGAACCAGATTTCTTTTAGTTTGTTAAAATAAGGTAAGTGGTAGAGGAGGTGACCATGGACATGGAAAGTGATGAACAAAACGGTTTGGTGTTACTAGTTAGATTCTGCCTGCCTCCCTCTATGGAAACTAAGTAGTGCAACTTCTATTATCTGATGTTACACCTCAAAATACTCTCGTTTTCATTTTATAATGTTTAGAATCGATTTGGTGGACTGTGTTTGTGATATGTTTATTTTCTTGATTTGCTTTTGTGTTTACCTTTTAGAGTGACGATGTTGTGCATGTGCTACTTTTTTTTTTTGAACTCCTTTTTATTATCTTTTAGAAACATTTGCAATTTGTTTTTATACTAATTTCTTAATATATTTTTTTCTTAATGCACCGGGAGTACTCATTATATAGGATTCAAATAATTCAATGTTTACCTCTGGATGATATTAAGCACATTCTAAAACAGAGAAACATTGCTTACCCTTTATATTTGAATTCGGTGGATTAGCAAAGCTTTTGACCACTGCCACAATTAAGGTCTACAGTTAAATCCTATGGTGCAAAGAATCATCAATTTCAAACTACTTGATTTTGACCTATATAGTGCGATGTTTTCTTCGTGATGTTATTAATTCAACACTACAAGAAATCAGGCCAAAACCGAGGGCCAAAACCGTTGGAAATCCGTCGGAAATGGCTATTTCCGACAGATTTCCGACGGGAAATGATCGTCGGTTAGAGGTGGTCGGAAAAAAAAATCCGTCGGAAACCCGTTGGAAATTTCCAACGGGTTTCCGACGGCTCATTTTCCGACGGATATTCCGACGGACTTCCGATGGTCAACAATACCGATGGATTTCCGACGGATAGTTTTGTTCCAACGGATTTCCGACGGAATTTTTTTCCGACGGATTTCCGACGGAATTTTTTCCGACGGATTTCCGACGGAATTTTTTCCGACGGATTTCCGACGGAAAGCGGTTCCGACGGATTTCCGACGGATATAGTTTCCGACGGATTTCCGACGGATTTCTTTTCCGACGGATTTCCGACGGATTTATTTCCAACGGATTTCCGACGGATTTCTTTTCCGGCGGATTTCCGACGGAGTATTTACCGACGGACTTCCGACGGATCTTATTTTCGGTTACCGACGGATTTCCAACGGATTCTTCGGTATTTAAAAAAAAATATAATTGCAAATTAAAACTAATTTTATATTAAAAATATAATAAAAATTAAAATGAAAATTATAATTAAAAATTTAAAATTAATAAAAAGAAAATCCAGAACTAAATTTTTAATAATACAAAACGAAAATAAAGAAATTGTTCAGATTGAAAAAAAAACTACGATGATGAAAAATCCGAGAACTTCGACATCATGTACGTCTCAATGTTCTTGAACTTTTCTCGGTATGTCGTACTATCGTTGCGCAACTCCAGAATCTCTTTGTCTTTCTCCTTAATAATCCCCTTCAGTGTCTCGAGTTCTTCGACAATATGCGAAGATTGCGAGAAAGCCGAAGAAGTAGATCCGTCCGGAGTAACCAGATTGCCTAAACCAAAAACACGGCCTTTCTTGACGGGAAGTTCCTAGAAAACAAATTACAATGTTAGTTAAAAAAAAAGAAATTGAAAAAAAAACGAAAAAAATAAATGAAAGTAGTAAAAAAAAAATACTTACCTCAAGAACCATTTGGTTTATCTCTTCCCGAGTTAACTGGACGGATTCAGTTGAACCTTCTTGAGAGAGTTGAGTGATGCGTTCGTCACGCTTTTGTTTCAGCGTCTCGACCCATTCCCGCGCCATCAAATCTTGAACTTCTTTGGTTGTTTTGTTGGTGTGAGTGACTTCTAGCATTTCAATCCAATCCGGCTCCACTCCTCCGTTTTTAGCCGTCTACAAAATAAATAAATAATTTTTATTAGAAAAAAATAATTATAAATTGAAATAGATAATTAAAATAAAATTTACCAGGTCTTCGTGTGTGGCGTCGTATGTCAGAGGACCGTTGTTGTGCGTCGCTATTCCCTTGCCACCTCGTTGACTATTCCGGTTCTTCGAGTTTGTTGATGAAGTGGCTTTTGTCTTGGGCAACTGCCAATACACTTGCAAATCTTCCCAAACCTTCTTGTTCAACCCCTTCGGCTTCTCCTTGCCCGTTTCCCATCTCTCCTTCCACTCGCACATGTGTCGTGAGTAACTAAGCGTAGCCTGCTTGTCAAAAGCTCTTCGAACTTCTTCGGTTAAATCGGGGTGCCAGTTGTAATCTTGCTGCGAGTTAAAAATTCAAAATAATATTAGTATAACGTAAAGAGTGAAACCTAAAAATTGTAAAATTAAAAATTAAAAAATGTTGTGTACTTACAGTAAACGAACGAAACCACAAGTTTTGAATTTCCCGCGGAATATCTCCGTATGTGGGCCACGCATGATCAAGCTGACTGTGGAGCATCTTCAAAATGGATTTCGTTATTCCACAATTTTTGGCCCGAAACCTTAAAAAAAAATACATTAGTATAAAACTAAAAAAAAAAAAAAAATTAATTTAAAATAAATAAAAGAAGAAAATATTACCAAGTTGCACCATTAAGGCGTTGCGGGTGGAGCCTTCTGATATGTTCTCGACCCGGCTGAAGGAGACGCTCGTTAATCGAGATCGTAAACGCAGCAGCGGAAGACTGTGAATCGGGAACTCGGGTTGGTGATCGAGTCGATGTATCTAAAGAGCTAGCCCTTCCATGACTCTGCGGGTCACGAGAACTCTGGGAAACAAAGCTTCGATATTCGGACCTTGTAAAAAAGTAAAAGTTAGTAAAGTTAAATAATAATTCTGTAAAAATAATTTTTATAAAATTAAAACGTTACAAGTAAAATATTATAACATTTGTAAAGTTTAAAAAAAATTATAACTAATATAAAAAATAAATAAATCATATAAAAATTCACAAAAATAGTATCTATAGTTCAAAAAATAAAATAAGAACTAAATAATTTATAAAAAACCTAAACTCCTAATTACAACTTCTAAAAACGCCAAACAACAACCGGTAACTCGTTTTTAAAATTTTTAACTAGTTTAAAAAATTGTCAACAAATTTTTATAAATAGATTTAAAATAAATAATTCATAAAAAATTCAAAAAATTAGGTTCTATAGTTCTAAAAATAAAATAAAAACTAAATAATATTCAAACAACCTAAACTCCTAATTACAAATTCTAAAAACGCCAAACAACAATTTTAAACCAAGATCCAAGTAGTTTGTAGAGCCATTCAACTAAAATTGTTCTCTAAACTCTATCAATCACCATGTATTATCTCTAACTTCTCTAATTTTCGCAAATCTAACTACCTAATCAACAAAATCTATACAAATCTAACTACCTAATCAACAAAATCTATAGAAATCTAAATCGCTACAACATATAATAAACAAGAAGAGTTGAAAACCTTACATGATAGATGGAGGAGATGCGCGAATCGGCGGAGAACAAGCGGCTAAACGGCGGTGAAGAATCGGCGAAAATGGAGGTGAAGAGGCGATTTTGCGAGATGAAGAAGAAGAAGCCCTCGGCCAAATTATATAATAGAATTTCCGACGGATAAATCGGTCGGATATCCGTCGGTTTCCAAAATTAATGGCGGCCCACTTTCCCGCGTGCGTGAAAAAGAGGCGGTGACCCTAATTCCGTCGGAAATCCGTCGGAAATTTCCGACGGTTTTCCGACGGAATTTAGTTCTTTTGCATGTCCCCCGATTGGCCAGATATTCGCTAAGTATAGGGGTGCGATTGAACAACCGTCGGAAATCCGTCGGAAATTTCCGACGGATTTCCGACGGAATAGGGTTTAGGGTAAACCAATTCGACTTACAATCTTATTTTTGTAATCTTAAACCATCGAATTATTAATAAAACTAAAAAATTTCTTATAAAACAATATTATATAAACTAAAAACTTAATTTTTTAAAAAATCAAGTTTATCTAACAAAACTCATCACACTTAACATATAAACTCTTATATTTCTACTTCATATGATAACATGCTTTTTAACATATTTTACAATTTTGTTCTTTTTTAACTTTTGAACAATGTTTGAAGCTAATTGATTTGTTATATCATATTGAAAATGTGTTTAAGAGTTATATTACTTATCTAAATATAATTTGCACCCACTAAACCACAAAACCGTCGGAAATCCGTCGGAAATTTCCGACGGATTTCCGACGGGTATGTAAATTTTGTCGCCCACATTCCGCCAAGGTGATTTAACAGCTAAACGTGGCAAAATAAGAAGACCCGTCGGAAATCCGTCGGAAATTTCCGACGGATTTCCGACGGGTCTTCTTATTTTTCCATTTGTTTCTAATAGAACAATAATTTCCTTCTTGAAATATATATAAAAACTTTATTTAGTAAATTAAAGTAAAGTTTATTAAAAATAATTTTACAAAAGCGCTTATAAATTACCGTCGAAAATTTCCAACGATTATTCGTATTTTACCATTTAATTCAGATATAACAATAATTTGCGTATTGAAAAATATATAAAAACTTTATTTAGTAAACAAAAGTAAATCTTCTTAAAAAAAAAATATTTATTTTACAAAATTGCTTATAAATTACTCCGACTCTGAACGATCATCTGACGACGCTGAATCTGAATCTTCATCAAACTCTCCGACATCATCCTCTGAATCTTCAAATACCTCATCATCTCCGTCAACGGTTAAATCAACCACAAGGTCAACATGAAGGGAATTATCAATCGGACCCAAGATACCAATTGTGTTTTGCTGCATCGGTTCGCCATCAGACACTCCATAAACTCTTCCTCTTGGGGTTATCGAAGTCACTGTGATCCAAGGATCTTGCTTATTTTGAACACGAGGATAGCGAATGTAGGAAACTTGGTCGGCCTGTGAACCAAGGATGAATGGATCATATTTCATAAGTCTTTTTCTCGAATGAACTGATGTAACGCCGAATTCGTCATGTCGTACCCCTCTTCCGAGAATTGGATCAAACCAATCACAGTAAAATACAATGCACCTCAAATCGATCATTCCCGGATAGTGAACTTCCAAGATTTCACGCAGGATACCATAGTACACAATATCACCGGATTGGGAAGATAACCCATAATCACAAGTTGGCCTCGTCCGTCCTTCACGTTTAATCTTAAAAGCATAACCACGGGTACAATACATTGGATACGCCGTTACGATAAATAGAGGGCCGTTCACCAATTCTTGTAACCACGTGGGAAATGAGTGTCCATTAGCAGAATTTTGATTAACCTGTAAAAAATCAATACCATACAATTAAAGTTCATGTGTTAAATAAAACATTTGAATTTGTCACTCATCAAATTAAATACACTTACGTGATATCTCAACCAACGTGCAAATTCTTCTTGTTTGAGACTGTCTAGTTCATCCTCCGTGTAATGAGGATATTCGTCTCGTATAAGAGACATGTAATACCTGTGAATAAACCAATAAATTATTTAATATTACAATTAATATTCATTAATTTTATAGTAACTAAATTCATTGAAATTTTTTATTACCTTTCATACTCAAGAATTTCCTCACAGTTTGTGAGAATGTACTTATGCAAGTGCTCGTGCTCCTCCTCAGTAAGTCTTCGTGTTTTACCTTTTCCACTTAAACGACCGACTTGGGAAAAGATATTAGGGACATACACTGGATACATTGGTCGTTCTCCTCCATCGTCGTGTCTAGCAGGTTTTCGACTCTTCGTTTGGACTTGTGGTGCAAAGTAGTAACTCGCAAAGTTTGAGGTTTCTTCATTGATACTCTGTGAAACAATAGAACCTTCAACTCTGCTTAAATTTTTCACCTTTTTCTTCAGATGAAACATATACCGCTCGAATGGATACATCCATCTGTACTGAACGGGTCCACAAAGTGCTGCTTCTCGAGGGAGATGAATTGGAAGATGTTCCATAACATCGAAGAAGGACGGTGGAAATATCTTCTCCAGATTGCATAGTATACTCGGTATCTTCTCCTCCAAACTACTGATACCCTCAGCTGTAAGTGATCTCGCGCATAAATCACGAAAGAAAGCACCAATACCTGTAATTTAGATGATAATACATGAACATATAGTTGAACATATAATCTTACCATACAAAAATAACATAAAACAGTGGAAATATACCTGCAATTGCTTCGTGAACTTTTTGTGGTAGAAGCCCAGAAAATGCAAATGGAAAGAGCCGCTGCATTACAACATGACAATCATGACTCTTCATACCAGACAATCGTCCCTCGCTACTATCAACGCAATTACGGAGATTAGATGCATATCCGTCCGGAAATCTAACACTATGCATAATCCAATCGAAGAACTCTTGTTTTGCTGATGCATTCAATCGAAATACAGGGATTGGACCTTTCCCATTCGCCTTAACATGCAACTCTTTACGAGAACAAATTTCGGGCAAATCCAATCTAGATTTCAAATTATCTTTTGTCTTCCCTTGGACATTTAGAACCGTATTCATTATGTTCTCGAAAAAATTCTTCTCAATGTGCATGACATCTAGATTATGCCTCAACAGATGGTTCTTCCAATATGGTAAATCCCAAAAAATACTCTTTTTATGCCAATTGTGTTGCACGCCATAACCGTCAACTGGATGATGTCCCTTACCACCACAATCAACTGTCCTCTCAGCACCAAAATCTCTCAACTGTGTCAACATATAATCACCGTCTATCTCAGGAGGTGGAGCATCAAACACTTTTTTGTTCTTCTTAAACAAGGTCGTACTCCGACGATATATGTGGCCCATTGGTAAAAATCTTCTATGACAATCAAACCAACACGTCTTACGACCATTCTTCAATTGGAATGCATCAGTGTTATCTTGACAATACGGGCACGATAACCTTCCATGCGTCGTCCATCCAGATAACATACCATATGCTGGGAAATCGCTTATCGTCCACATAAGTACAGCACGCATCATAAAATTCTGCTGACAGGACACGTCAAACGCTTCAACACCATGCTCCCATAATAGTTGTAGCTCATAAATCAATGGCTGTAAGAACACATCAAGTGATCTTTTAGGATGCTCAGGGCCTGGTACGAGAATGGTGAGAAACAAAAACTCTCGTTTCATGCACAACGATGGCGGCAGATTGTAAGGTGTCACAATAACTGGCCATAAGGAATATTGCCTCCCATGCTTCCCAAAAGGGTTGAAACCATCTGTACTTAATCCGAGGTACACGTTACGCCGCTCATGAGCAAAACTAGGATATACTGATTGAAAATGCTTCCATGCTTTTGCATCTGATGGATGTGCAATTTCCCCCTCCGTTGTATGCTCCGCATGCCATCTCATAGGACCAGCTGTGCGCTCAGATTGATATAACCTTTTCAACCTCTCTGTTAGCGGCAAATACCACATACGTTTATATGGGATTGGAACTCGTCCACTAGTTTCCTGAAAGCGAGGTTTCCGACAGAAGCGACATGCCGACCGGTCTGAGTCTTCTCTCCAATATAGCATACAGTTGTCGATGCACACATCGATCATCTGATACGGCAATCCAAGACCGGCTACAAGTTTCTGTATCTCATAATATGAACCTGGTGAAATATTATCTTCTGGCAACATGTCTCTTACATAATCAGCTATCGCATCCACACAATCCTCAGATAGATTATAATCCGTCTTTATGGTCATCAGCCTAGTTGCAGATGATAAAGGCGAAACTCCATCTCTACATCCTTTGTATAAGGGATGCTTAGCTGCATCTAACATATCAAAAAATCTCCGCGCTTCTAAATTAGGTTCCTCTACTCTATTTTCATCCACAACATGCGACGATATATTTTCCCGAAATGCATCGTTCACCATCTGAAAAGTACCTATGTTTTCAACTTCCGTTCTAGGTTCCTCTAACCTATCCGCAACATATTGTTCACTAGTACTACCATAATTCACCATTGAATCATTTTCTCCATGCATATACCAAATCTTGTAACCCGGCATAAACCCTCGCCTTAATAAGTGATTCCGTACAGAGGAAACCGAAATAAATCTATGATTCTGACATTTAACACAAGGACAATACATTTTACCAGATTCCAATGTAAGCTCCTGGTTTGATGCGAATTCCATGAATTGTCTAAGACCTTCTGCAAACTCTTCCGTAATTACGCCGGTTTCTTGATGATTTTGAGGTTTGTCCATCCAAGAGCGAAAATAATTAAAAGAATTTGAAAAAGACATTTTTATTTTATATGGAAGCTATTTAGTAACAGAAACTCGAAAATGGTGGGGGGAGAAATGTAGATAATTTTGTGGAATTGTGAAGAATGGTGGTGAGATGTGGTTGGTATTTATAACGACATATCCGACGGATTTCCGACGGATTTCCGACGGATTTCCGACGGATTTTAATTCACAACGGCTATAATAACGGATATATCTAACGGCTATATTAACGTCTATATTTCCGACGAAATTCCAACGGAGTTCCGACCAATAGATTTCCGTCGAAAATCCGTCGGAAATTATGTTAATTTCCGACGGATTTCCGACGGAAAAAGTCTCTCGGAAATTATCCGACGGATTTCCAACGGATTTTTTATTGATCGGAATTCTCTCGGAAATCCGTCGGATATTTCCGACGGATGTATATCCGTCGGAAATGCCGTCGGTTTTCAACATGTTTTCTTGTAGTGCAATGTAATTCTTGTCGGTGAGTCTCTTATAGTCCTATACTAGCAAGATTTTCACTGGACAAAACATTCTGATAAAAAGGAATTAGATTCTCGAAGCCCAAAGAAAATATTGAGAGAATCTTGTAATTAATCTTAAAAGTTTCCAACTAACTAATCATAGTCCGTTTTGAAATTGTTTCATGATTACAAAAGTGATGATGAATTAGTGAATATTTTGGATATTCGGATCAAATATCTACCTAAATCCAGGGTAACACCAAAGACAAAACCATGATATATATAAAGGTGACTAAAAAAAACACCAAACATAGAAAGAGAATCATCACATAAATTCATTTCACGGGGAGCGTGACTATCCTTTCACCTGGAGAAGAGATTTTGAAAATGTCGGATCTCATGCAGTAAAAGTCGTCCAAGAAATGGGCACTCCTCTGAATCCATTAATGCTAGCTACCACAACATTAGCCAAGTCGATTTTGAAAGTGCAGTCAACACATACCCTTTCTCTGCCCAAACTGATAACTTCGCTTCCAAAACCATAGAAGGCACGTGAAAGTTTCTAACCCTAACCAACAATATTATGGTAGCACTGACAACGTTGATAGGAAATATTCTTTTAAAATACCAAATTTTAGTTTAGTTCTTCAAAGATGTCACACCCTTTTTTTTCTCTAGAAATTCTTCATATATTTGTGATAGCCTTCCTAGATCCTTTCGATGGTTTCCTCAAAAGTTTCCTAAGATTTTAATATTTTTAAAATAAAATATTATTTATGACATTTTATGATATCTTTCAAAAGTTTTTTTAGTTTTATAAATGGAGTTACTTGGTTTTGGATAAAATTTGGGAAATGAAGTTTCTAATGTCAAGTTACATAAGATTCAAACTTAAAACCAATTGGTAATTAGTTGATTGGCCATATTTTTAAATATTACTTAACATTCCAATTTTCTATACGTGGAATGTTATTTTTAATATGATTCTTCGAGATTATGGCTCTTTTCGGATCTATTATGGATCTGATTTAATTGCGTGGATCAAACTCTGATAACATGTTAAATTACACGTGATTCAAACTCAAAACCAATTGACAATGAGTTATTGGTTCATGTTTCTTACTAATTATTTAATATCTCATGTTATTCCCTAATATCTAACATTTAGCTAGTAACAAATTGTTTCACAAATATGACAGACAAATATCCAAAATTAAGAAACGAAAAGACTAATTATTTTTCCGGCTAAAAAAACTAGAAAAATATTCCTGTAAGTTTGTAACTAATTAGTGCTTGATTTCTCGCAAATTAATGGGAAGACAGTGTAAAATGTTTTAAAAATGAATTTCCAAAACTACCATATTTAAAATATATTCAGAATTTAAATGACAAATATCACCATCACTTTCTCAATCTTGGTGGATTCGCAAATTATGCTCCAGCCGCTACCATCGTTAAGGTTGAAAGTTTTATCCTACGATATAATCAAGCTATTTCAAACTATACATGGTTTATTGGTTTTTACATATATGGTGCAATGATTTTATTCATGATGACTAGCTACATAAAAAACTCTTTGTCGTTGAGTTTCCTAATAGCAATATTCCCTGGTTGGGAAATATAAAAGGAAGATTTTTTGTATCTTAAAATTTTCCAACCGTAGTAATTATCTTGGAACATATATTACCGGAAAACAAACTTATAACTTTAATAGAAAAATTATTTTCATATCATGGTTAAAAGTAAAACAAAGAAAAATGAATTAACAAACAAAATGGCAGATAGAAAGTTATACTCTTTTAATCTGTGAACAACATATATTAAGTAACATGCATCATCAAATTCCCCAATCATACTCTATAAAAATTTAAAATTTCCAATAATTTTATAAGTATAATTGTAACATTCAACGACTAGAGTTTCCCAAAATGTAACTCCAGAAAATGTAACCGGGGAACCTTCTCGTTAACCAGATCAGGAAAATGCAGCAACTAGTCGACTACTATATATTAAGAAAAAACAAATATTTATCCTTTATACTGGAAAAAAAATTATACATGAACATGGAAGCTCACTAACCTTAATAATTAGTGTCTCAACTCCTAACAAATCTTTTTAATGTGTAAAACGAAAACAAGGAAGAAAACGCTTAAGAGTAGAACTAAAGAAGAAATTACATTATAAATTTAAGAAAATATTTTATTTTATTTTCTAAAAAGGTTAGAGGGTTGTAGAGATTATAAATCAAAATGAAGTAGCTCTCTGTATGAAGACGGTCTCGAGATCCGGTGGAGAGAAGAATTCTCTAGCGCCGCCGTAACTAAACTTTAATGACCGTTTTCGTTTCTTTGGCGCCGGAGGACACGGAAAAACCGTCGGTATTCTAACGGAAGCTGCCGTTGGAGTCGTCGGATACTGATCCTGATGAACGTCTTCTTCCGTGTCGGCTACGGAAGAGGTGGAGAGGCTAGTCGGTTTCATGGGCGCACGCAATGAGATTCCGGGACTGACGACCCATTTCTTTCCCTCGGAAGTTTCGCGAAATTCGACGTCGAACTGGTGGTGGGTCTTGCCGGAAAATCCCATAAGTCGTTGTCCTATAAGGTTAGAGAGAAACAGAGGAATTGTGATTGGGTTTGTTTTCGGTAAAATCAGAGAAAGTGAATGTTTAAAAAGGGATGGAAATGAAATAAGAAAGATTTGGTTTTTAGGGTTTAGATTAGTTTGGAATGAGAGAGAATGTAAAGAGAGTGGGACATGTGATTCAGGGAAGAGGGTCTTATAGTCAACATCGACTTGAAGACAACCGATCAGTGTCGATTCAGATCGGTTATTTTTTTCGATTAATATAAATGTTTTTTTTTATTTTTAAACCCTTTATCAAAAAAAAATAAAAAATAAAAAAATAAAAAAATAAATGTTTTTTTTTTTAAATTCGTATTTTGGTATTTCTTCTTCTGGTAAAAAAACAAAAAACATTCAAAGAACGGAGAGGTAATGAGATTGAGTGTACATTGTATCTTTATTAAATGTGACAGTGATGGTTTAAAAGGACGTCAATGAATCCATCTTTTTGTAAAAAAAGTTTTATGATGATAGCCATAATTAATTAGTAGTAATATAGTTTCATTTTTAGTAATATATACATGCAGAAGCCGTGCCTTCTTTAGTTGAGTTGAGTTGGTTATATAAAAAAGAAGAAGAGATATTGTAGTCAACTAAAAAGTGCTCTTCCTAATGATTACACCTTGTTAATAATATGTTTGTCGAAATTACGTGAGTAAAGATGCGACAATATGGTTTCTCTACATGTAATTTGTTTGGCCACATCAATATAAAACCTCCATGCACATAAATTATTGAGTAAATTCGCATAATATACTATCTTTTTGATCTTTTAATTAAACGGGATAATTAAACTAGATACGATTGGAACAATTTTTTACACAAGATCAGTAAGCCGTGGATCTTCTTAATCTTACAAGTCATAAATAAATTATTCATGCCTGAAACCGATTGTGGGAAGAATTGTGTGTGTGATCCTTGAAAAAATGAAGAATGTGTGTGAGAGTGAGCGAACACATCACACATGGAGCAAATATAGAAAATACTATTCAAATAGGTTTTAAATGATTAATAGGGAACCCGAGGAAACGGTCAAAACAACAAAAATGCCATTAATTTTTACATAGAAATTTGAAAACATCAACTATTTTGAACAAAAAATTCTCTCTTAAACATCTTTTAATACAAATTCTTAATCTTAGAAGTCATAAATAAATTATTCACAGATAATAGATTTTTTTTCTTCCAGAAAACATGTTATGTGTAAACATATATGTAATTTTTTTTTGTTTTTCATATATGTAAATTATTTGTATACATAACATGCTATCTTTTACTATGCAAGTTGATATGCTCAAATTAGCACTGAACTACTCTCTCAAATTAAGAGATCACTGTAGTACTTAGGGGTCGAATTCCTCAGAGAATTGATGTAACTAGACAAATTCTAATTCTGATTTTAGTCCAAGAGTAAAATAAGAAAGCAGTAAAAAGCAATACAGTAAACAAAGCAAATCGAATTAGGGTTCTTAAAATTAGGAGACAAAGCGCTAGGCGGTGAGGTATCTCAGGAAGACTAAGGTTGAAGGTTTGATTACTATTAGGATTAATTGTTCTAGAACTCGAAACACAGAAAACAAACAAATCAACTTTCGCTGCAAATGTTATCTATGTCTAAACCTAGAAAGCCAACTTTCGCTGCGAATTCAGAGATAAAGACATGCATTAATTTCAGGTTCGATATTGTTCACAAAGACCTAAACCAACTGTCGTTGCGAATAGATTCAATGCTCATCTAAAGATCTGGTCGCTAGGTAATTAACAACACTATAACATCTGTTTAATTACCTAGGGTTTCAAAATCTAGGTGATCAATCCTAAATTTCAGAGTTAAAACAATCTAAGATGAAGAACAAACAAATAATCCCAAAAGAAAAAAAAATCTAACAACCTATCATCAATCCCTTGAATTCCCCACAACCTAACTATGAAACTACTCAGACATGGATGCAGCAAACATCATAGAATAAGTAATTTGCATAAAAAGAATAGAAGAAAAGATACAAGGGTTCCAAATCTCTCAAGAACAGATTTTTCCCCCTAAAAGCTCTCAAAACCTAAACTCTCTCTTTTTCTCTCTAAATTATAAAATTCTGGTTTCTAAACAATGGCTGAAAAACTCTATTTATAGGCAAAGACACGAATCTTCAATTCCCTGGAGGATTAGGAAAAGTCTTGATGATTTCATTTTCTTCAAAATAATGGAAGCTTCTCGTCTTTGGAATCGGGAAACTCGGGTGTCGATCGACGCCAAGTGGTGTCGATCGACACCCATCGTGCATCTTCAATCTAACTTCGTGACTTCATTCCATTATGCTCCAAAATGTATCCAAATCTCCAGTTCAGCTCCAATTGTACATGAACCTGCATAAACTCTAAATAGATTCGAAAATAGCATTAAGACTCAATAAAAACCCTTATATCATGGTCCAAAAATGGGTAAAAACCATGATATATCACAAGTCATTTCCATAAATTGCTGATACAAAAAGGGCAATTAAACACATAACGAAAATATGACTATTTATGCGCATAATTAAAAAAAAATATCTATGTTCATGTAAAATTTTGGTCTGCTTGTGTCTGCTTTTTGGGATTAGATATCTATTTGCTTGTGTCTGCTTTTTGGGATTGTTGAGGAGCAGATGAGCCTGCACCATGGGAGAGACAATTCAAGTTATTTGAAACATTAGCGTTCCAAGCAGGGGCGGAGGCAGTAAAGAAACAGTGGGGTCAGCTGACCTCACTTAATAAAAAAATTTATATGTTTTTAGGTTAAATATATTTATGACCCCGTCAAAAAAAAATTGTTGACCCCATAAAAAATATCAAAAACATGAAAAAACAAAAATATATTTAAATTGAGTAATGATTTTCTTTTGGTTTTGAGCTCCGTTTTAATTTAAGCCTACTTAACATACAAAAACAGAATAATTCATCATTTTAACAAGTTTCAATTAATTATTAGCTCATAAAAAATCAAACTCTAAAAAAAAAACCCTTCCCTTCGGCATTCCTTTTCATTGTCTATGTTTTTTTAATTTTTTTTTTATTATTCACCAAAAAACTTAAAACAAATAAAACATCTTACTTGTTTACTTTAAAATTTAATTATATTTTAATATTTTTAGATTATGTTTTACGTTTTTATTAAATTAGATATGACATGATTTCAAATTTTTAACTCATAGGAAAATATAAGCTTTATATTTATAATCTATGAATTTGAATATTTTTAATTTATTTTGTTATTTTGATTAGATAACTAAAGGATCGATTCCTGAAAAAAAAAATTATTAACGAATGATATGAAATCGTTTTGGTAATCAGTTTTTTAATTGATTGTCTTGTTTGTTTTATCAAAAAAAATATTTTAAAATGTAACAAATTAAACCATAATAAAAAGATTTCAAACTATTAGTGAATGTATAGTATATTTGTAACCATTTTTTGGTAATTTTTTTTAATACTTTTTTGCCCCCAGTTAAAAAATGTTCTGGCTCCGCCACTGGTTCCAAGACCCATTGACGCCCAAAACAGAAAGGACTCTAGAAGTAGTAATCGAGTTGTATGCAAATACTGTTAATTTTAAAGTGTCTTGCATAACAACTTCTTTGAAATGTACATTTTTCTTTAGAGTTTATAAAAATGATGGGTTTGGATATCACTATCCACTATCGATGAAATGTCTAACACTATCCACTATCCAGTATGAGTATTTTTATAGGGATCACATATGAATAGAGCAGGTCCAATAAACATGGTGGCCCAAATAAAAAAATTGTAACTCTTTTATTTTTATTTTTGTTTTAAAATATTTACTTGTAAAAATAATACTAATAATAATAATAATTTTATCTCTAATATACATGTAAAATTATATTAATTTTTTTTTTAAATAGTTATTTAGTAGAAAACAAATGTAGTGATCGTAAAATGTAACTATTATCACCAAAAAATATTTTGGTGCCCCTTAAAATAACATAAAAAATTTGGTGATTTGAAATCGTCGGTTAGCCCGCTTGTCTTCCGGATCAGACCTACATATGAAGTAGGTGGGGTGAAATTAGACCATCTGCATTTGTGGTCTTTCACCAAATCTCTCAACATAAAATATTAATAAAATTAAAAAAATAGAAGAGAGAAAATGGAAAGTCTCTCAAATGAGAGATTATAAGAGACCCATGTGTTGTCTTCATATCATTGGTTGATTTCTATTTTTTTAATTTGAAACTAAATAATATAATTAAAATTATTATTATTAAATTGATTAGAGATTCACCAATGCAGATGCTCTTAGCTCTTTTACACATCATTAAGGTTTGTTTGTGAGCAGATCCGGCTCTAGGGGTAGGAGGAGGGGGCATGCCAGATTTTAGAAAAAAAATTATGAAAAAAGGATCCAATTTTTTTTTAAAAAAATATCTTTAGTAAAAAGGTCCAATTTTTTTGTTTTTTTTATCAATTGAGAGTTTGAGACGGGCTTGTTTGTGAGTGTGACTTGGGTTAGAGCAACCACAATGGAGACACCAAAGTGTCTTAAGTCCAAAAAAAAATTAAAAAAAAAATATGACATGGCAATGAACAATACAAAAGGGAAATTGCTCATTTAATTCCCCAAGTATTTGCAATCGGCAATTTTATTACTCAAGTATCACTTGCGCATATTAATTCTTCAAGTTTGAGTTGACTGCGCAAATTTAGGCATGAGAAAAGTCAACGTTAACGAAGAAAACGGAAACGTTACCGTTGACTTTATATCTCAGTCCAATTTTGCAAAGTCAACTCAAACTTGGAGAATTAATTTGCCAAATTGAAAGTTGGGGAATTAATCTGCACAATTAGAAAAACTTGAGGAATTAAATGATCATTTTTTATTTATAAAACTATGATTATTTTAATAAATCATGATTATTTGTAGAATACCATCAAATACTTTTTTTAAGAAATATAATTTTATTATATTAAGTTTTCTGCTGTTATGAATAAAATTAAAAAATTACTTGTATTTAATTTCGGTGATTTTTTTTACTGGCAATTTTTTTGGTTATCAACCAATGATTATTCTTCTATCATACAGTCATTGGTATGGTCACTCTATTAGAAGAAATTTTTTTCATCAAATTCACTTATTTTCATCTATCTTTCTAAGTATATGGTAGTAGCCCTGAAAATATAGGGACATAATTCACGTTCCGTCTCGTATTCATCTTGAATTTCGCATCACATTCCCTTTTCCGTTAAAAGAATTCTCAATCAGCACCATTTATTTTATTCAAACAGGTACGAAAAAGAATGGGTAGAAGATCATACACCTTAATTACCTGTTCAAAAAAAAATATATATATATATATATATATATATATTTATTAATTTTCCTAAAATTTTCCGAATTTCCCCGAAGAAGTTATCCAAAATATATGTTTTGAAGTTGATCTTTACCCATATTACTACTGAGAGTTTGAGAAGAGATTTTGGGAAAGAAAGTTTCTCAAATCCGTTTCGTTCTTATCGTATTCCCATATTTCCAATTTCCAATTCTCATCACGAATTCTGAAATTTTTAAGGACACATATATCTACTTACATTATTTGTTTTTCGAAAGTTATGTATACTGATTTTGTAATTTTGATTAAATATCAATGAAATTTTAGATAGAAAATTTTAAATAAAAAACGATCATTTAATTCCCCAAGTTTTTCTAATTGTGCAGATTAATTCCCCAACTTTCAATTTGGCAAATTAATTCTCCAAGTTTGAGTTGACTTTGCAAAATTAGACTGAGAAAAGTCAACGGTAACGTTTTTCTTTTCTCCATTAACGTTGACTTTTCTCATGCCTAAATTTGCGCAGTCAACTCAAACTTGGAGAATTAATCTGCGCAATCGATACTTGAGGAATAAAATTATCGATTGCAAATACTCGGAGAATTAAATGAGCAATTTCCCCAGTACAAAACCAGTGTCTTGTTTAAGATTCAATTTTATGGTGTCTTATGACACGTGTCACGACGCGATTCGTCACAATTTTTTTTTTTTAAATCGATATTTTTTTCCACGTTTGGTCGGTTGCTTGCTTGATGGACTAGTACTAGAGATGAGAGATCCTATATGAAGTTAGGATCCAAATGTCATGCTATGATTGATGCATGATAGCTGGAAATTATCCCAATGTAAATAGTAAAAACCTTATGAATGTTATGGAGTTGTTCCTATCATCCTATGTTGTTCTTCATATTTTTGATAAGTAATGTTAACTAAATGAGTAGAGAGAGATGGATTGGTCCAAAAACAAAAAAAAAGATGAGTAGTGAGATGACAGATGCTTAGAGCATCTCCAATGGCAAGAACCTCTCATGGTTTCTTAAGATTATTTTAGTTATAAATTTTGAAAAATTTGAAGTTAAGAACTTCATTAAGAATAATTAAATTTGGATAGCTCCAATGGTAGAACTCACTTAAGGTTCTTAAGAGAAAAAAAATATTATTTTGAAAATTATAATATTACAAGTAGAAATTATTATCTTTCACCATTTTTATGTTTAACACACCATTTTTATGTTTAACAAACGTATAAACCCAAAAAAGAACAAAAAAAAAAACTCAACTACCATATTTCCATAAGGAGTACATTCCAAATTCTGCCATATTTCCATAAGGAGTACATTCCAAATTCTGCTACATAACATCAAAGGTGTTTTTTTCACAACATCGTGAACATAGTGCATTTCAGAAGAGCCAATTCACACTAATGTTACCAAGCCAGATCAAAAGAAAAAACTGTGCTAAAGCTACAAAAATCAAGAGGTAGTGATGCTTGCTCGAGTCATAACTCCTAGCTTCCGCAAAGAGAACTCGCTACAATGTCCAAGAGTGGTGCTTCACCGCTAGCCAATGAGAGCAATGTTATCTTCAGCAGCATGACTTGAAAAAACCAGCCAACCTTTCCTTTCACAAAAAACCAATGAAATGCTAATCAATTATATCATTACAGACCGTACATGAAGAAACGCATACAAATAAATGAGGATAAAAAGAACCTCTTGTGGAGAAAATAGTGAGATATGAGGATCACTCTGGCCAGCCATGGATGTATCTCAAGAAGTCTCAGTTTCCACACCTAAATGGAAAAACAAACTTCTGTATTAAAAGAGAGGAGAGACCAATGAGTCTTTGTTAAAGCTGAGAGAAACCGGTAAAGGCTCGGAGAGTTCCTCCTCTGGTGACTGAATCAGGGATGACACTGAAGGCATTGCCTCCGTGAACCTTAGAAACTGTAACAACTTGCAGAAGCAATCCGAATGGGAATTGTTAGAAGAAAATCCAACGCCAGGTGATATGAGGTATAAGGACAGTAAGAAAGGAACCATTGAATCCAAAGGGTCGGTTTCATGTGAGACCAGGTGTTGAAGACTGATGACGATGCTTGAAGCTGCAACAACAGGGTCTATTGTGTGTTGTGGGATGGCAGCATGACCTCCTTTCCCGGTTATTACAGCCTCGAAGAGTCCAGCTCCAGCCAGTAAGGAACCTGCATGCGAAGCGGCTTTACCAAAGGGAATCCGGTTGGTAAGATGAATCCCGAAAATGGCTTCAACATGCTTCAATGCTCCTTCTTCGCTCCGGCCAAACCTTCCTCAGCTGGCTGGAAGATAAGCACCACATTTCCCTAACAACAAAAACAAAGTATTTGAGTGTGATTGTTGCTGATGAAAGCAAAAGGCCAATGCAGAAAGTGTGTATAAACCTGCAAATCGTGGCGATGTTCTTGAAGTATCTTTGCAGCACCAAGAAGCATAGCGACATGGCTATCGTGTCCGCAAGCATGCATTTGACCTGGAACTTTGCTCTTATGCTCCCACTCAACAGCTTCCTGTAATTCGAAATCAATCAGATTATCATTTCAAATGCTATCATCATTCATTTCCTAAGGGATTGATATTGGTGATGGTATATAATCAGGAAACCTTTGAATCAAATTCGATAAAGTTAATATGAACCATGAAACATCACTTCTCCAATGAAACTCATATTCAGAATTCAAACTTTCCTGAACCAATTAAGAAGAATTTGATGATACTACTACACCTGCATAGCCAACGCATCCATATCGGCTCTCAGCGCGACGAACGGAGGTTCTCCGGTGCCGATATACCCGATAACGCCGGTGATAGCGACCGAATACCTGTACTTGACTCCGATGAGGTCCGGCTCCGACCTAATGAGTTTACTAGTCTCGAATTCCTCGTAACCCAGCTTCGGATTTTCCTTCTGACTCTCACCATCCAATCGAAAATTTCGAGTGGAATAAACAAACTCTGGCTCTAGATCCATGGCGAGGAGACGAGAGTTTGATTGATCAGTGGCGAGGAAGAGAGAAGGCCGAGGCGAGGAAAAGAGAAGGTCGATGGTTTTTTTTTCTTTTCTCTAACAAAAATATTGACCAATAAAAATGAGAGGTTTCTTATCAATTCTAAAGTCTCCAGATTCAGAACCGATTCTAGTCTTTTAATTTGTTTTTGATTTTTTTTTTTTTTTTTTTCATAGAAACCCAAGATCAGAACTTCATTGGAGGTGGTCTTATGATATGATAAGAGGAAAAAGCTATATAAGAAAATTCGTTTGTACAGAGAAAAAAAAGCACTATAGCGATAAAACGACGTCGTGTTCGTATAAACGTGGAGGCGAAAACGGGAAGCTCAAAATCAAAGCTTTTGCCGAATATTTGCTAATTTCTTCCGTTTATCATATGATGAACCCCAAAGAACGTTAACGAAATCATCAGATCCTCAATATTTTCGGGAGAAGACAAACTCGATTGCGAAAATGGAAATCCTCAGCCGCGAAAGATCTACCTCAATCTCCCTCTAGATGTGGCTACTTCTCCTTCTCCATAGAAGCATAATTTCATCAGATCTCGTTGATTAATCCGACGCATTTGGATCTGAATTCGATAATCCTAGAGAAGAAACATGGCAGGAGCGGCCTCCGCGCTGTTTCTGCTCGATGTCAAGGGTCGCGTCCTCGTCTGGCGTGACTATCGCGGCGATGTCTCCGCCGCTCAGGCCGAGCGGTTCTTCACTAAGCTCATCGAGAAAGAGGTTTTTTTCTTCTTCTAAATTTTCTCCTTATTCTCCCTGCTCATTGATCGGTGTTTATTGCTGGGTTGTTGTGCCTGTTCCGATTGGTTGGTTGGTTACTGTGGAATCGGCAGAGAGAACCTGGAAGTAGTGAACGAACTTGTGGATTCATGTTTGAGAGATTCGCCTATTGAAATTGAAACCTTTCGAATCGATGAACACGCTTGATCCGCTAAAAATGCTGGATTTCACATCTGTTTTCACTTGTGAGGTTCTGGTTACTGGAGATAAATTTCTAAGACTGCAAACGGAATTTGAAACTATAGGAAGTGATGGACAAGTTTGATCATTGGTTGTATGATTTGGATTAGAATTTGATCTGAATCAGCATTCTGAAGCTTTCTGATTGAAATCGGGGTATTCATTCTCATTATTGTTTTGCATATGTTGTTTAATTGTTCAGGGTGATTCACAGTCAAATGATCCTGTTGCTTACGATAATGGGGTAACTTACATGTTTGTACAACATAGTAACGTTTACCTTATGATAGCATCCAGACAGAATTGTAATGCTGCTAGTCTTCTCTTCTTCCTTCACCGCGTAGTCGATGTAAGTATTGCTAAAGGCTCCATCCTTTTTTCTCCGGATTTGGTTTGAATGAAAAAGGGACAAAAGTAACTGTTCTGTTTCATATGACGGAATTGTTGATCGAATATACTGGTTAATAGGTCTTCAAGCATTACTTCGAGGAGTTAGAGGAGGAATCACTGAGGGATAACTTTGTTGTAGTGGTATGTTAAGCTTCTACCATCAGTACTTTTTGGCAGTATATTATTCTGTTACTTTGCCCAGCCAAAAGATACTCAATTTTTTTTTTTTTAAAGTATTTGTCTTTGTTAGATTCTGAAATTGATTTATGTTGCTGGCAGTATGAGTTACTTGACGAGATGATGGACTTTGGTTACCCTCAGTATACCGAAGCAAGAATCCTCAGTGAATTCATCAAGACTGATGCATATAGAATGGAAGTTACACAGAGACCTCCTATGGCTGTGACAAATGCTGTCTCCTGGAGGAGCGAGGGAATACAGTACAAGAAGAACGAAGTGAGTGGTTTTGTTTTCAAGAGAATAACATTTTGCTGCTGTTTTTGGGTTTTGCAAATGATGACAGCCTGCTCTTGTTTATCCAGGTTTTCTTGGATGTAATTGAGAATGTAAATATTCTTGTCAACAGTAATGGGCAAATTGTCAGGTCTGATGTTGTTGGAGCACTGAAGATGCGAACTTACTTGACGTACGTCATCACATCAAATTTTCAATATTGTCCCTGATCAACTAAATCATGTTAAATTCCAAGTTCACATCAAATTTTCAATATTGTCCCTGATCAACTAAATCATGTTAAATTCCAAGTCCCTTTTGCTTTGATCTTTGTCTTGGCGTTTTATTTGACTCTTTTGCTCTGTGGTCCATTCTATCGCAGTGGAATGCCAGAGTGTAAGTTAGGACTGAATGATAGAGTATTGCTGGAAGCGCAGGGACGAGCAACAAAGGGAAAAGCCATTGATCTAGAGGACATCAAATTTCATCAGTAAGTCGTTGAAGCTTCTATTAAAATTGAAACTTGGAAAGTTCTCCAGTTATCCTAACCCTTCTACTTCTGTTTTATTCAAAAGATTATATACTTGAGTTTTATGTATTCTCTTCTTCAACAACCCATTCTTCAACGCAGGTGTGTTCGATTGGCCCGTTTTGAAAACGATAGGACAATATCTTTTATACCACCTGATGGGGCTTTTGATCTGATGACATACAGACTCAGTACTCAGGTTTGACATGTGGAATATAAGCATGGATGGGAACTTTTCCTCGTCTTCACCAAATTAATTTTCATGATGCGTTTCTTTTATATACTCTCTGTTCAGGTAAAGCCTCTTATATGGGTGGAAGCGCAAATAGAAAGCCATTCCAGAAGTCGTGTTGAGATGCTTGTAAAAGCTAGAAGTCAGTTCAAGGAACGAAGGTAAAATATATTCTATGGCATTATGCCACTTTTCCTCTTCTCTTTCACTGTAATCCACATATCTTGATGATCGGATTCTTTGAACTTTTGATCGAGAACTTTCTATTTGCAGCACCGCAACGAATGTTGAAATTGAGTTGCCTGTACCAACCGATGCATCTAACCCCACCGTTAGGACATCTCTAGGGTCTGCCTCTTATGCTCCCGAAAAAGATGCATTGGTCTGGAAAATCAAATCTTTCCCCGGGAACAAGGTAGATATGCTTTTTCCTTAATCCAGTTGAAAACAATCATCCATATGGTATCGATGCTAACCTCTAGAAAAAACAATATAGGAGTACATGTTGAGGGCAGAGTTCCATCTTCCAAGTATAACTGCAGAAGAGGCAACACCGGAGCGAAAAGCTCCTATCCGTGTCAAATTCGAGATCCCTTATTTCACTGTTTCAGGGATTCAGGTAAGCATGCCCTCAATAGAATAATCTAGTTTCCACATCTCCTGCATTTTAAACTCATCCCTAATGCGTAAAACGCATCTTCCGTAAAGTGATTAAACTTTCATGTACTAAATGATGTTTCGTGGTGTAGGTGCGGTACCTGAAGATCATCGAGAAGAGCGGGTACCAAGCACTTCCGTGGGTGAGATACATAACAATGGCTGGTGAGTACGAACTAAGACTCATGTAAGGCTCATTCGGTTTTGTTGTTTATGCCACTGTGATTCCCACATTCCTCGGGGAATTTGCCTGAATCAAATGAAACAAAGCAAAACAGGACACAAGTAGAGAAAAAGAAAACGTTTTTGGAACATTTTTCTAGCTGATCATATCTGCCTTTAATTTGTTTTTAGTAGCGATACCCATATTCTTGTGAATTTGTCTTTATGGTGTTTTTATTTTATATTACGTGAGGCCCTTTGTAACACACTTTCACGACATTATGTCTCTGTTTTGTTCTTCGATCAAAATTGTTTGATGATGAGGCTTTTCGTTTCTTGTTTTGATAAAATGTAATTGTAATATAGATCAAAACTTTACAGAAATTACATTATAGAAAAACCTTCAAAATCAAATAAGAGAAGAGGTGAAATTTTAGACTTGTAGGCATGAACGTGAGAAGCGGGTTTTTGTAGCTTCGTCTTCCCATTCCACACTTTCAATCCATTCTTTCACTGTGTATCTTATGATGACTCCATTTTCACCATGCTTACCACTTTGGGAATCGAGTGGAAGCTTTCTCAGATTTGGACATCTGATTACATCGATTCTCTTTAGACATGGAAAAGGTAGAGGACTCCAATAGACATTCTTCAGCATTGGTAGATCAGCCAACGAAAGATACATCAGCTTTCGAAAAGGAACAAGCCCTGATTTTTCACCTTGGCAACATTTCTCTTTGTTTATTATATCTTCTAGTTCATTCGCAGATGCAACACCGAGAGTTGTAAGATTCGGAGCGAACATCAGCAACGTCAGTTCCTTCAGGCATTTGCAATCCAGTATAATCACTTTGGAGAGGCTCAAGAAGCATGTGTTCCTCGGATTGTGTAGAGGAGAAACCGTCTTGCTTTCGATGCATATCGTCTCCAACTTTATCTCAGAGATGCTGCACCAGATAATGTTGAACTCACGAAGCTTGTCCATAGTTACTGGAAGTGATATCCCAGATGATTCAAGATGCATACCCCTGATCGTTAGGTCTCGTGTACAACACGTCAACCTATGAGAGCTCAAAAATTGCTCCAAAACTGGTGGAAGGTCGATGTCTACGATTAAAATCTCTAAATGTTCCAAGGTTTCCAACTCCTCGAGTACGTCGCAATCCAATGAAAAACCAGCACGAGACAAATTCAATGTTTTCAAATAACGCAGACTTGATATACCAGCGATACTCGAAAGCTTATCTGTTTCCTCCAAATCCAAGTGAGTTAGGTTTTTCAACTTTTGCACACCTATAGGCAAATAACGTATACTTGTATATGACAAGTTGAGATACTTCAAAGAAACTAGTTGTGATATTCCATCAGGCAATCCAAAGAGATTCCCATTATACGATAGATCCAAAACAACTAGCCTCGGCATGGACTTGAAGAACTCACTCGAGATATTTGCCAAATTCGCTTTCTGTAGGAGCAAAGTCGTGAGTTCGAGACATTCATGACTTCTAGAGAGACTGTGAATCCTATTCTTTATCAATGACATCCTTCTTACAACGTTCCAATTATCAACCTTTGGCATTTCAGTGATCCCAACACTTGCACGTACAACGAACGCCTCTTTTTGTGTTCCCAAATCAGATGCGATCCATAATGCCATCTCGCGAACGACATCATGCATACACACATTCTTTGTTCCATACCATTCAACCTCCATTAACAGTGATGCACGAACAAGAAAACCGATTATCTCATAACCTTTGTTCTCAGCTCTTTCTATACCTTCACTTCCATCTATAAACCCTTCGCATATTCACAAACCTATCAGTTTTTCCTTAGGAATTCTATCATCCTCGGGGAATAAAGCGCAATATAGCAAACACGTTTTGACATGATCCCCTTCAAGATTATCGTAGCTATACTTCAAAAGCGGAAGGATTTTATCTTCCATGCCAGAAAAGTCTATAGCATATGTGGTCAAAACATCTATCGCGCGGCGCCATTCTTATACCGTCCTCTTGCATGACATGGTCTCGCCTACCACATTGAGCGCTAATGGCATGCCACAACATTTTTTAGCAACTTTTCTGGCATGTTCAGGGATCTCCGGATCGGTTCCTAGCGTTATTTGTCCAACCTTCTTTTGGAACAAATCAAATGCGTCATTGTCCGCTAAGCATTTGACTTCCATTGGATCTTCGACCCCCATGCACGCACAAACAGCCTTGGAACGAGTGGTGAATGCCACTTTACATTGGTTTTGTGTCGTTGGAAATGGGATTCCAATCTCAACTAAATCCACCTTCTCCCATAAGTCATCTAAAAACAAGACGAATCTCTTTTTCCTTAAGTAATTGTATATAACATCGGCCTTTTGGGTTTTCTCTTTTTGTTTCCACTCCTCTCCAACAAGACCAACTTTCCGAGCGATTTCATCTTGAATCTTTTCTACCTGTAACTCTTTAGACACCACAACCCAAATCACAAAATCGAATCCACACCTTTTGTCACTAAACTTATTGTTGAGTTGTGCGAGAAACGTTGTTTTTCCTACTCCGCCCATACCGTGCAAGCCGACAACTCCAACACCATCTTCCATGAGATGATTCCATGCCTTTTCCATCATTTCCTTTTGACCAACAATTGTTGGTTTGAGTTGTCTTTCCTCCACCTCACATGTCTGAGCTTGCTCAACAATCACTTGGAAAACTCTGCTTTTGAGTTTCTCAACTTCCTTCAACGTCAAGAAAACACTTCTCCCATAACGATAGCTCGGTATTAAACTATTAGAGAAAAACCCACAAAGACACAGCCTTTGAAGTTGAGCATCTCTAGCACTAAGAAGATCGTTGGCTTCGTTTTCGAAAGTCTCAACTCTAGTAAGCCATACCTGGAACTCGGAAAGCCTTTGTAGACCTCTATCTTCCTCTCTTGTGACCCTTCTTGATAAATCATCTCGCTTAGCCTTGAGCTCTTCCATGGTTGTCTCGAGAGCTGCAAGATTCTTCTCGAGATTGTGAACATAGCTTCCTTTGGCGTCTAGCCATTGACAGACTTTGTTCATCGATTGACCAGACGATATCGAGAGGGAGACGCAGTTCCCCATTTTGAAATCTACCGATCTGATCAAACAAGAGAGGATGTAGAAAATAATTGAAGATAGAGAGGATGCAGATAATTTTTGAAGATCGACTTTCTTACTGGTCCACAGGAAGATATTTTGATACTTTGATTTCTATAATTATAGTCAGAGTGTATAAAACTTATTTTTCACCCGATTTAGTTCCATAATTTCGGTTTTTTTTTTGGCAAAGAAAATTGTGGTTGTTGACTTTGGTGGGCCATATTAATCACAGAGTCTCTCCTTGGCTAACCAAATAACACTTGCAAATCACGTAAAAGATATACGGTAAAACCTAAATTACAGAGTCGCTCTCTCCTTGGCTGAACTAAGACTCATGTAATTAAGGCTAATTCAGTTTTATGGGTTATGGCAATCAATGAAACAAAACAAAACAGGACAAACGTAGAGAAAAAGAAAAACATTTTGAAATTTTTTTAGCTGATCAAATTTGCCTTTAATTTGTTTTGGTAACCATACTCTCGTGAATTTGTCTTTATGGTGATTTTATTTTAATTTACATGCGGATGCGGCCCTTTGTAAACTTTGGTGTCATGGTTTATTAAACAATGAGGTTTTGGTTTTGGTTTTTGGTTTCTTGTTACAAAAGTCTGTCTTGAAGTTGGGGACTTATTTCAGAATACTTTTTTTTGTGCGAATCCTTTTATTGTAAATCACATATCATTGTTATATAAATTTTTTTTATATATTATTAATACCAGGAAACAAACCCGCACGTCAACGCATGTAATTATTTTTTTAATGAAAACTAATTAAAAAACTCCTAACATTCAAATTTTGGCCAAACAAATCATTAACTTTCTAAATAAATCTATTTCAACTATTTAATAAATTTGTATTTATAAAATAAATAGAATACCATTTGTGATGTCAAGAGACATTAAAATATTATTTTTATTTTATTATAATTTGCATTTTTGACGGTTTTTATAATTTAGTTGGATTTCTGATTATGTTACCGCAAAAATGAGATTAAAGCTTGCGTTTGAAAAATTTGGATATATTCGACAACTTCAATAATTATATATTTGTTAGTTATTAAATCACATTATATTCATTAAAAGTAAATAAATTTTTTAATGATATTAAAACTATGTATTAATGATAATTAAATCTAAATTAAATTGTTTGTTTGTACAACTTTATTTAAAATCTTAAATCCAATACTATTATCATTTAAATATAAAATATTAAATTAATTTTTCTTTAAACATTGTATTAAGAGTATAGATGTCCATATTTTCTTCTTTTTTCTTTGTGCCTTTTTGAATATTGGAGTCTCTTGTTACATATCATTAAAGTTGTCTTCTTCCGTAGTTGCTAAATCATTTTTTTGGATCTTTTTGTCTTTGATTTTTTTTTAATTTTTTGAGAATAATAATGATTTGCACATTCAGCATTCTTATCTTCATTTTTTTCTTTGATAGATTAAGTGTAATGATATTCTTTTGAGAAAATTCGTTCAATAACTACAAAATAAACCAAAACATACAAACTAACCAATTTATCTCTCTGCCTCTCTTTACCTCTCTCTAACATTTTGGTTACTTTATAAAACAAATTTCTGTTTTAATTATTAACCAAATTGACCATGTTCTTTTTAGCATCTTTTTGTAATGTTGGGTACTTTTTTTGTCAAGAATTGCTGTACTAAAATGATTAATAAAGTTTATTTACTTTTTAATTATTAATTTATAATGTACTAAATGAAATACTATGGTTTGTTATATTTACTATACCTTTTATATTTATTGGATTGCTGCTGATACCTATAATTGTTAATCCAACCAAAGTATATTTGAAATAAAATGATGTTATCTCACATGATAGTTTATTGGACGGTCATTGATACATATGATCGTTTCTCTCTGTTTTTTGTAGTTCTCTTTTGTCAATGCCCACAACTCATTTTATAGAGACCAAGAGTTGCAAAGGTTAAGCGAGTTGAAATGATTGATCACCAAAAATTGCAGTGGTTGATCAACAAAGGTTGCAATGGTTAATCAAATTGACCATAAAACTAACGGTTACAATGATATATTTTCAAACAATTACAAATGTTCATTAAGCAGTTGAAATGGTTCATTTGAAATGGTTCATTTGAAATGTTTGCAGCGATTCACTTAAATCTCCAACATTCCACTTCATTTTATTTTCATTATTTAACAATACACTTTGCATTATAGAACTTTTTTTTAATCCCTAACATTATCTGCAATACATTATCAAAATAGCTGCAATTGTCAAATTTAAAGTTTCGACCATTTTAATTAATTATTTATTCTAAAACTGAAGGATGCACATAAAAAGATTGGTTAAAAATAAATATTCAAAACAAATATTCATGTTTCGATAATGGCTGTTTTATTTGAATTTATGTTTGGGTTAAAAAATGAGAAATTTGTATCTAGCTTTCTCGAATATGTGTTATATCTAAGAAAAACGATAAGTGTTACATCTTTAAATCCAAAACAAAAAGAAAAAGTAATTTTCAATTTTTTTTTCTCTCAGAAATATTACAAACCCAAATCTAATAGAAGATAATTTTGAATAACGTAATCGAGGAACTAAGCAATAGAAGAGAAAAGCATTTCCTAGGGACCTCGGTGGCAACTAAGAAAATGAATTAGGAGTATTCAATTTGCTTCCTAAAACTTTAGAAATGTGTAGTGAGACAGTGTTTTAAAAATCTACAATCAATATTTTATCCCATTAATATATTTTTGAACGTAAGGAACATCGACAAAAAACTCACAATTTATACGGCGATGGTGGAGAATGGTGAAGCTAGACTTTGACGATAATGGAGACTGGGATAGACTATGGCAACTACAAAATCACCATATGTGGTGGAGGCTATAGTGACGATGGTATAAAAACGTCAAAACAATGTCTATGAGAGAAAAAAACAACGTCAAATCAACGATTAAAAAAAATATATAAGCAAGTCACCAACGTTGAAAGAAAATTTCAAAAATAATAAACAAGAAGAAATGAAAACATGATGGTAATATATATACTTTTTACTGTGAAAAGTCACTATGATTGATGACTGGACTTTTTAAAAAGTTGCTTCTCCTCATTGCCATCCCATGACGAAGAATCACAATGACTCACAAGAGTTGCAACGTTTCAATTGTGTGTCTGTTCGGTAAATAAAATAAATCTAATCTTCACCGTTCAACCTTAAAACAAAGAATATTAACCGTTAGATTGAAGTTTCTTCTTTCTATAAAAAATAGTGACATCAGTAAAACCAATTATATCCGTTCGTTAGATTACCAAATCAAAATAAATACAACCATTATATTAAGATTTTTTTTCCTATAAAAAAATGATGATGTCATCAGGTCCCAAAATGATTTTCCTATTATATATAGATACTCAAAAGTTGGGCTAATTACATTAATAGTTTGCTGTAATTTCAGATCTGAAAACCACTTTTTTGTATGTTCATCAAATGCTCCAATGCTCTCCACCATTCTGTATAAACAACTCAATCCCATTTAACCGGTTATGTTCTGTGATATCCAAGATGATTGTGGCATGAATTGTAAAGTTGTAACTTGGATTTGCCTGCAACTATAAAGCATCGAACTCTTCAAACGAGCTTGTAAAGTAAAAGACTAAAATCTATGATGTGATTAATGAAACACTGATTATGTGTGTTTGCTAAACTCTAAAATCTAACACTAATTTAGCAAACACTAGGAATCACATCGTAATAGATTTTACTTTACAAGCTCGTTCGAAGGCCCAAACTGAAATGAATCATTAAGCCCATTAAAAGGCCCACCGTCTATTTTCTTCTCCTCCATTTCTCTCTCTCAAGCTTCGGGGAGAATTTGACAGTGAATTAGGGTTTTACCCAAAAACATCAGAGAGATAGACACTGCGAGGCTCTCTATTCTCGCTGCTTTCTGATCCGACGGGGAAAAAATGGCGTTGCGACATCTGAGCCGACCGAGAGACATCGTAAAGAGATCGACGAAGAAGTACCTCGAAGAACCGCTTTACCACCGTCTCTTCAAAAATGGCGGCTCGGAGGTCAGTGTTCGGCAGCAGCTGAATCAGTTCCTCAAGGGCACTAAGCACGTCTTCAAATGGGAAGTAGGAGATACGATCAAGAAGCTCCGAAGTCGCGGCCTTTATTATCCGGCACTCAAGGTTTCATCTTATTTCTCGAAATCGCATCTTCGATTCGTTGGGATTAGTTCGGATTTTCACAATGATTCGCAGATTATACAATCATTTGCTTCAACCTGTTGAAACATGTAGAAGTGTAGGTTCTTAAAGTGGTAGTTTGATGCTCATGACGAACAATTTAGTAGTTGTTGTAGAAGCAGATAGAGATTCTCTTGAAATTGGTGTGACCGATCTTGAAACTGTAAACTAGATTTCACTAAGTGATGATTGTCTCTTTAGTTAGGCTTCTGCTTGAGGATTCATATTGTAGAGTTATTTTCGGGTTTCAGCTATCTGAAGTTATGGAACACAAGGGTATGAACAAGACGGTGAGTGATCAAGCAATCCATCTTGATCTTGTTGCGAAAGCTCGGGGTATTGCTGCTGGGGAGTCTTATTTTGTTGATCTTCCGGAAACATCGAAAACCGAGCTCACGTATGGGTCTCTTTTGAACTGCTATTGCAAAGAGTTGATGACCGAGAAAGCGGAAGGTCTGCTGAACAAGATGAAAGAGCTCAACATCACCGTTAGCGCCATGTCGTATAACAGCCTCATGACCCTTTACACAAAGACAGGACATCCCGAGAAGGTTCCGGCGATGATCCAAGAAATGAAGGCCGAGAATGTCATGCCGGATTCGTACACGTACAATGTATGGATGAGGGCATTGGCTGCTACTAAAGATGATGTTTCTGGTGTCGAGAGAGTCATCGATGAGATGAACAGAGATGGTAGAGTTGCTCCAGATTGGACTACATACAGCAATATGGCGTCTATATATGTTGATGCGAGACTAACTGAGAAAGCTGAGAAGGCCCTTCAGGAACTGGAGATGAAAAACACGCAACGGGATTTCAAGGCGTATCAGTTTCTTATTACATTGTATGGAAGGCTGGGGAAACTGACTGAAGTTTACAGGATTTGGCGTTCGTTGAGGCTGGCTATCCCGAAAACCACGAACGTAGCCTATCTGAACATGATACAAGTGCTGGTGAACCTGAAAGACTTACCGGGCGCAGAGACGCTGTTCAAGGAATGGCAAGCTAACTGTTCTACTTATGACATCCGGGTTGTTAACGTGTTGATTGGAGCTTATGCAAAAGAAGGTCTCATCGAAAAAGCGAAAGAGCTCAAGGAGAAAGCTCCAAGAAGAGGAGGAAAGCCCAACGCTAAAACGTGGGAGATCTTCATGGATTACTATGTAAAGATCGGTGATACGGCTCAAGCGCTCAAATGTATATCTGAGGCAGTTTCTCTCGGCAAAGGAGATGGTGGCAAGTGGCTACCGTCGCAGGAAACAGTCATAACTTTGATGAGCCAATTCGAGGAAAAGAAAGATGTGAATGGAGCTGAGAATTTGGTAGAGGTATTAAAGAAGGGAACAGATGATGTAGGCGCAGAAATCTTTGAATCATTGGTAAGAACATATGCAGCAGCAGGGAAGAGCCCTCCTGCTATGCGCCGGCGCCTGAAGATGGAAAACGTGGAGGTTAATGATGCGACGAAGAAGCTTCTCGATGATATATGTCAGGAAGAATGAGGTCTGTTCCATCTCTTTCTCCTTCATTTTCTTTTTTTCCTTCAGGCAAGACAGTATTAGTCGTGTAGGGGCACTTGCGTTCTCAGAGCTCTGTTTCTTATTGGTAATAAAAATAAATCAATCTTATGGGTCTGTTTTTCTTTCACCTTAAGAGTGTTTGTTCATGTTTCTGTGAATTGTTTCGAGCTTAGCTTTTGATTTACAGTTGAGAGGAACTCTCTCACAATGTAATCCCCTTTTTGGAGATTTTATTTTGGTAACTGCAAAAAAACGTTTTTCTGATAATTCCGTTAACTGATGTGATCAAATTTTCGGAAAAAAAGAAACCGTAAAGATACATCATAAAGTTGATGAAATTTGTTGATCAGGAAACTCGTCAGTGGGTTGGGAAAGATTCTTGAAATGGCTAAAAAATTCTATTATAATTACATTAGATACAAAAAAAAAAAAATTACATAATTGAGAATCAGTTTTGAGGGATTAGTTAAAATGTTTTTTTTTTTTTTTTTTTTGTGTGGTTCGATCATCTAATCAATGTAGCAAGAAACAAGCAGTTAGTTCCCATCTTCCTCAGCTCATCCGCAGCGTTCTGAACGGTGTTAACCTGATGCGATTCAAAGAAACCGTTGACACAAACGCCGAAATCCGAAACAGCCGCGGTCAAAAACATTTTCAGCGACAAAACATTTCGTTTCTTGATGCTGTTCTTCGCCTTCCCAAGATTGAAGGCCGCGTCCGTGAGAGTCGCGTAGCAAATCGTGACTTGTTGGTTTCCGTTTTTGTACCTTGCAGCGTTTGCAATCGCCAATCTCGTCTTAGTCTCGAGGGCACAAATCGTGCTGCGCGTAGCTCGTCTCGGGCTCGAGCCTTTAACCACCGGCCGACACAACGTCGGGTATGCGGTTTGGTCGCAGAGGCCCTTGAAACGCGCTTCCACGGCTTTGTTTGCCGTCAAGAGGATCACGGTAAAGGCGATGGTCGTGAGGTAGAGCTGGGTTTGGTTGCAGCCCGCCATATTTTTTTTTAAAGTTGTTCTTTTTAAAATTGGAAAGAAATTATCATGGGAAATTTTCTAATTAAGATCCTCTCGCTATGAATAGAAACATATTTTTGGTTTCAGAATTATTGGTAGTGGGTGTTTTCTAATATTTTTTTTTCTTGGTAAACTATAAACTTGATTTGTTTGAGGTTCAACTCTTTTTTAGGAGAAATTTATCCTCCGATAATAGAGATTTTAGACCGGATCATGAATTCTCTCTCTCTTTACAAGCACAAATGTCATACAATGATTTTTCAAACAAGCAAATTATAAGATGATCAATTAAGTTTGTATACCAAATATTTCTTAAGATACGTATTATATGTGGCAGACGAAGATTGGAACCGAAAAGATGAAGACCAAAAGGCATGTGACATACTCAACGTCCTAAAGAAGAAGAAGTTTGTGTTGTTGTTGGATGACATATGGGCCAAAGTAGATCTAAGGAAGATCGGAGTCCCCTTCCCAAGTAGAGAAAACGGATGTAAAATACTTTTCACCACTCGTTCTCAAGAAGTGTGTGGGAGCATGGGAGTATATGTTGAGATGGAAGTCCAATGCTCGCCAACTCAAGATGCATTGGATTTGTTCAAAAAGAAAGTTGGAGAGATCACGTTAAAAAGTGATCCAGACATACCGGAGCTTGCAATTCTAGTTGCTAAAAAGTATCATGGTCTACCACTAGCACTTAACGTCATTGGCGAAGCCAAGGCAAGCAAACAGACGATTTAAGAATGGCGTCACACGATAGATGTTTTGACTTCATATGCTATCGAGTTTTCTGGCATGGAAGATCAGTTCCTTCCGCTTTTGAAGTATATCTACAATAGTCTTAAGGGGGACCATCTCAAATCGTGTTTGATATAGTGTGCCTTATTTCCAGAAGATTATAGAATCCCTAAAGAAAGATTGATAGGCTACTGGATAGGCGAAGGGATTATAGATGGAAGTGATGGTATCGAGAGGGTCGAGAACAAGGGTTACGAGATAATTGGTAGTCTCGTTCGTGCATCATTGCTGATAGAGGTTGGAGGGGATGTCACAGATTACGTGCGTATGCATGATGTTGTTCGCGAAATGGCTTTATGGATTGCATCTGATTTGGGAATAGAGAAGGATGCTTTTGTTGTGCATGCATGTGTTTGGTCAAGTGATATCCCAAAGGTTAAGAATTGGAACGTTGTGAGAAGGATGTCATTGATGAAAAACAAGATTGTTCATCTTGATGGCAGTTATGAATGTCTCGAACTCACAACTTTGCTCATGCCATACAACGTTTTGGAAAATATATCGAAAGAATTCTTCAAGTCCATGCCAAAGCTAGCTGTTTTGGATCTATCGCGAAACGGAAATCTGTTTGAATTGCCCGACGGAATATCACAACTAGTTTCTTTGCAATATCTCGACTTGTCATTTACAAATATACGTCATCTGCCTAAGGGTCTACAAGAGTTGAAAAAACTAATTCACTTGAATTTGGAGTACACATATATGCTTTCGAGTATTAATGGGACTAGGTATTAAATCCGCGCGTTCGCGCGTAAACTTGTTTCTAATGAATTTTTTTATCTTTAAAATTTATTTAGTTTATACATATATATCAACTCCAATAACAACATCATTATTATATATATGGATTCTTATTGTTGTTTGATCTGATCTTATCTATTATAGACCATATGATTCTAACGATATATAAACATTAACAATAAATTGATGAAACATTTTTTCACTTTTAACAATAATTAAATTTTCACATGTAATATTCTCTCATTGATATGAACTATCTTATACTTTTTTTTTTCAAATGACTACTTTATACATAATTCAATGAAAATAATATTTATCTATTCATATCTCTATAAAAATAAACAAAACAAAGCAAAAAATAAGCAAAACAAAAAAGATACCCTAGTTTAATAAACATTTTTTGTAAACATCGATCTAAAAAGAAATTAAATTTTTATGTTTTTATAGAGTTAATATATATCAATGACAAGCTCTTACTTGTAGATGATTGTTTGGAACAACTTTTTAAACTTTTGTTCTATATATATTTTGTTGGAAAATGATTATATGTCTCGTTCGTGCATCATTGCTAATGGAGGTTGGAGGGGATGTCACAGATTACGTGCGTATGCATGATGTTGTTCGCGAAATGGCTTTATGGATTGCATCTGATTTGGGAATAGAGAAGGATGCTTTTGTTGTGCATGCATGTGTTTGGTCAAGTGATATCCCAAAGGTTAAGAATTGGAACGTTGTGAGAAGGATGTCATTGATGAAAAGCAAGATTGTTCATCTTGATGGCAGTCCTGAATGTCCCGAACTCACAACTTTGCTCATGCCATACAACGCTTTGGAAAATATATCGAATGAATTCTTCAAGTCCATGCCAAAGCTAGCTGTTTTGGATCTATCACGAAACGGAAATCTGTCTGAATTGCCCGACAGAATATCACAACTAGTTTCTTTGCAATATCTCGACTTGTCATTTACAAATATACGTCATCTGCCTAAGGGTCTACAAGAGTTAAAAAAACTAATTCACTTGAATTTGGAGTACACATATATGCTTTCGAGTATTACTGGGACTAGGTATTAAATCCGCGCGTTATCGCGTAAACTTGTTTTTAATGAATTTTTTTATCTTTAAAATTTATTTGTAGTTTATACATATATATCAACTCCAATAACAACATCATTATTATATATATGGATTCTTATTGTTGTTTTATTTGATCTTATCTATTATAGACCATATGATTCTAACGATATATAAACATTAACAATAAATTGATGAAACATTTTTTCACTTTTAACAATAATTAATTTTTTACATGTAATATTCTCTCATTGATATGAACTCTCTTATACTTTTTTTTTTCAAATGACTACTTTATACATAATTCAATGAAAATAATATTTATCTATTCATATCTCTATAAATATAAACAAAATAAAGCAAAAAATAAGCAAAACAAAAAAGATACACTAGTTTAATAAATTTTTTTTGTAAACATCGATCTAAAAAGAAATTAAATTTTTATGTTTTTATAGTTAATATATATCAATGACAAACTCTTACTTGTAGATGATTGTTTGGAGCAACTTTTTAAACTTTTGTTCTATATATATTTTGTTGGAAAACGATTATATGTTAGATTTTCAAAATTTTCTTCTTTTTTTATTTAGGGCAAACCATTTAGATAACATACTTTTTTGATACACCATTATAGCAAGAATCACTATCAAATAAATCTTTTTATATGGTTTTGAACAGTATAGATAATCTTTAAAATACATAAGTGAAAAGAAGTAATTTTCATAAGTGAAAAGAAGCAACCACAAATAACATTAATTGGATAAAAATTAGAATTTATAAAAAAATAAAAATAACAATTTTGAAAAGACGCAACTGATTGAAATGCAACGGGCATTTATTCATATTGTTATTATTAATAGATTTTTTTTTATTTTACTAATTGTTTTCGTGAATAATTATAAGTTTTTTTTTCCCTTTTTGTAAGAATAACAAACTAATAGGACGCAGAGTTTGAAGTGATCGATGGACAATGAGACTATGGGAGATCATGGATGGTCATCAACTTCCAACTCAATCACAATCTATTGATCTTAAACCTTTTCTGTTTTTGTTTTTGCCGGCTAATACTTTCACTGATATCAAATCGGAATTACAAAAATAAGTTATGAGGAATACGGTGTGTGTAGCATCGTCCTACCAGACAAGATTGTGAAATCTTTTGATGGTCTATCTATGGAAATCACAACTTTTGAAGAAAGATACTGGTACATCGATGTAGCTGGTTGTAGTCAAATGTGCTTGACATTGTTTCCAAATTGTGTTGTATAGTATATGCAATTGTATTTGCAATCTTTTTTTTAATAGAATCGTTTTTAAATTAGATTCCAGAGATGTATGCGAAAACCGAACCTCGTAAAAAAGTTTATGTTTTATTTACTTAGCGAACTAGTTTAATTTAATTATCATCGGACAACATAGATTTAGCCCCTTTCATGTTGGAAATCAAAGGATGAGTGTTGATATGAAATCATCATGATGCTAAAATTTAGAAATATATTCCCTTAAAAACCATACAACTTTATAAACTAAATAATACAATTAATTGTATATTAAGACTACAATTTGTGTTTCTCCTCTTTGCTTTTGACTAGGGAGTAAAAAATAAAACTACCCCACATCACAAAAACCAACGCAGCAATGGCGAAGTGGCGATAATTGCTTTGTCCTTCAATTTTCGACGCTCAATTTTCGACGCTCAATTTTCTAACAGATTTGTAGTATTGGTTAAGAATTCATCGATAATTTTTGTTTTTTTTAACAGATTTCAAGTTGTTTTCGATGGATTTGGCTGTCGTAATCACCTTATCTAGTTATCATAGATGTACCTTTTCTTTTTCTTTTTGGGTCTAAAACAACAGTTTTTATATTGTCAATGATTATTCCAACTACTGTGTTTATTAGAATTTTCTTGGAGAGGTCCGAAATTTAAAATTCCAAAACTACAAAAAGATGTTGGAAAATCAAACAGGTGAGTGCTGATATGAAATCATCAATGACGTCAATATATTTATAAAATTAGTTTCCTTCTAATCATAACAACTTTTGAAAATAATACAATCAATATGTACTTTTGAAAATAAACCATTGCGGTTAATATTTTTTGCAAAATCAACCCTCACTGTTTTTTTAAAATAATACAATCAATATGTACAATTCATGAAATCCTAAGATGACTACAATTTTTGTTTTTCTTCTTTTGGCTAATAAAAAAACCTCCAGATACTGAACCAGCACAGCAATGGCACACCCACTCCAGAGTCTCCACTCCTATAAATCCCACTCGAATCTGCTTCTGAATCCACCAAAACCCATTTTTCGTTGAATCTTTTTTTCTCTGATTCACCAATGGCTGAAGCATGAAGAGTGCGGAGGATGAAGCTAGGAAGCCAAGGCCTTGAGGTTTCGGCTCAAGGACTTGGTTGCATGGGTCTCTCCGCCTTCTACGGCGCTCCGACACCTGAAACTAACGCCGTCGCTCTCCTCCGTCACGCCATTAACGCCGGCGTCACATTTCTAGACACTTCAGACATATACGGCCCCGAGACCAACGAGCTGCTCCTGGGCAAGGTAAACAAATCTTGAGAATTAAAATTAGGAATAAGGATTTTAAGAAAAAAATTAAGGATTAGTATTGGAGATAACTTGGAAAGCAAGATGACACCAAGTTATCTCCAATATTTAGGCTTTGATTTAGGGTTCATACCAATAATCGAGCTTTTACATTCGCTGACAGGCTTTGAAAGATGGGTTGAGGGAGAAAGTGGAATTAGCGACGAAGTTTGGGATCACTGCTTCTGAAGATGGAAAATTTGGTTTCAGGGGAGATCCAGAGTATGTGAGGTCTGCTTGTGAAGCAAGCTTAAGGCGTCTTGGTGTTACCACCATTGATCTTTATTACCAACATCGGATTGATACCACCGTCCCCATCGAAGTCACGGTAATGGCTTCTTGGTTTCGATTTTACTCCAACTTTGTGTTCAAAGTTACTGATATATCTCATAGAATGCTCTGTTTCTTGAGGTGACTGTACCTCGTTCATGAGGGGACTAACGCTCTGTTTCTTGTATTGATTTTGGTGGCTATATAATTTGTTTTGCTCTTTTTTTTTGTTGTTGTTGTTGTTGAACTTATGGTTTTGGTGAATCTGTTTTCGAAGATGGGAGAACTGAAGAAGATAGTTGAAGAAGGTAAAATAAAGTATATCGGTTTGTCTGAAGCTTCAGCTTCAACTATCAGAAGAGCACATGCTGTTCACCCGATAACCGCTGTGCAGATAGAATGGTCCTTGTGGTCGAGAGACGTGGAAGAAGATATCATTCCTACTTGCAGGTGCGAGGAATCAGAATCAGCCATAACTTTCCTCTTCGTTTACATCTTTAAATCTCATCTCTTGTAATATCTCTAGGGAGCTTGGGATTGGAATTGTAGCTTATAGCCCTCTAGGAAGAGGCTTCTTGGCATCAGGACCTAAGCTTGTTGAGAATCTGGACCAAGATGACTATCGAAAGGCAAGTACATATGATTGATTCAGTTCTCGGGTCCGTAAAGACATTTCAAGATATGGAGTCATCGATCTGACTAGGTTCTGCTTATTGCTATTGCTATGTCACAGGGTCTACCGAGATTCCAACATGAGAATCTTGACCACAACAAGATTCTGTACGAGAAAGTCCAGGCGATGGCGACAAAGAAAAGCTGCACTCCAGCACAACTAACTTTGGCATGGGTTCACCACCGAGGAGATGATGTCTGTCCCATCCCAGGAACCTCCAAGATCGAAAACCTAAACCAGAACATTGGAGCTTTATCTGTAAATCTCACTCCTGAAGAGATGGCTGAGCTAGAAGCCATTGCCCGACCGGATTTTGTGAAGGGGGAACGATATGATAATAACATGGCTACTTACAAGGACTCGGAGACTCCACCATTATCTTCTTGGAAAGCAGCATAAACGCAGTAGTTCTTTGTCTATGCTGAGTTTATGATGTGTTTGGTAACTGGTTTGAGGGTATATGCGATTAAGGCGTTGGGTAAATCGCGGTCATATTGTGCATAAGGTTTGTGTGTGTTAATAAGTTTAGGTATATAGGTCTGCGAGTTTGCAATAAGAAAGAGCACAAGGTTCAAAAAAAACCAAAAAGAAAGAGCCATTGCCTACGAAAGAAATCAGAAATGTATGTACAAAATGTAATGTTTACTTGTGTTGCAATCTATAATAAATGGATCATGAATGGTTTAGTCGTTGACCATTTGTCAAAATGTACAAGTTTGACTTAATATTTTTACTTACGGATTACACTTATGTTCATATGCGTAAATTCTAATTATAGTATAATCAAGTTGTGAAAACAAGTAAAATTTGTTGTCTTTGAAACAGACCATCATCACAATAATAACTAATTAGATATAGCTTCGGGCGTAACAACTATTGTTCAAAATATATATTTTTAAACTCCAACAAATTGAAACCATATAAATGCATGCATGTCTTCAAATTGTAAAACACAAGCAAAGCTCGAGCAGAAAAGTAAAAATAAATAAAACAAGACAATATGAAGCTACCAATGTTATGGCTCGTTTTGGTATTAATAGTCGTCAAAACTAATGCAATGAAGCAAGTGTTGAGATAAGCTTGAACAACAAGCAATCATAATGAGAATAGAAAAACTTAGAAAAAAGGAAATTGTCCTTTTGAGATAAAAGGAAATTGTTTAGGTTTCAAACATATATATATATATATATATAGATGTCGAGTTGTGGCATTATATAGAGAGAGTTTTATGAGTTTGAGAAACTAAGAGATTGAGAGATTGAGAGATTGTGTGAGAGCTTTAGTTTTGAGTTATTTTTCTAAAGCTAATAAAGAGAGTTCTTTATTTATCTTGAGTTCATCTTTCTCTTAGATTCTATATTTGGTATCAGAGCCACAAACTAAGCGATCCTTAGGAAGGGATGACGGACGATGCGATCGTTCTGGTGAAAGTAAAAGAAAGAGGATGTCCTTCTTCCATTATCTTCCGTATGCTAAATCCGACAAATTACACGGTATGGGCGATAAGGATGAAAGTTGCCTTAAAGGCTAACAAGGTGTGGGATGTTATTGAATCAGAAACAAGAGACGGCGAGAAGAACAACATGGGTATCGCGTTATTGTTCCAATCAATACCAGAAACTCTTGTTCTCCAAGTTGGGGAACTAGACACGGCGAAGAAGGTATGGGAAGCAATACAATCAAGGCATGTTGGAGCAGAACGAGTTAAAGACGCCCGATTGCAAACGCTCATGTCAGAATTTGAGAGATTAAAGATGAAAGGTACCAAGAAAATTGATGACTTTGCCGGCAAGCTTTCAGAAATCTCGTCAAAATCCTCGGCCCTGGGAGTCAATATCGAAGAATCAAAACTGGTGAAGAAATTTCTTCATTGTCTTCCTCGGAAGAAATACATACATATTGTGGCCTCTCTTGAACAAGTACTTGATCTTAATACCACGACTTTCGAAGATATCATAGGTCGCCTAAAAGCCTATGAAGAACAAATTTGCGAGGAAGAAGAAGAATTTCAAGATGAACAAAGCAAGTTAATGTATGCAAATACGGAGAATCAACACCAGCCTGTTAGTGGAAACATAGGGCGAGGAGGAAGATCAGGTTACAGAGGAAGAGGTCGCGGACGTTCTAATGTTGTGAGAGACGCTTCCCGGATTACTTGCTTTAGATGCGACAAGGTAGGACACTTTGCATTTGACTGTCCCGACAGACTACTCAAGCTGCAAGAGGCTCAAGAAGATGGTGATACTCAGGATGCAGATGCATTGATGATGCATGAAGTGGTCTATCTAAACGAGAAGCGTTGCGTGCCAAGAAAGTTTGAAACAAACAACGATGGAGACAACATATGGTATCTTGATAATGGGGCGAGCAATCACATGACCGGTGATCGGAGATATTTCGATAAAATCGACGACTCTGTTTCTAGAAAAGTGAGATTTGGGGATGATTCACGAGTTGATATTAAAGGAAAGGGAACCATTGCTTTCATCGACCTCAACGGAGAAGCGCGAGTAATGACGGATGTATATTACATTCCAGATTTAAAAAGCAACATTATAAGCCTTGGACAGGCTACGGAGGCGGGATGTGATATAAGATTGCGAGGAGGGTTCTTGACCATGCGAGATCAGAATGGGAAGTTGCTTGCTAAAGCACCTACATCCAAGAATCGTCTTTACAAGGTTCGAATGGGTTTAAAAGATAGTTCGCGGCTGTTTTTCACAATCATTAGCGAGTCAAGCAAGTGGCACGCGAGATTGGGACACGTGAACTATGGAACTATCAACTTAATGATAGACAAAGAACTTGTGCGTGGAATTCCGAATATTGGCATCGAGAAGGAGGTCTGTAGCTCATGTTTTCTTGGGAAGCAAACAAGACAAGCGTTTCCCCAAGCTACCGCTTACCGTGCATCGAAGAAGTTTGAGTTTATACATGGAGATCTTTGTGGGCCTATAACACCAAGTACAAGTGCGGGAAACAAATACATCTTCGTCCTCATAGACGATTATTCTCGTTACATGTGGACAGTTTTACTCAAAGAGAAAGGAGATGCATTCCAAAAGTTCAAGAACTTTAGGATAATGATAGAGCAAGAATCAGATGCGAGAATACAGACCTTCAGAACGGATAGAGGAGGAGATTTCGTGTCTCTGGAGTTCAACAAGTTTTGTGAAGAAACCGGTATTAAACGTCATCTCACTGCACTGTGCGTGCTGGATTTCACACAACGATTTATCTGTTAAGAAAATAGAGAGGACGCAAAGATTCTAAGTAAAAAAACCGAAACAGAGATCCAAAGATGGCGATTTTATTAGAGTTGCTGTGATAAGCTTTTTAGGGTACAAGTGTCTTGCTAGGTAAAGCGCGGATCCCGCCTTCAATGAGCTAAGGGCCCTATTTATACATATTTGTTTGTAAATCTAAGTCAAAATCTCTAAGAATCTTCTAGTAGATTCTCCTTTATCTCCCCTCAGCGGCGCTCCTTCCATGAAACTTCGTCTTCTAGGGCGAACCTCACTTCAGATTTCCTTATGGGCTTAGACTCAGCCCATTTGCATAACGATCCGTTTTGGGCTCGGCCTCGTGTCCTGGTTTTGAGCTCGGAATCCTTCGTGGGCTTCTAGCTCGGAGTATCGAGGGGAGATGTTGATTTGGTTCGACCCATGCACAATCCGTACATTTTACGGTTCGGCTCGATCTTAGTACAGTTTGTGCACGGCTCGGTTCAGCCCGGTTTCTGCGCAGTTTATGCACCGAGATGAACCACTTCGGTTCGTGCAAGATTTGTACACCGAGGCGAACCACTTCGGTTCGTGCACGGTTAGTACACCAAGGTGAACCACTTCGGTCCGTGCATGACTTGTGCACCGAGGTGAACCACTTCGGTTCGTGCACGATTTGTACACCGAGGCGAACCACTTCGGTCCGTGCACGATTTGTACACCGAGGTGAACCACTTTGGTTCGTGCATGATTTGTGCACCGAGGTGAACCACTTCGATTCGTGCACGGTTTATGCACCGAGGTGATTCACTTCGGTCCATGCACGATTTGTGCACCGAGGTAAACCACTTCGGTTCGTGCACGGTTTATGCACCGAGGTGATTCACTCCGGTTCGTGCACGGGCAAGAGATTACCCTTCATACTTAGTCTTTTCTTTCATTGATTTCGCCTGGGTGGAAACCGACCCCAACAGTTAGCCCCCCAGCTCGTTAGTCTTGGGAACGAGGGTGACGAGCTATCAGGAAAGGCGAGATCAATGTCCCGAGATGTTTTTAATTTGTTACCGAAGTATTATATTTAAGCGACGAAGTGAATAGTTTTGTGCCGAGGCGTTTTGTGCTCAAGGGCCGAGGTGAATGACTCGGCACCGAAATGTGTTGTTTTTTTTTGTATGCCGAGGTGAATGGCTTTGTTGACCGAGGCGTTTAAGTGTTCGGTTAACTTATCGCCGAGACGTTTTCGAGTGATCGGCTCGGCTCTCGATTTCTTACCAAGGTAAACTTGTTTACCGAGGCGAGGTGTGAAACCAGTCACCGAGGTGTTGATTTTTTTGCTCGGCGCTCAACGCCTTTGCCGAAGCATGTTATTCGCGACCGAGGTAGTGTTGTTATTGGACCGGGTTTTTTCCTTGACTTTTCCCGCGTGAATCATTCACCTCGGAGCTTTTGACACTTAGGGAATTTTTTTTGTTTCTTCTTTCTTGTCTGGGCTTTTCGGTTTTGGGCCGACACTGTCGGACTTGGGCCTACGATTATCTCTTAAGGCCCACTATCCGTTTATCAGTTTTGAGCTCGCCTCGAGAAGTGAAACCGTCTCGCGTGTTCCCGAGGCGACGCGCTGGCTCGTCTATAAGACTCCGAGATCTCCTCTTGGCTCTTTCACTATCTTCATTCCTCAAAAAATTCTCAAAAGGTTGGTTTTCTTTCTTCTCTCCCTTCTCTCTCTCGTTTATGTTTAGATTTCGATTAGGGTTCTTCAGATTCTTGCCGAGCCGCCGTCATCCGCCTTAGTTCTCCGATCGATCTTCAAGTATTCCGGCTGTTCTTCGAATTCTCTGATCCATCTTCAAGCGATCTCCAAGGACTCGACTGATCTTCAATGTCTTCATCCGGTGTTCGATCCAAAGCGATATCCGAGGTGAACGTAACGCTTCCACGCTCCGATTCTCGGACCGAGGTGATTCCCGAGGCGAGTGTGAATAAATCCCGAGGTTCTTCTATCACTTCCCGGGGTGCGACGAATACTCCAATCCTCTCCCCCCAAGGCGAGCCGAGCGCGCGACTTTCTTCACCCCGAGGTGATTCGGCTCTCGAGGACTCCGTGGGTTCGGTTAATTCCCCGACTAAGTTAGGGAGAAAGATATTCTCTTCTCCCGCTTGTCATTTCGCCGAGCTCTCAGCTACCAACCGTGCCGAGGTGCACGTCCTAGGGTCTGAGGACCTATCTGAGCTGAAACCCGAGGAAGAAGACTGGAACTGGGATCCAGTCAAGGCGAGACGGGAGTTGGACGAGCTTGTGCGGCTTCAAAAGGAGAAAGCACCTCGGCGTCGAAAAAAGAAGATAGTTGCCGACCCGCCAGGTTCATCTCTCTCGACGCCGAGGTCTTTAGCAGACATCCGAGCTCGTTTCGGGATCAATGAAGGTGTAGAATTTCGGCTTCCCTCCAAAACGGAACAAGCGGATAGCCCGCCGGATGGTTATTTCACGATTTACGAAGTCTTCCTTGTCGAATGCTGGCTATGGTTCCCGATCTCGAAGCTTATCTCGGAGTACTTGTGGTCTCGCGGTCTTGCCCTAGCTCAACTGACACTGCGCGCCTTGCGACATCTCGTGGGATTGCTGACCCTAAGCTATGAGTGCGGGACAGAGCTCTCGCTGGGCCATCTCGAGAACCTCTTGGATATCCGAAGTAAATCCAAAGCCGAGGTGTACTACATCTCGAACAAGAGTGATCGTAGGATAATCCGGGACTTCCCGAGCAAAGACGCGGATTGGGAAACAAATTCTTTTACCTCCTTAAAAACGATGCTTCCGTTTCGGAGGATTGGCTCTAGAGAACTAAGACGGAATGGGGGCGAATTGGTAGAAGACCGAAGCGACTTTAGGGATTTTTCCCACGTACTCCAGCTCGGTTTTTACCTTACTAATACTCCTTTTGCTCTTTGTTTCGCAGTTCCTCGCCTCGTGCTTAGGTGTCCGGAAGATATTTGGGAGGTCGCAAAGGCTTTTAATCAAAGGGAAGTCCGTTGGAAGAAAAGCTTCTCTCTTCAGCGGATCGAACACGCCAGAGCTCTGTAATTTAGCGGTTATCAAGCAGGCAACTCTGATTCCGAGTCTGCGTCTGAAGACACCCGAGTAGAGATGGCGAAAATGCTAACTCTTCGTGAGCGACAAGAGCTCGAAGCAAAGAGCAAGATGCGCGCGACCCTCCCGAGTTCGGGAAAAGAAGACACAAAGAAAACCACCGAGCGAAAGAAAAAGGATGGCTCGGGACTTCGGGAATCCGTCTCCGCGCAGAAGGACGCGCGTGATGCTCCAGGGCTAGAGGGCGTAGAGAAGACCCCGAGCGGACCAAAGGAAATAGTTTCATGTTTCAAGTCTGGGACGAAACCTGGGGATACGATCCCTTCGCTCCCTCAAGACGATCATCCTTCTGTTAAGGATAAAAAATCTGGGAAGCGTCCTGCGGCCGATGGGCCTGCGGCGCCCGAGGCAAAGAAGAAGAAGAAGACGAAGCGGGCGGCGGGGAGCACAAAGCAGGCCAGTGTTCCCGAGGCCGACCCCAAAGTGACCGAAGAGGCATACAACGACCCCGAGGTCGCTGCCGCTCTCTTCTCCAAAATTCTCGCCCCGGGCGTTCTCTTTCCTCCTCCAAACACACTCATTAAACGGAGGAAATACGCTCAGATGGCCCTCAAAGCGACTAGGGTGAAGATTATTTTTCGCAGGGTAGTTAATGTTCCGACGCATTTCGCTTCTTGTACTTTTGCTTTTGTTCGTGCAGTTCGCCGCCGCAGCTAACGAGGCGATTCTCGGGTACGAGGCAGAAGCCCGAGATGATCAAAGGCGTGTTGAGAACGCTCGCAGTGCCGCTGCTTCTTTGAAAACGAAGTTCGACGAGGCGGAGGCTTGCCATGCCAGGAAAGAGGAAGAATCGGTGAAACGCGTTAAGGTCCTCCAAGCCGAGAGAGACATCTTCAAGCGCCAGCGCGACGAATTGTAGAATAAGACGTCGCGTCTTTTGGATCAGAGGGCTCAGCTGGAGGCCGACCTGGCTTCCTTAGAGAGGCAGGTTTCGTCCGAGCGAGAGATGCACGAGGCAAACCTCGAGAAGGCCCGTCAAGAGGCTAAAGTGGCTTTGCTCAAGGGCGACGTTCGGGACCGGGTTGCTGATTTGGCCGAGGTCGAGGGGAATCTCCTGCTCTTGAGGATGAAATAACGAGGCTGGCGGCGTGCAAAGCGGATCTTCGTGAAGATTTGAAGCCTTCTCCTGTACAGATGGATCCTTTGCCAACTCTTCCAGGCGGAGAGACGCTTGAAGTCTCGGTTTCGAAGGTTGGGGTTGTACATCCGTCCGGGTCGAATGCCAACACTCCTCGCATAGAAGAAATGCTTTCCGAGAAGCGATCTGTTGAGCCCTCCTCTCCAAAGGACGATGTCGCCGAGGACATTAACGCCGAACCTGCCGGGGGTGTTAGCGCCGAACCTGTCGAGGGTGCCAATGCTGAGGCTACCGATCCAAACTCTGTCGTCTGACTTATTTTATTTATTATTTTTTTTTTTGAAACTATTTCTGTTGTCTTTCGAACAAAGTGCCTGGATGGCTTTATCCACCGTATTAATATTTATGCGATTCTGATTTTATGTCGTGTTGAAGTGTCTTTCTCGACTTGTGTTTCTGCCGAATCGAGGGGACTTGACACTCCGAGCTTGCTTTAGATAACTTGTTTAATGATTCGGATTCGACTATTTTTGCGTCCTCGTTTCGTTTCGTACCGAAGTGACTCGGTATCCGTTAACGTCTTGATATTAGACCGACCTTGCCTGGGAGCGGACGGTTTATCGGGCTTTAGCCGAACATGCTTAGTTAGTTCGTACTTAGGCGATAAATGCCCGAGCAGTACGATGTTCGCGAGATGTTGATGACCAACGTTAAGTGAGAGTTGGGGTTTACGTGTTCTCTTAGTTAGGATTCGCATGTTTTGACGATATGCGAGCCCATATCGAGAACAGCCATTAGAATCTTTCTCGGGGTATACCCAATAGAGATTGAACCGAGGTAAACTCGATTTGAATTTATATAGCGCGCTTGGATCCGTGAAGGATGTAGAGAACCTATGATTCGTGACGAATGTGAAGGTTGAGTTCCCGTTTGGGATGTTAAGTGTTCGTATACTGTGGCCAACGGTAAACGAAGTGATAGAGTTGGTGGAAAGAGCTAAGTAAACTTTATTCAAGAATATTTTAGCTTTACATAGCGTGGGAGTATATAAATATACGTACCCCACTCCCCCCCCCCTTTTTAGGGAGGGGGACAGTTGAACTCGTCCTGAGACGAGCTGCCTACGTACCCCTTTCGAGGATCAAACCGCCCCGTAGTTCGTTTTTTTTGTGATGAGTTACTTAGAAGTAGTACTTCTTCAGATGCATCGCATTCCATGATCTTGGCACCGAAGCGTCTGTCGAATGGTTGGTGAGTTTGTATACTCCTGGACGGACCACCTTGGTTATGCGATACGGTCCTTCCCAGTTAGCTCCCAGTTTTCCAGCGTTCCGTTCTGCCGTATTTTGAAAGACTTTGCGGAGGACCAGCTCTCCTTCGTGAAATCTCCGACTTTTGACGTTGGAGTTGTAGTACTTTGCGGTAGCTTGCTGGTAATTTTGAATGCGAATGAATGCTTGGTCGCGTCTTTCGTTGATTAGGTCTGCTTCGTCTAAGAGCATAAGGTGATTGAGACCCTCTTGTCCCGGAAGGAGTCGTCGTCGTATTCCCGGAAACTCCACTCCAGAGGGGATGACGCATTCCGTTCCGTAGACGAGTGCGAACGGTGTTTCGCCAGTTGCTCGTCTCGGGGTCGTCCGATGCGACCATAGGACTCCTTCCAGTTCGACAGCCCATCTTCCTTTTTGGCATCGAGGTATTTTTTCAACCCGTCGAGTATTATCTTGTTTGCTGCTTCTGCTTGCCCGTTGCCTTGCGGGTATCGAGGTGTCGACTTACTCAGCCTGATTTTCCACTTTTCGCAAAAAGACTCAAAACGTGTTGAGATGAATTGCGAGCCGTTATCGGTTACTATTTCGTATGGGATGCCATGCCGGCAGATGATTTTTTCTAGACAAAATTCTCGACCTGGACGTCTTTGATACTGGCGAAAGAGTCTGCCTCGACCCACTTTGAGAAGTAATCCGTCAGCACTAGCAGGAATCTCTTCTGCTTGGAGCGATGTAGCGGGCCGACGATGTCTATCGACCATCGCATGAAAGGGTAAGGGGACGAGATTGAGGAAAGCAGCTCGGTAGGTTGGTGGATTGTCGGGGCGTGGCGCTGACATTTCTCACATTTCCGAGAAAAAATTTCGCAGTCTTTCACCATGGTCGGCCAGTAGTATCCGTGACGTTTTATTTTTATTGCCAAGGACTTTCCACCGCTGTGATTGCCGCAAGATCCTCCGTCAACCTCTTCAATTACCCTGCGAGCTTCTTTCCCTTCGACGCAAGTCATTAACGGTCCTGAGAACCTCCACATGAAGACCTCCCCGTCGAGTAGGATATAGCGAGCAGCCTGATCCTTGAGTTTGCGTGCTGTCCACTTGTCTGTGGGGACCTCTCCGTCCATTATGTATGTTCGAATCGCTCCCATCCACTCTTGGTCGCATCCGTATTCGTTCCGCTGGTCTTGTTTCGTCGCGACTGTCTCGTGCTCGTCGCTTGGTTCTGTCAGAGTTTCAGTTGGCTCGATAAGGTTAATAGTTTATGAGCTTTTGATGCTGGGTTGCTCGATGAATTCCACTGGGATTACTCGCTTAAGCTCGGGGTCGGACGACGAGGCGAGGGCTGCTAATGCGTCGGCTTGAGCGTTTTCGCCACGAGGAATTCTTGTTAGTTCGAACTCGACGAATTCCTTCGAAAGTTTCTGGACCACCCCTAAGTATGCCTCCATCCTGTCGTCCCTTGCGGTGTATTCCCCATTGAATTGGTTGGCGATGAGCTGAGAGTCACAGAAAGCCCGAATTTTTTGAACTTTGATTCCCCGTGCTAATCTGAGCCCCGCGATCAGAGCTTCGTACTCGGCTTCATTGTTCGAAGCGTGAAAAGCTAGCCTGAAAGATTGCTCCAAAACTTCGCCAGTTGGAGAGGTTAGGCGAATTCCGATTCCCGAGCCTTGCCTTGATGAGGAGCCATCAACGTGAAGTATCCAAGTGGAATCCTGACTCGGTTCGTTGGTCCCGTCAGTTGGAAGTTCTATCAGAAAGTTAGCGAGTACTTGAGATTTGGTGCAGGTCTTGCTTCGATACTCGATGTTGTATTCGCTGAGCTCGATCGCCCATTTTGCTAATCTTCCGGATTGGCTCGGGCTGTGTAGTATAGCCCGTAGCGGGAAGGACGTCAGGACTACGATGGAATGCGACTGTAAATAGGGTCTGAGTTTCCGTGCTGCCATCACCACCGCGAGCGCCAGCTTCTCCATTTGCGGGTATCTTGTTTCTGCATCCGCCAGCATTTGGCTCACGTAGAAGATCGGGCTCTGCTCCCCTCGTTCTTCCCGGACCAGTACTCCGCTGACCGCGGTAGCTGAAACGGCGATGTATAGGTACAGGGTTTCTCCTTCCACTGGTTTTGCGAGCACGGGTGGAGTTGCGAGGTATTGTTTTAGCTCCTGGAAAGCTATTTCACACCTTTCTGTCCATTCGAACTTCTTGTTGCCTCGGAGCGTGTCGTAGAAAGCTAGACATTTGTCGGTTGACCTTGAGACGAAGCGATTCAAGGCAGCGACGCGTCCTGTTAGTCGTTGTACTTCTCGTTTGTTTCTGGGTGAGGCCATCTGGATTAGCGCGTCAATCTGCTTTGGGTTCGCCTCGATGCCTCGGCTTGAAACCAGATATCCGAGGAATTCTCCTGATGTTACCGCGAATCTGCATTTTGCCGGATTGAGTTTTATGTTGTGGTGATTTAGCCGTTCGAAGCATTCCGACAAATGGGCGATATGATTGTTTACTTCCAGAGATTTTACCAGCATATCGTCTATGTATACTTCCATTGTCTTTCCCAGTTGGTCGGCGAATATTTTATTAACCAATCGCTGATACGTAGCTCCGGCGTTCTTTAATCCGAATGGCATCACTTTGTAACAGTAAATTCTTCGGTCGGTTATGAATGCTGTTTTTTCTTGGTCGTCGGGGTTCATCAAGATCTGATTATACCGAGAAAAAGCATCCATAAACGAGAGGAGCTTGTTCCCCGCGGTTGTTCAGGTCGGTAAAGTCAACGCATATACGCCATTTTCCGTTCTTCTTTTTTACGACTACCGGGTTTGCGAGCCAGTCTGGGTATTTTGCCTCGGTGATGGATCCGACCTTAAGCAATATGTCCACTTCGTCATTCACCGCTTTAGCTCGCTCGGGTCCGAGTTTTCTTCTCTTCTGCTTTACGGGCTTGAAGGTTGAATCCACATTGAGCTCGTGGCATGTAACGTTGATGTCGATCCCGAGCATGTCCTCCGCGGCCCAAGCGAAAGTGTTGATATTCTTTTTCAGAAAGTCGACCAGCTCGGTTTTGACCGTGTCGTCTACCTCTACGCATCTCTCCGGATTTTTGTCATCTAAGCATATAGATATCACCGGGGCGCACCGCGGTTGATTGTCTTCGGCCTGCCCGGCTTTCTGTAATTGCTACAAGAGTTTTTTGGTGCCGACCTTCGCTTCTCGGTTGGCTTTTATTTTTTTATGAACAGTCTTCCCTTTTGCCTTGGTTTTGGGGTTCCTCAGCTTGTGCTCGGTCATGAAGCACGTTCGGATGCCGTTGGCCCCTGGGAATTTTAAACAGAGGTGATAAGTCGAGACCACGACTCTCATCGAGTTAATCTACGGCGTTCCCATGATAATTTTGTACACCAGGACTGGTAGTTTGATCGTTCCGGTCGTCATAGTCGTTTCTCCCGAAAAACCGGTCAACGGGCTCGGGATCGGTACTATTTCGGACATGTCGACTCCCATTTTTGTCAACGTATAGCGGAAAATGACGTCTACCGAACTTCCGGTATCAATTAGGACTCGGGCTACTTCGTGATCCTTCACTATGAGTTCGATCACCAGGGGATCGTTATGAGGTCTGTCTATGCCTGTCGTTTCTCTTTCCTCGAATGTGATGACATCATTGGGATTTCTGCTCGGTGCGCACCAGTTTATCTGGGCTTCGGCTTTTCGTTTAAAGGCTTTTATCGCGGAAACCGTGTCTCTGCAGTATTCCGATCCTCCCATGATCATGTTTATTCGTTGGCGTGGCCCGCCGGAATCCGAGGCATTGTTGTTTCTTCTCCCTCGCTTCTGCGGACCGCCCTGTCGGTTTTCCGGGTCGACTTGTTCTTCCTGCTCGGCCACGGCCGTCTTCTCCTGCTCGAGGTCCTTCAAGCTGATTGAATTGCCGAGCTCTCCGGCCAAGAATTTCGCTCTGAGCTTGTCTCCTAAGATTCGACAGTTAGCTGTCAGATGTCCGTACGTCTTGTGTATTTCGCAGTAGGCTTTTTCGTCATACGAACTTGAGTTCCTAGTCCATGTGTTTCCGTTCGTTCTTTCTCGACCTCGTCCAGCTCTTTGTTCGGCGCTGATCTGATAGTTGTGCGCCCCGCTGAAGTTTGGTCCCTCGTGGTGGATGTAGGCGCCGTTCGGGCGATTCTTCGGATGGCTCGGCTGGCTCGGCATCGCTTGATTCTTGTTCGCCGATTTTGTTGTCCCGAAGCGTTGGTCGAGGATTCGGAACTCCTCCTCCTCGAGTATGAAATCCGATGCCCGATGCATCGCGTCTTGGATAGATTGGGGTTTGTTGCGCCCAATCTCTTTTCGGAAATCCGATTTATACCACAGGGACTTTTTTAACGCTTGGAGCGCTCCTTTGTCGCTCACCTCTCCTACTTTTGACATTACTGCTTTGAAGCGCGCCATGAAAGTTCTTAACGGTTCATTCGGTCCTTGGGATAATGTCCAGAGGTCGGCGTCTGACACGCCTCGGTTCATGAACATGGAGTATTGCTTCATGAACTCGATGCAGAGATCTTTGAAATTGCCGATGGAATTGCGCTCGAGCCTGGAGAACCATTCGAGGGCTGGTCCTCGGAGATTCTCGACAAACAAAAGGCAGTATCCCGCATCTCGCTCGCTTTCTCTGAGGTTGGATCGTGCCATCGCCGTACGAAACGCCATGATATGTTCCTTCGGATCTGTCATTCCCTCGTAAGTCGGAAGGCGGACTTTCCCAGGGTCGGACACTCTTGCCTCCATAATGCGCGCTGTGAACGGCGTCATCTGGGCTTCCTCCAGCATTAAATCAATCTCGGGTGCTGCGCTCGTCGCCTTGTGCACCTGCGATCGAATAGCCTTCACCTCCGCGTTCGCCCGAGCCAAATCGGCTCGGATTTCGTCAAGGGCGTTGCCTCGGCTCGCCGGGCTGGGTTCGGTAAAATGGCCTCGGTTTATCCTCCGGGGCTCGTCCTGATAGTGTGCCTGCTCAACCCACACGAGGTTTTCTTCTTCCTCGGCTAAGTCCTGATCTTGTTCCGAGCCGAGGTCGCCTCCCGAAGCTCCACCTCGTGGTGTCGCGGTGACGGTCACCTCGTCTGGTTGCGAAGTCATCGCATCGGCTCGTTCTTCTCCAGTTCCTATTGCGGCCGCCGAGCCGTTGGTGGGTTCGTCTAGGGCTCCGCCGAGCTGCCGATCTCGCTCAGGGACTCCTTTTCGGACCAGACGTGGTGGCTCGGTGGTGTCGGGCCTCGTGGCTGCGGGGGTTCTCTCTTCAGATAGGAGATTTCCCGAGCCTCTTGCTCGGCTGTTGTTCACTCCTGGAGTTGCGAAGTTGACCGCTATCGGGTTGCGCCCGAGCCTTCTGTTCCTGGCAGACGGATTCATCATGGGGGTCAAACTGCCGATCCGCTGACTTTGGGCTCGACACTCCGTCGCGAGGTTCTCCAGAGTTTTGCCTTGCTCGGCCGTCTTATTTGCCAGCGCCATCATCATGGTTTTCATCTCGGCCAAGGACGCAGTGATTGTCTCGGGGGTTTCCGGCGCTTGCTGAGTAGTGTTGAGCGCTCCGTTTCCCGCGGTGACGTTCCCCGCTGCGGTAGTGTCGTCGATGTCGGTAGTTACGGTGGTCATCTTCTCGGATTTGGTTCGCGTCGGTTTTTGGTGTGTGAATTCTTTAACCCCCTCCTTCTAGCGCCAAATTGTGCGTGCTGGATTTCACACAACGATTTATCTTTTAAGAAAATAGAGAGGACACAAAGATTCTAAGTAAGAAAACCGAAACAGAGATCCAAAGATGGCGATTTTATTAGAGTTGCTGTGATAAGCTTTTTAGGGTACAAGTGTCTTGCTAGGTAAAGCGCGGATCCCGCCTTCAATGAGCTAAGGGCCCTATTTATACATATTTGTTTGTAAATCTAAGTCAAAATCTCTAAGAATCTTCTAGTAGATTCTCCTTTATCTCCCCTCAGCGGCGCTCCTTCCATGAAACTTCGTCTTCTAGGGCGAAACTCACTTCAGATTTCCTTATGGGCTTAGACTCAGCCCATTTGCATAACGATCCATTTTGGGCTAGGCCTCGTGTCCTGGTTTTGAGCTCGGAATCCTTCGTGGGCATCTAGCTCGGAGTATCGAGGGGAGATGTTGATTTGGTTCGACCCATGCACAATCCGTACATTTTACGGTTCGGCTCGATCTTAGTACAGTTTGTGCACGGCTCGGTTCAGCCCGGTTTCTGCGCAGTTTATGCACCGAGATGAACCACTTCGGTTCGTGCAAGATTTGTACACCGAGGCGAACCACTTCGGTTCGTGCACGGTTAGTACACCAAGGTGAACCACTTCGGTCCGTGCATGACTTGTGCACCGAGGTGAACCACTTCGGTTCGTGCACGATTTGTACACCGAGGCGAACCACTTCGGTCCGTCCACGATTTGTGCACCGAGGTGAACCACTTTGGTTCGTGCATGATTTGTGCACCGAGGTGAACAACTTCGATTCGTGCACGGTTTATGCACCGAGGTGATTCACTTTGGTACATGCACGATTTGTGCACCGAGGTGAACCACTTCGGTTCGTGCACGGTTTATGCACCGAGGTGATTCACTCCGGTTTGTGCACGGGCAAGAGATTACCTTTCATACTTAGCCTTTTCTTTCATTGATTTCGCCTGGGTGAAAACCGACCCCAACATGCACCATACACCCCCCAACATAACGGTGTGGTTGAGCGACGAAATAGAACGATGATGGAGATGGTGAGAAGCATCCTAAAGCACATTCGTATGCCTAACTATCTATGGGGAGAAGCGATAAGACATTCTACATACCTCTTAAATAGAGTGGTGACACGATCTCTTACCAATGAGACACCATACGAGAAGCTGTGAGGTAAGAAACCAAACATTGATCACATCCGGATATTCGGCTGTATGGCGTATGCGAAAGTTGAAGCACCGAGTCTGAAGAAGCTAGATGACAGGTCGAGAATGCTTGTCCATCTAGGAACAGAACCAGGATCCAAAGCTTATCGCTTACTTGATCCGCAAACACGTAAGGTAGTAGTGAGCCGTGATGTGGTTTTTGATGAAACCAAGGGTTGGAACTGGAATCGTAGCAATTCTGAGGAAGATGGTGATGGAAGCTTTAGAATCGAGCTTCATGATTTCAGGAATCATGGTCTTCAAGAAGGAGAAGAAAATCGTGAAGAAAATACGAGAAACACAGAAAGTGATGGTGAATCAGATGATGATAGAGATCGAGAAGAAGAAGAATCTGAGCATAGTGGTGAAATACATGCTCCTATCCTCCGAAGATCACAGAGACAGAGCAATCCACCAAAGTATCTCGAGGATTACGTTCTTCTTGCGGAAGAAGAGGGAGAAGCATTGCTTCTGTGTTTAAACAACGAACCAAGAAGCTTCTGGGAAGCTAAGGAATCTAAAGAATGGACAGATGCGTGTAGAGAAGAGATTGCTTCCATTGAAAAACTCAACACTTGGGATCTTGTCGAGCTACCAGTAGGAGCAAAGACGATAGGCTTAAAGTGGGTATTTAAGCTCAAGAGGAATTCGGATGGAAGTATTAACAAGTACAAAGCTCGATTGGTAGCTAAAGGCTATGTACAAAAATATGGAGTTGATTTTGAAGAGGTTTTTGCACCAGTAGCTCGGATTGAGACAATAAGGTTACTTATCAACATCGCAGCCTCAAATGGATGGGAAATCCACCATCTTGATGTTAAAACAGCTTTCTTACATGGATAATTGACAGAGACAGTCTATGTCTTGCAAACTGAAGGTTTCGAGAAAGAAGGATGTGAGGACAAGGTCTACAAGCTAAACAAAGCATTATATGGACTAAGGCAAGCACCAAGGGCATGGAACAACAAACTAAATAACATATTGATGGAGCTGCGGTTTGAAAAGTGTTCTAAGGAACCTTCAGTCTATCGAAAGGAGGTAAAAGAAGGGATTCTTTGTATTGTTGTATATGTCGATGATTTGTTTGTTACAGGAACAACTCTTGAGATCATCAACAAGTTTAAGGACGAGATGGCCTCTAAGTTTGAGATGAGCAATCTTGGAAGGCTGACATATTATCTCGGGATTGAAGTACACCAACATAACAAAGGGATTACTCTGAATCAAAAGAGTTATGCATCTAAGATCCTAGAGGAAGCAGGAATGAGGGATTGTAATCCAGTTCACACACCTATGGAGACAGGTCTGAGTTTGGCCAAGTCCGAGAATGAAGAAGAGATCGATACTACAAACTTCAGAAAAAATGTCGGCTGTCTCCGTTACTTGCTTCATACAAGACCTGACCTATCTTATTCGGTTGGTATACTTAGTCGGTATATGCAGAGTCCTAGAGTCTCACATGGAGCCGCGATGAAACAAGTATTGAGATACTTGAAGGGAACCACATGTCTCGGATTAATCTTTGAACGATGCTCAAGTATACCAAAGCTGACAGGTTATTGCGACAGTAGCCACAATGTTGATCCAAATGATGGGAGAAGTACTTCAGGGCACATCTTCTACCTTGGTAAGAGTCCAATCACTTGGTGCTCTCAAAAACAAGATACTGTCGCGTTTTCGTCTTGTGAAGCAGAATTTATGGCCGGGACATAAGCTGCGAAACAAGCAATCTGGCTCCAAGAATTGCTTAGTGAAATCACCGGAACAGCGACCAAATGTGTTGTCATTCACATTGAAAACAAGTCTGCAATTGCATTGACCAAGAATCCAGTGTTTTATGGAAGAAGCAAACACATTCATCGGAGATACCACTTTATACGAGAATGTGTCGAAGGCAACCAAGTTGAAGTAGCACACGTTCCGGGAAGTGAGCAAAAGGTGGATATACTCACAAAGGCTTTGGGAAGAATCAGGTTTAGAGAAATGAGAGAGCTCATCGGATTACAAGACCTTGGGAAGGAAGGTTTCAAGCTTAAGGGGGAGAATGTTGAGATAAGCTTGAACAACAAGCAATCCTAATGAGAATAGGAAAACTTAGAGAAAAGGAAATTATCCTTTTGAGAGAAAATGAAATTGTTTAGGTTCCAAACTTATATATATATATATATATATATATATATGTCGAGTTGTGGCATTGAAGGCATTCTATAGAGAGAGTTTTATGAGTTTGAGAAACTAAGAGATTGAGAGATTGAGAGATTGTGTGAGAGCTTTAGTTTTGAGTTATTTTTCTAAAGCTAATAAAGATCGTTCTTTATTTATCTTGAGTTCATCTTTCTCTTAGATTCTATAGCAAGGAAATAATGTAACAATTCCAGCACTAACTGTGTTTGGAGATTCAATAATGGATACTGGTAATAACAACAATCTCCCTACTCTTCTAAAGTGCAACTTTCCTCCCTACGGCAAGGACTATCCCGGCGGCATCGCCACTGGAGATTTCTGATGGGAGAGTTCCCTCTGATTTAATTGGTAACTATGTTTTTTTTTATATATATAAAAAAGTGTAGCAATTTTTGTATTCTCATACATTTTTTCTTTAACAATTGTATAAAAAATTTAGCTGAAAAGTTGGGATTGGCTAAGACACTACCAACATATATGAACCCGAATTTAAAACCTGAAGATCTTCTTAAAGGTGTAACGTTTGCATCTGGAGGTACGTTATACTAGTTTTTTTTATCAACTTCAGTCGAGATCGTTTTTTTGGCCATTATGACCCATTAACGGCCAAGATTATGGTACGTTATACTAGTTTTTTATTATTATCAACACTAGCTTCATATTATAATTGATACATTTTCTATTATTTTGATTTTTTGTAATCAGTGATATCAGTGTGGGATCAACTAATATATTTCAAACAATATATATCAAAGATGAAACAACATTTTGTTTCTAGTAGCAATGATCTTGCTCACACTTAATTATATAGCTCAATCTCATAGAAATGATCGTACCTCGTATGCTAATATTTTGGTTGACTCAGCAGTCTGATGGGGTCTAAATAGTCGTCCGAGTTTGGAGGATTTCTTTGGGGACTCGTCAGGCTTTGAATTTGTAGGATCCTAAGCTGCAAGTGCACAGCGTGCGTTGTAGTACTTAGGGTATCGATCCACAGGGAGGAGGCCAACTGCAAAACAGAAGAATCAGGGCAATCAAAGACGCAGAGAATTGGGGTTTGGGGGTAAATGTCACGATTTTTGCAAAAAATAAATAAAGCAGTACCATGCCTTATATAGAGAAGGTAGTCAGCCTTTTCTATAACCAACGGGAAAAGGAAAATAAACTTAAAGACTTGTAAAAAGGAAATCAGGTAAGCAGTGCAGAAAAAGTAAAGTATTGATAACACTCATATTTTACTCCTAAAACCTATTATTTCAAGATCATTTATAAGTGTTTTGACCCGGTTTTCAGCCGTTTTAAAGTGATTTTCACGCTTCCTAGTTTTAAAAGTCATTTCAGGAAAATTGGACAAAAATGACACATTTTGGAGCAAAACGGGAACTTCAAGGACATGTGCTCGGAGCCATAAGTTCAGCATCAGATGACGACCTTCCCACCACAAGATCAAGCTCATATTTGGAGACAAGATAGCCCTTCTAGCTGTCTTTCACGCCGAGGTGGTCTGAGTTCAATCTCACGGTTGGATCTCAAGTTACAAAGGAAGCAAGAAGGCCCGTCAGACACATTCCCAGAAGAAGGATGGCCGCACCACGGATCTTCAGAAGACCAGTGGCCGCGCCACGCCTGGTCGCTCGCACGGCCACACCACTCCGGCCCATCCCGAGCCCGTTTGCACTTATCCGATATTTTCCCCGAGGTTAAAACGTGAAGCCCACTTTCTGAAGACCGGGAGCCTATATAAAGGAACCTTAGGGTTTCAGAATAGGCGTGACGACACAGAGCTTTTCCAGAAACACTTTCGCGCCGCAGAGAGAGAGAGAGAGAGAGAGTTCGACGGCCCCGGAGTTGAAGACCTCGAGAGAGATCTCTTCTACAGCCGCCTACTCCTCCTTCTTTTCCCTTTCATCTTTTGTTCTCAGTTCTTTGCTTTTCAATACTTTAAGAAAACCTGAGGCGACCCGACCCAGTAATCCTAACCAGGCCGGCTGTCCTTAAACAATTTCGACCAACTTACACACTTATGCGGAATTTTCAAACTTTTCTCATTAACTTAACACAATTCGATTCTCAAGAACATTCATTCTCATTGCATAAATAATCCACATTCCAATACCTAAAACCGAGGTTCAAAAATCATAAACTAACTTAGCCAAATTCGATTAAGTTATCAATAACACCAAAGCCAAAATCCGAAACAAGTCTAAATAAAATAAACCCCCAAAGCCCAATCCTAAATCCACTCCTTTCTTCACTGCCTTCGAGTCCGCCTTCAGAACTAACGGTCCTGGACAACATCTTTACCTGAACACTCAACACATAAGAGAGGCATAAGCATTACCATAAATGCTTAGTGAATACGGTCATCCTGTAACACCTTAGCCAGTAACTAATCACGCTTTCATGCTAACAATTCTAACACGATATCAACACACTTAGCAAGCAAACAATCAATCAACCAATACGCATGACCATCTAGCCTAACTCTGACCCTCTAGTCTTATGGACTCGGTTTCCTCCTTAGCGTGAATCACACATCACCTAACCCAGAGAAAACGATCCTGCCTCGGCCACAAGCTAGCTAAACAATCACATAATCTCACGGTCACCAAACCGCGACACAATCACATAAACATTGACCTTGCTAAGCATAACCTCTACTTACACAAGCGATCAATACACATATCAAAATCCCTAGCAATCTTTCAATCCATAGAAGCTAGCCACAGTCACACACTCACCTTAGACAATCAAACGAACGGTTTTAGTCGAAGGAAACTCGGTGATAGCTCGAACAAAAACAAAGATAGTCGGACACCAATGTGCTCCCTCGGCTATCGCTACGACTCGTACCGCGAGATCCAACCTCCTCTCGGCTAACTCACGAACCGTTTACTTTTCCTCGAACCAAACTCTGAATTCCCTCGGAAACAGACCAAAACACACGGATTAGTCGAACAACTCTCGACAAAATCGAAGCACAAAACAAGATATCCGATCGCTTACCGAAAACTATCGGCCGGAATCAAGTGCTTGCGGATAACTCACGATCCGATCCAAATCTCTCGACTAAGCTCAATCCTCTCTCGGCCAATCGCCCGTTTCCAATCGATTCTCTCGATCAAAACTCGCCAAACTCACACGGAAAACTTGATCTCTCGATGATCTCACAATCTCTCGGGAAAAACTCTTTTTCTCTCGAGTAATGTGCGGCTGCTCGAGATAAAACGCATAAAACTCCTTATATATGCGAAACCCTAGGGATAAACCGCCTAACCTAGCGTGTTTTCCCTTTCCTCTCGGCTAGAATCGGTTTGTTTTAAGTTTTTATCGGCTAACCGATCAAACTTTCCTTTTCTCTCAGCAGTTTTCCTAAACCGCTTGGCCAAACTCGAGAAATCCTAATCCGACTAGGAAAACTCTATTTTTCACTCGGCTAACTTATGGGAAATCCTTTTCCCACAAGGAAAATACTAACTTTGCCGATCCAAACCAAGGCCCACGGCCCATTCTCAACACTTAGCCGATATTTCCAACAATTCCTCATTTCTACTCGGACTTAGCCATGTCCTCTCGTCCACGTTCACGATCCAGTCCACACACACACGTACCACATCTTGGTACCACACACGTACCTCGGACGTACCACGGACGTCCCACGGTCGTACCATGGTCGGTACTTATTTACAAAACAGACGAACCTCCATCGACTCAGTACGTATGTACATTGGCCATCCCATGACCCAGCACGACCATCATTACAATTTCCGGTCACGGATGCTACAAAACCTCTCTTCAATCGATTTCCTTTGAAGAAGTTTTCTCACTTTGTTCTTTTTATTAATAAAATTCGCACCTTTCATATCTTGAAGATGTCTCTCGTTCCCATGAGCGAGTAGTCATCTAGTTGGGTTTTTAAGGGGATTTTCGAAGGGGTTTAATCATGGATTGATTTCGCTAGGTTGATAGAGATAGAGTTTCTTTTAGGTATCTTCGTTGATGTCTTGTTCTTATTGCATGTTTGCTTCTCTGATCAATTAGCAACTGATTCCAGGGCGATTAGATACATGAATATGTGGTATATCGGCTGGATCTAGAAGTTAACGAGCGGATCGCACCGTAGGATGTTTAGGCATATCGACGGACC
>JAHZTW010000002.1:25820874-25851138 GCA_020283515.1 Alliaria petiolata
AAATCAAACACACAAAAGTTAAGCAAGCGAGACTAGGCGATTTTCCCCAAACTGATTCACTGGTTTTAACAACCTAACTTTATCAAACTAGGTCGATCTGCGAACTTCCATTCCACAGGTATACTTTCATATCCTGCGTACTAGACGAACACGCAATAGGATCGGGACAATAAACATTCAGACATCTTTTAAAGGATGCTCTCTACCCTATTTTGGTCTAGATCTGAGATTCAGGACATTCGTCGCTCTTAAGACCCTGCGATCAGAATATAGTTCATGACGCTAGACTCATGCAATAAGAACGAATAAGGTGAGACAGAAAATCCTAATCTTCGGCCTAAGCAATCGGTTTAACAACAGTTAATGAAATTCCCCATAGATCCCCTTAAAGAACACCCAACGAAAGTAAACTACTTAGACATAAAAGAAGAAGTAGAAAACGTGATTGATGAATGCATAACTTGTATAAATCGATTGAAATAAAAGAGGGTTCAAGAATAAATCAATCTCCCTCAAAGAACAAAGTGAAGACCACGAATCAAAGATTCGCGGCCGCCAAAGAGAAATCTATAACTTAGAGTATTTGAAATGAAAAGCTGATCTGATATTAAACCCTAAAAGACGAGTATATATAGGTCTTCAAGTGCCCTAGGTCATGGATTAGGTCTTGGCTTGCATAAGACGGCTGCGGGTTTAAGTTGGGCTTCAAATGGGCTCGAGAATCCGCGAGTGGCCTGGCCGTGCAAGCGACTGGCCGTGGCGCGGCCACTGGTCGTCTGGTTCGGCCGTGGCGCGGCCAGCTCGTCCTTCCGGGTGCTTGACGGACCTTCTTGCTTCCTTCATAACTTGAGATCCAACCGTGGGATTTCTCTCAAACCACTTCGAGGTGAAAGGCAGCTGATAAGGCTACCTTGTCTCCAAATATGAGCTTGATCTCGTGGTGGAAAGGCCTTCATTTGGTGTTGAACTTCTGTCCTCGGGCACTGTTTCCGGAATTGTCCATTTTGCTCCAAAATATGCGTCTTTTGCTAAGATTACCTGAAAAGAGTCTTGAACAACCAAATACTCGAAATCTAGTGTTTATGCATCAAAACCTTAGTGAAATGCTTAATAAATCACTCACTTATGTTAGTAAAAACGGGTAAAATATGCATGTTATCAACTCCCTCAGGCTTAAACCTTTGTTTGTCCTCAAACAAAACAGAAATCTAAGTAAGGAAAAAAGGTTTGAAAACGTGGAAACTCACCAATACTTGGGAACTCATTAAGTCTAGCAATCGACCTGTTGAGCCACATAACTCGGAATTCAGCTTCAAGGCGTTTGTGTCTAGTTACCTTGAGCTTTTCACCCTTCCTGGATACGCTTCATGGTCCCTTTGAGTATTTCGAGCTTTCTCTTGTTGACTCCTTCATTCATTTAGGCGTGCGGTCTCTATCGAGGGAGTATTGGTCGACGAGACATTATACTTTCTCTTCCAAACATCTAGACATAGACATTTCAGACACAACTCTCATATTTTCTCTTCCATTAGTCGATTTCTCCCTAATTTTCTAGGGTATCATTTTATTTTTTTTATCGACTTTCTTATTCCATTTTTTTTCTTTCTTCTTAGCTTGAGAATGATCACTTCTTTGAAGTTTACATGATTGCTGCGAACCGTCATTGTCATTTAAGGAACTCTGGTTGCCATTCCCAAAATAAAACCTTTCTTTCTATATTTTTTTTTCTTTTCTATAACAAGGGAAGATCAAGGAGAGGTTGCATTGAATCTACTTAGTCATGCTAGAGTCTAAAAGAGGAGCAAAGTTCGAAGTACCTCAAGCCCCTTGACGAGAAGATTTGATTCATTAGGTGCGGAGTCAACGCAAGATCCTTCGAGTACTCTAAAGATTAGAATTTTCTCCGCTGGAGTGATCCACTCGCCGTGTTCAACTTAGTAAGCCTTGCTTCTAAATCTGTGAGAATGGTCATTAAGGTTCCTTGTTCAAAATGACTTGTACCTAGCAAAGTTCATAGTTTCCGACTAAAAGAAAAAAAAACGTTTTGACTCTATAAAACGACTCGATAAATGATGTAAGTATGCATAAGACTCATCAAATAAAAGCATGATTAGTAATATAAGAAACCCCCCCCCCCAGACTTAAATCAAACTGTCCCCAGTTTGTTTAAATCGAGTTGAGGTGAAAATGATAGGTAAATTCAAGTACAAGCTTGTGAAGACTTACTTGAAAATGGTGTTGGCTTTGGTATGGGTGGATGGACGTGTGGTATGATTGATCTAAGGACTTGATCATTATCCTTATGTCCCTGCTTAGAATCGATTTGATTGAACAAAAGAAATCGAAAACTTAGCTCGAAAGGAAATGTGTTGCGCGGTTGAGCTTCCTTGCTTCGGATGGTGGTGGGGGGCGTGTGCGGGTGATGGATGAGGATGGTGATAGGCGTTTGGTGGTGATGATTGGCTCGCCTTTGTTGAGAGGAACAGGTACTTCAGTTGTTGAGTACTCGTCTTGGTTCCTTGACCTTTGATAACACTGTGAATGAGAGATGGAAAATCTTCCGTCCTTGCGTCTTGAAGATTGCGTCACCTCAGAAGCTTGACTTGAAGTTTGGGTCTATGCTGGCCTATCCAGTGATCTGTTCGGGATCCCGGAAGACAGGTGTTGCTAGTATGAACTTCAATGCCATATGAAATCCTTACTTGGCTTCGGTAAAGGTCTTGGTCGCGGGAGAGAGAAGCTAGTCTTCGAGAACTTTCCTCTTCGCGGTTTGGTGAAGGAAGTTGCATCTTCTTCCTTCTGGAGCTTGCACAACGGTTTTCATCCTCTGGAACCGTTGTATTCTTCTTCGTCTTCGTTGATACAGGTCCGTTGAATGTGCTGGACGAAGTAGGTAGAGAGATGGATCATTAACTTGACTTGACTTGGATGGAGTCTTGTCTTGTCTCGCCATCTTTGATGCAACAGTAATGTGCCGCGGTTGTCGAAGTGATCTTTGCGGTCTTTAGGTTGTGTTCAGGCCATTGAATCAAGGAGGATACTTGAAAAGCTTGAAACAGGTTGAAGGAGATCCGGTTTGGTGAGGTTCGGATGGAGAACGTCGCGGAAGAAGGGTTGTCGCGGCCGCGGCCGGGCGTCCTTTGTCCGCGCCATCGTGGCTCGTGGCGCGGCCAGGCTCCTTCTGGCCGGCCCACGGGCGGTTCATCGCCCGGTGAGTGTTCTTCGGGTTTCCTTCTTCATATTTTTGGTCTTTTCTGGTTTTTCTGATTTTTTTTGTGCTTTTGGGGTTTATGAAAATGTTGTAAACTAAGAAGAAACCAAAACTAAAAATTAGTATGGTTAAGGAGATGAGAAAGAGAATACCTAAAATGGGTTGCCTCCCACTGAGCCGCTCTTGTTTAGAGTCTTTTAGCTAGACTTTGGTAGTTTGGGAGCTTAGTTGGAGGTGGAGTTCGACCTTAGGCAAGGTCTTTTTGCTTTCTGCGCGCCCTCCTCTTCTAAAGGCTCCTCGAGTCTCTCCATGATGGCATCTTCATCCTTCTCAAGAAGGTGTTTCTCCATGGTGTAAGGTACCGCGAGATAGAACTTCTTCCCGTCGATATTGGCAAATGAGACTCGCCTGTTTGGCCAATCCATGATGGCTCCTACAGTGGCTAGAAACGGCCATCCCAAGATGAGAGGTGCAGCTTCTTCTTGGCGTGTCTTGACTATGTAGAAGTCTACCGGGATTCTACAATCGCCAATGATGACCGGGAAGTCATAAATGACTCCTCTCGGGGCAGCGAAGGATTGATCTGCCAGACCAATCCTGATGTCAGTGGGGAAAACGCATTTCACGCCGAGTTTCCGTGCTGCACTGGCTGGCATAATGTTTATGCATGACCCCGAATCGCATATGGCGTTCTTGAAAATGTCACCTCGGATGCTGCAAGTTATGAGGTATTGCTCGTGGCCTTGGATCTTGTGAAGGTTTCTAATAGGCTTTCCAGTTCTGGCGAAGTTGAAAAGGCCTGGAATGTCTGACACTGTCTCCCTACTTTCGTGGAAGAAATGTCCGATAAGGTGATCTCTCCATGCTTCCACGAAATCCGTCTCAGGAGGGAGTTCTCGCACTACTTTGTTGAACTCCTCAAGTGCCAACGGCTCAACTCGGTTCTGGTGCCAATCATGCTTCTTCGTTGGAGGCATCCTGATAGCATCCTTGTTGGCTGAATGCCTTGCCTGATTAAAGTAGACTTCAATATCACCCTTATTCTCCAAGCTATCTTGAAAGAAGTCGGCCAAACCCTGGCCTTTCCAGGCGTCTTCGAATGACATCTATGTGGGGAGTTTTTTTACCTTGGCATTGAATTCTATAAGCTTCTCCCTCTGAATGTGCGTCGTGATAGGCCTCGCGTGGCTGACCTTGTTCAGTGCAGTCGAATGGTCGGAGGTTTCTTCTCCGAGAGATCCTTGTGACGAGCACTCCGATGACTCGGGCGAGTATGCCTCTCCGAACTCGTAGTTTGAATCGCTCAAGCAACTGGCAGTGAAGCTCGTTTCAGGGCTTGAGAATCTCGTTTCGGTGATAGGTTTCACTACATTGCACGGTGCGAACGTGGCTGGGTCAGGGCGGAGGTCTGGTGCTTTCTGCGTGTCTTTCCGGATTGCTCGGTAGATTGAGACTTCAGAGACCTCTTTAGTCGTCTCCTCTAGAGAGTAGATAGCCCTCTTGGTTCCGCCAATGATCATAGCAGAGACTATTCTGCCAAGTCTCCGCTGTTCTTTGCCTAGCTTTTCTATTGTCGTCGTCTTCTCTCTCAGGCAACTGAAGATGCTTTCGAGCTTATTGTCGGTCTCCTCCGCTTTGTCCTCAGACTGTCTTTGGTTTTCTATGAGCTGAAGGATGTCAGCTTCGGATCGATCTCTATTGACACAGATAGAGTCGTTGGTGTCTTCAAGCTTTTCATTCAAGTTGCGGATGTCTCTCATGCTCTGCTCGAGGATAGGTCTGCGATACTCGAGCGCATCAGAGATCTTCTTCAGTTGGGCAGTGTTACTGGCCGTTTGCTCCTTATGAAGCCTAAACTCCTCGGATAGATCTTAAATCCTAGCGAGAAGTTCGGCTTGAACTTTATCTATATGCCCATAGACAGCTTCAGTGCAATCCGCCTGGTATACCATCATATTCTTGATCGAGACTATGAGCTTGTCGATCTGGCGAGCGTGTTCGACCTCCGTGTCGAGATGATTGCCCTTCGGATTTTTTTTCTTGGCTGGTAGGCCATGGGTCGCGCAGGTCGTGACCTTCGGGGGCGATATTGGCCTCTGGGGATCCAGGCTCGTATTGTTCTTGATTCGTGGGGACCTCCACGGTTTTGAGGTTTCTGAAACTCATAGAAAAAAAATCTAGAAGTTAGAGAAAAGAATGTCTTTGAGTTGTGATCCTGACCTTTGTTTTGGACAGCGAAACGCAGCCTCCTCGGCAACGGCGCCAAAAGCTTGATGGGGTCTAAATAGTCGTCCGAGTTTGGAGGATTTCTTTGGGGACTCGTCAGGCTTTGAATTTGTAGGACCCTAAGCTGCAAGTGCACAGCGTGCGTTGTAGTACTTAGGGTATCGATCCACAGGGAGGAGGTCAACTGCAAAACAGAAGAATCAGGGCAACCAAAGACGCAGAGAATTGGGGTTTGGGGGTAAGTGTCACGATTTTTGCAGAAAATAAAGAAACCAGTACCATGCCTTATATAGAGAAGGTTGTCAGCCTTTTCTATAACCAACGGGAAAAGGAAAATAAACTTAAAGACTTGTAAAAAGGAAATCATGTAAGCAGTGCAGAAAAAGTAAAGTATGGAAGTGCGTAAATCTCGATTTAAAAGCAAATGGGGCGAACACGTTGGGGATCTTCTCGGGAAATCTATGGGGTTCTAACTAGAAATCAAACACACAAAAGTTAAGCAAGCGAGACTAGGCGATTTTCCCCAAACTGATTCACTGGTTTTAACAACCTAACTTTATCAAACTAGGTCGATCTGCGAACTTCCATTCCACAGGTATACTTTCATATCTTGCGTACTAGACGAACACGCAATAAGATCGGGACAATAAACATTCAGACATCTTTTAAAGGATGCTCTCTACCCTATTTTGGTCTAGATCTGAGATTCAGGACATTCGTCGCTCTCAAGATCCTGCGATCAGAATATAGTTCATGACGCTAGACTCATGCAATAAGAACGAATAAGGTGAGACAGAAAATCCTAATCTTCGGCCTAAACAATCGGTTTAACAACAGTTAATGAAATTCCCCAAAGATCCCCTTAAAGAACACCCAACGAAAGTAAACTACTCAGACATAAAAGAAGAAGTAGAAAACGTGATTGATGAATGCATAACTTGTATAAATCGATTGAAATAAAAGAGGGTTCAAGAACAAATAAATCACCCTCAAAGAACAAAGTGAAGACCACGAATCAAAGATCCGCGGCCGCCAAAGAGAAATCTATAACTTAGAGTATTTGGAATGAAAAGCTGATCTGATATAAAATCCTAAACGACGAGTATATATAGGTCTTCAAGTGCCCTAGGTCGTGGATTAGGTCTTGGCTTGCATAAGACGGCTGCGGGTTTAAGTTGGGCTTCAAATGGGCTCGAGAATCTGCGGGTGGCCTGGCCGCGCGAGTGACTGGCCGTGGCGCGGCCACTGCTCGTCTGGTTCGGCCGTGGCGCGGCCAGCTCGTCCTTCCGGGTGCTTGACGGACCTTCTTGCTTCCTTCATAACTTGAGATCCAACCGTGGGATTGCTCTCAAACCACTTCGAGGTGAAAGACAGCTGATAAGGCTACCTTGTCTCCAAATATGAGCTTGATCTCGTGGTGGGAAGGCCTTCATTTGGTGTTGAACTTCTGTCCTCGGGCACTGTTTCCGGAATTGTCCATTTTGCTCCAAAATATGCGTCTTTTGCTAAGATTACCTAAAAAGAGTCTTGAACAACCAAATACTCGAAATCTAGTGTTTATGCATCAAAATCTTAGTGAAATGCTTAATAAAGCACTTACTTATGATAGTAAAAACGGGTAAAATATGCATGTTATACAGTCAAGTTCGTAAGAGTAAGTATTTTATGTTCATTTATATGTATAAACATTAAACAATGATATAATTATATCCAACACTAATTATCTCTATTTAATATTTAGGAACTACATAAACTTGGAGCTCGAAAAATTGGAGTGTTTAGTGCAGTACCTGTTGGATGTGTACCACTGCAAAGAACAATGTTCGGAGGTATATTAACAAGAGGATGTGTCAAAACCCTTTAAACAATATGGCGAAACAATTCAACTCAAGGCTTTCTCCAGCATTGGAATATTTAGATAAAGAGTTGGATGGTGTTATCCTTTACATTGATGTTTATGATACTCTTTTCGACATGATCCAAAACCTAAAAAAATACGGTAAATTCATCTTACAAATATATATATTTATTTATTTATTTATTTATTTTCATTTATACTATATAAACGAACAAATTTATAAATAAATTATTTCGTTATGTTTCCGGCTTTGAGGTAGTTGATAGAGGATGTTTCGGTAGCAATTTACTTGCAATATTGTATATGTGCAAAATAAAGGTCGATAGACGATAGCTTAGAAAACAGAAGAAATTGGAAGGACGTTGACTTAATGAAAATAAAAATTGAGACTTGAATAGAACCGGCACTTGGTTTCGAAATTGGGAAAATAAAAAATATACCATATTGATATTTTAATAATCACTAAGATTATATGATGTTTCATAATCAACAGTTTTTAATTAAAACTTACATCTAAATCATATTAAAAATATAATATTTAAATTAACACAAATCCAATGTATAATTATTAAATAATTTAATTAAAAAGATAAAAAAAATAATATGCATACAATTAAAGATTTATGAGATTTTCTTTAATTATCGTTGTTTTCATTAGCTTTATCAACCAAAAACTATCTTCATTCAGGTTCATCACAAAAAAAAAAAAAAATTCTTCAAACGAGTTTTGGATTCGAATCAACAGCAATTAATGTTTCATGATTTTGATTCTTAAAGTTTCAAGGAATCTCTTATGGATAGAGCAAAAGAAAACTTAATTTGCCAAGAAAAAGAATTATGATGCGTCTCAAAAACACAAAATTATGATTTTTGTTTGGACCAGAAGTTTCCAAAAGTTTCCGTTTTCAAAACAGGAAACATACGTCTTTCCATGCAAACTAGGTTGCGACTCACAATCATCATCATTAATTATCATCATCCATAATATCATCAACATCATTCTCATCCTCATCATCAATAATATCATCAACATCATCATTCTCATCCTTATCCTCATCATCAGCATAGTTGTAATATTCGTAATAGTCTATAGATTCGCCGTCATCTTGTGCTTCATTGGCGGATACAACTCCAGCCCACTTGAATTTTTCATTAGGCATCTCGAATCTATACAGAGAGGACAAGTGTACCGACTCGCCAACCACTTCTTCACACAGCCGTAGTGAAACTTGTGCTTACACGGCATCTCCGCCGCCACCTCACCTTCCGACAGCCAATCCTCCAAACATATCACGCACGCCTCCTCCTCGCTGTTCTTCTGGATCAGTAGTGGCAGCAAGCCGTTCTTCAAGTAAAAACATCTTGCCGAGCACGACGACATTGAACAAATTATCCACCAAGTAAAAAAAAAAAACTAAGAATGAAAAGGGAATTGAAATTGATACCTTGAGCACTGACTTGGACAAATTAGAATATATGAATATTAACAACTTGTATTGCTCTCGGTCATATATATATATATAACACATACAAAGATGAGTTCTAAAAGGTAAATCCAAATTGACCCCCAAAAAAAAAAAAAGGTAAATCCTACCTAAACTGAAAAGGAAATTGTACAAATTGTATATTTTTTACTTGTAAACCGTTGAATTACTCCACTAGCTAGGGTTAAAATGGTCAACTTTTATATTCGGCTATCTTCTTTAATATAGAAACCATTCCCACCAACAGAGTGGCCAACAACAACAACCCATATTCAAGAGTCTGAGACTCGATCGATAGATCCATAGAACGTGTACCTTGTTCATGAGAAAGAAAATGCTCTGTTTCTTGTGCTCTGATTTTTGTTGCTTTCTAATTTGTTTTGCTTCTTTTGGTTGAACTTATGGTTTTGGTGAATCTATTTACAAAGATGGGAGAACTGAAGAAGCTAGTTGAAGAAGGTAAAATAAAGTACATCGGTTTGTCTGAAGCTTCAGCTTCAACTATAAGAAGAGCACATGCTGTTCACCCGATAACCGCTGTGCAAATAGAATGGTCCTTGTGGTCGAGAGACGTGGAAGAAGATATCATTCCTACTTGCAGGTGTGATTGAATCAGAATCAGCCATAACTTTCCTCTTCGTTTACATCTTTCAATTCAAAATCTCATCTCTTGTAATATCTCTAGGGAGCTTGGGATTGAAATTGTAGCTTATAGCCCTCTAGGAAGAGGCTTCTTGGCATCAGGACCTAAGCTTGTTGAGAATCTGAACCAAGATGACTATCGAAAGGCAAGTACATATGATTATATTCAGTTCTCTGGTCCGTAAGCACATTTCAAGATTTGGAGTCAGTCATCTGAGTATGTTCTGCTGTGTTACAGGGTCTACCGAGATTCCAACAGGAGAATCTTGACCACAACAAGATTCTGTACGAGAAAGTCCAAGCGATGGCGACAAAGAAAAGCTGTACTCCAGCACAACTAGCTTTGGCATGGGTTCACCACCGAGGAGGTGATGTCTGTCCCATCCCAGGAACCTCCAAGATCGAAAACCTGAACCAGAACATTTTAGCTTTATCCGTGAAGCTCACTCCTGAAGAGATGGCTGAGCTTGAAGCTATTGCCCGACCGGATTTCGTGAAAGGAGAGCGATATGACAACACCATGGCTACTTACAAGGACTCGGAGACTCCACCATTGTCTTCTTGGAAAGCAGCATAAACGCCGAAGTTTCTTTGTCTACGCTGAGTTTATGATCTGTTTGGTAACTGGTTTGAGCGTATAGGCATTGGCCACATCGTGGTTATATTGTGCTTAAGGTTTGTGTGTGTGAATAAGTTTAGGTATATGGGTCTGCGAGTTTGCAATAAGAAAGAGCCATTTGCATAAAAAAGAAATGTATATGTACAAAATGTAATGTTTTCTTTTGCTGTTTACTTGTGTTGCAATGTATTAATATAACTGGATCATGAACGGTTTAGTTGTTGACCATTGTCACTAATTTTTTCTTATAAATCTTAACTATATAAAAAGAAAAATAAATCTCATCTAGTGAATCAAAATAATTATTAACTTAATCTAATGAATTAAAGTGACCGTTTAATCTTATTCTATGTTAATTGTTTACTTAATGAACGTAGGTCCCAAGTAAACTAGGTTCAGACTCACAATCATCATAATCATCAACATCATTCTCATCCTCATCATCAGTATATAGTTTTAATATTAGTAATAGTCTATAGATTCGCCACATCTTGTGCTTCATTGGCGGATACAACTCCAACCGATTTGAATTCATATATTCATTACAATAGGCATCTCGTATCTACAGAGAGGACAAGTGGACCGACTCGCCAACCACTTCTCCACACAGCCGTAGTGAAACTTGTGCTTACACGGCATCTCCGCCGCCACGTCACCTTCCGACAGCCAATCCTTCAAACATATCACGCACGCCTCCTCCTCGCTGTTCTTCCCTATCGCAACACGTGGTAAGCCCTCCACCGCTGATCTCGACGTCGGCGGACTCTCCGTCCAATATATTGTCGTAGTTTGAGTGGACGGTTCGTACACGACTTGTCCCCCGTCTGGCAAATCGGAGCATCTGTGGCGATAGGTCTCAAAGCCATCATATCCCTCATAGAAAGGCAGCCCCCAAAAACTTACCGACCACCTCGACATTGAACAAATTATCCACCAAGTAAAAAAAAAAAAAACCTAAATGAAAAGGGAATTGAAATCGAGACTGAAGAACCTTGAGCACCGACTTTGACAAATTAGAATAGATGAATATCAACAACATCTCGGTCATATATATACATACAAAGGTGAGTTCTAAAAGGTAAATCATACCTCTGTTTACATTTAATTGTCGTTCTGAAAAACGTATCTGCAAAAAACTGGATGTATCTGGATGTGTTTTGAGTTTAATACATCCATATACATTTTATTTAAATGACAATTAAATGTAAACAGAGAGAGTAATAGGTAAATCCTAAACTGAAAAGGAAATTGTACAAATTATATATACTTGGTTATATATAATTTCGATATCCCGAGCATATAATAAATTGCATCAAACTCTCATTTTTCGTACAGTAAACCAATTTGTAAACCGTTGTTGATCCACTAGGGTTAAAATGGTCAACTTTTATATTCACCAACAGAACACTACAAGTGTCCAACAACAACCCAATTTGGCCAATATCAAGAGTCGAGACTCCATCGATCGAGAGAGAGACAGAGGTGTGTGAGAGAAATCCATGGCGAAAGCTTGTGGAGTGAGGAAGATGAAGCTGGGAAGCCAAGGCCTTGAGGTATCGGCGCAAGGCCTCGGTTGCATGGGCATCTCAGCTTTCTACGGTCCTTCCAAGCCGGAGACCGAAGCAATCGCTCTCCTCCACCACGCGGTTCACTCCGGAATCACTTTCCTTGACACCTCCGATGTCTACGGCCCTGAGACCAACGAATTGCTCCTCGGAAAGGTTCGGATTTCGAAAATTCCCTATCTGCGATTTGATCATCTTCTGTTTTGATTTCCGCTTTTCTAATTACTTTAGATCATTGATTTCGGAGAAATCGTCAAATGTTAGAAATCCTCACAGTGTTAGAAATGATTCTCGTTGTTGAGATTTTTTGGATTCCGTTAGGCTCTCAAGGATGATGGAATGAGGGAGAAAGTGGATCTTGCGACCAAATTCGGAGCCACTTATGCAGAGGGAAAGAGAGAGGTGAGAGGAGATCCTGCGTATGTGAGAGCTGCTTGTGAGGCTAGTTTAAAGCGTCTAGATGTTGCCTGCATTGATCTCTATTATCAGCATCGCGTCGATACTCGTGTCCCTATCGAAATCACTGTAAGCCCTCCTCTTCATGCCATGGTTTCAAGTTTCCAGGTTTGTTCATCTTTGGCTATGGATATGATTGAACTACTCTTGAACTAATAGGTTCTAAGAAAATAGATTGGAGACAAATGATATATTGCTTATGTCACTTTTTCCTCTGTTTGTGTTACTGCTTGCTTATTCCCTGAGGGGTTTTGTTCGATTAGACTCGTTTAGGGTTGCTTCTGATTTGCCACACTTCCTGATCTATAGAAAAGTAGCTGCACCTTTTCCTTCATTTTGACAATTTATTTTTCTCTGTCACCTCCAAGATGGGAGAACTCAAGAAGCTAGTTGAAGAGGGTAAAATAAAGTACATCGGTTTGTCTGAAGCTTCTGCGTCAACTATCAGAAGAGCGCATGCGGTTCACCCAATAACAGCCGTGCAGCTAGAGTGGTCCTTGTGGACGAGAGACGTGGAAGAAGAAATCGTCCCCACCTGCAGGTATCTAGATTTCATCCTCTTTTCTTGGTGCTATTCATGAATCATGTAACATTTTCTCTATCTTTCCTTAAGGGAGCTTGGGATTGGGATTGTTGCTTACAGTCCACTAGGAAGAGGCTTCTTTGCATCGGGACCAAAGCTTGTTGAGAAGCTAGACAATGACGACTTCAGAAAGGCAACTACTACTGTTTGCATTCAATGAACCTTATAGACTATATATATTTCCTCAACTCTGTTTTTTTTTTTATATATTTAATCGCAGACGCTACCAAGATTCCAACAGGAAAACTTAGATCACAACAAGATTGTGTATGAGAAGGTTTGTGCGATGTCTGAGAAGAAAGGATGCAGTCCTGCACAACTAGCCCTCGCGTGGGTTCACCACCAGGGAGATGATGTTTGCCCCATCCCTGGAACCACTAAGATCGAAAACCTCGACCAGAACATTGGAGCTTTATCAGTGAAGCTCACTCCCGAAGAGATGGCTGAGCTCGAGATCATTGGCCAACCGGAGTCTGTGAAAGGAGAAAGATACACGGCCATGGTGCCCACCTTCAAGAACTCCGACACTCCACCGTTGTCTTCTTGGAAAGCCGCCTAAAACCGGTTGAAGAGTTTCTTTGGTTATGGTGGTACTACATGGGCATTATTTCAGCTCAGTACGAGGTAATAATATGTTGAAGTTGTTGTGTTGCATCTTCGAGAGTTCGACTTTTGCAAAAGGGATTCAACAATCTCTCAGGGTTTATATGCTTTCAAGAATAAAGTATGCATATGAATCGAAAGTTCCCCTAGTTATACTATACCTACGATGACTACATTTGAAGACTAATATCTGCAAATAGTTGCACTTTTAGAGGAAAAATAGATTAAGCTCAAATTTTAACCATTTATGTTCAAAAAATGCAAAATAAAATATTCAGCTCATTTCACTGTAATGTAGTTAGAAGAACAAAAAAAAAAAGTGTCGGCTTTCCTCTTTATCATCACCACTCACACACCAATAATGACATCACTCAATTCGCAACTCAACTAGAGTTACAGAGAGAAAAGCGAAATCCATGGCGGATTGCGGAGTGAGGAGGATGAAGATGGGAAGCCAAGGCCTTGAGGTATCGGCGCAAGGCCTCGGTTGCATGAGCCTCTCCGCCTTCTTGGGTATTCCGGCGCCGAAAACTAATCCCATCGCTCTTCTTCATCACGCTATTAACTCCGGCGTTACTTTCCTCGATACCGCCGACAGCTACGGTCCCGAGACCAACGAGTTTCTCCTCGGCAAGGTTCGGATTTCGAAATTCCCCAATCTCCGATTTGATAAAGTTTTGTTTGATTTCCACCAATCGAGATGATATTTCGACAGATTTTCTGAGATTTTTTTTAGAGCTCTGTTCTCTTTAGGCAACGAAGGTTTTGGATTTGCCTCCAATTCTTTGAGAAATGACTCCATTGTTGCAATTTTGAATTCCATCAGGCTTTGAAGAATGGGATGAGGGAGAAAGTGGAGCTTGCGACCAAATTCGGAATCATTTATGCTGCAGAGGGAAAGAGAGAGATAAAGGGAGATCCTGCGTATGTTAGGGCTTCTTGTGAGGCTAGTTTAAAGCGTCTAAATGTTGAATGCATTGATCTCTATTATCAGCATCGTATAGATACTCGTGTCCCTATCGAAATCACTGTAAAAGCCTTCTTCTCTCCCAATCATACTTCATGCTATGGTTTTATCAATTTTCTTTCTAAATGAAGTGGAAGTTATACTTCAGTGAGCATCACTTCTCTCTGGATTGGGAAATAGATTTGAGAGAAAGTTTTACACTTGTGTCACACTTTCTGAAATTGCTAGCTTATTCATTAAGCACCAATGGTTATGGAAATGATCTCTGACTGAGAGAATTTACGGCATTCTCATCTATCATTTAGGGTTGCTTCTGAGCTGAGATTGCTTTGTGACACTTGCTGACCTTTATAGAAAGAAAGCCGGAACTTAACAGCTTCTTTTGTCTGTCAACTCCAAGATGGGAGAACTGAAGAAGCTAGTTGAAGAAGGTAAGATAAAGTACGTTGGTTTATCTGAAGCCTCTGCGTCCACTATCAGAAGAGCGCATGCTGTTCACCCAATAACCGCGGTGCAGTTAGAATGGTCCTTATGGTCGAGAGACGTGGAAGAAGAAATCATCCCGACATGCAGGTAAAGGAGTTAATGCTGGTTTTTTCTCCTAATTTCTTGATGCACTAATTATCAATCATGTTAACATCATCTTCTCTTTCCTTCTTCAGGGAGCTTGGGATTGGTATTGTTGCTTACAGTCCTCTAGGAAGAGGCTTCTTAGCATCTGGACCCAAGCTTATTGAGAAGCTAGACAAGAATGACTTCAGAAAGGCAAGTACAAATGTTTTTGTATGGCTTTGTTTGATTGATGAACAATATGTAAGCTGAGGATGTGACTGTACATTTACTCAATTCCGTTTCTTATTGCAGTCTCTACCAAGATTCCAACAGGAAAACTTAGATCACAACAAGATTGTGTATGAGAAGGTTTGTGCGATGTCGGAGAAGAAAGGATGCACTCCTGCACAACTAGCCCTCGCGTGGGTTCATCATCAGGGAGATGATGTTTGCCCCATCCCAGGAACCACTAAGATCGAAAACCTCAACCAGAACATCGGAGCTTTATCAGTTAAACTCACTCCCGAAGAGATGTCTGAGCTCGATTCCATCGGCCAACCAGAGTCTGTGAAAGGAGAAAGATACACGGCCATGGTGCCCACCTTCAAGAACTCCGACACTCCACTGTTGTCTTCCTGGAACCCCGTTTAAACCCGCCTGAGGCATTGAAGTTGTGTAACTTGTGACAGCCAAATCGAGGTAATAATATATGCATATGATTCGAGAGTTCACCAAGTTTTCTACGACACTTGTGGAATATTAGTTCAAGGGTGTATGAATCAATGTCTATAATTTTTATTTATAATATTAATAAGATTTAGTGTTAAACTCATAATTCATTAAATATATTTCAAGTAATCTTTCAATTTACTGAAAACACAGTTAAATCAACCTAGAAAGCAGAGTTAGAACTACTAAAAGTCTAATCAAACTTGGCCAACTAAAATTAATCTGTAATTTTTTTTTTTTACAGCAATTAATCTGTACAATGGTATGATGAAGTCAATAAACAAAAGAATTTAACTGAATCACAGAATAGCAGAGTTTTTGTGAACAAATCTTGGTCTCCTAAAAAAAAGAAAAAAAATACAAAATTATATAACCGGAGTGAAACAATTAATTAAATTGCTTTCATTGACTTTGGAAAATTCCATTCCTTTTTAGTGGTTTACTAAAATTCTATTTTACTGTAGAGAGAAAGATAAAAGGCTTTTTTCATTCATCATTCATACAATTGCATTCACCAACCCAACTCCAACAACTTTCTCCACTGAATTCAAAAAGCTTTACAAGAGTGAAAGAGAGAGAGAGAGGTGTGAGAGGGATCCATGGCGAAAGCTTGCGGAGTGAAGAGGATGAAGCTGGGAAGCCAAGGCCTTGAGGTATCGGCGCAAGGTCTTGGTTGCATGGGCATTTCCGCTTTCTACGGTCCTTCCAAGCCGGAAACTGAAGCCATCGCTCTCCTCCGCCACGCAATCGACTCCGGCGTTACTTTCCTTGATACCTCCGATGTCTACGGTCCTGAGACCAACGAATTTCTCCTCGGAAAGGTTCGATTTAGAAGTTCCCGATCTCCGATTTGATCATCTTGTGTTTGATTTTAGCTTAGTCGAGATGATTTAGATGGTTGATTTTCGAGAGATTTGTTTCTATTTGGGAATTAGCCTCCGATTCTTTACAAAGGATTCATTTTTGAAACTTCAAATTCTGTTCAGGCTCTCAAGGATGGGTTTAGGGAGAAAGTAGAGCTTGCGACCAAATTTGGAATCTGCGTTTCAGAGGGAAAGAGAGAGGTAAAGGGAGATCCTGCGTATGTGAGAGCTGCTTGTGAGGCTAGTTTAAAGCGGCTAGATGTGGAATGCATTGATCTTTACTATCAGCATCGGATCGATACTCGTCTCCCTATCGAAATCACTGTAAAGCCTTCTTACTCTCAAAATGAAATGGAAGTTATATAGTTCACTGCTTGCTGAAGTTCTTCTCAGTGAGTTTCACACCTTTGGTTTGGGACATATTTGGACTTATAGGTTCGAAGAAAATAGATTTTACGACCATGTTTTCTGTTTAAGGTCGCTGTCTGGTGAAATGATCTTTGACCTATAGCTTAGTCTATCCTCATCTATCATTAAGGGTTTGTTCTGAGCTTTGATTGTTGTGCTACAGTTCCTTGATAGAAAGATGGCACCTTTTGCCGTTCTTAACTATTATTTTACTGTTTGTCAATTCCAAGATGGGAGAACTGAAGAAGCTAGTTGAAGAAGGTAAAATAAAGTACATCGGTTTATCCGAAGCCTCTGCCTCAACTATCAGAAGAGCGCATGCTGTTCACCCGATAACCGCGGTGCAGTTAGAATGGTCTTTGTGGTCGAGAGACGTCGAAGAAGAAATCATCCCGACCTGCAGGTAAAGGAGTCAATGCAGATTTGCTCCTCTTTTCTTGGTGCACTATCCATCAATCATGTTAGCATCGTCTTTTCTTCAGGGAACTTGGGATTGGAATTGTTGCTTACAGTCCTCTGGGACGAGGTTTCTTTGCGTCAGGACCCAAGCTTGTTGAGAAGCTAGACAAGAATGACTTCAGAAAGGCAAGTACAAAGGCTTTTGTATGGCTTTGTTTGATTGATGAACATTATATAGGTAAGCTGAGGATGTGACTGTAGATTTGCTCAATTCTGTTTCTTATTGCAGACTCTACCAAGATTCCAGCAAGAAAACTTGGACCACAACAAGATTCTTTACGAGAAGGTCTGTGCGATGTCGGAGAAGAAAGGATGCACTCCTGCACAACTAGCCCTCGCGTGGGTTCATTACCAGGGAGATGATGTTTGCCCTATCCCAGGAACCACTAAGATCGAAAACCTCAATCAGAACATTGGAGCTTTATCAGTGAAACTCACGGCCGACGAGATGTCTGAGCTCGAGACCATTGGCCACCCAGATTCTGTGAAAGGAGAAAGACACAGTAGCATCGTGTCCAACTTTAAGAACTCCGACACTCCACCGTTGTCTTCTTGGAAAACCGCGTAAACCGGCTGAGTTTCTCTGGTTGTAGTGGTGCACGACATTTGAAGCAGTCTTAACTTCTGTCAGCGAGATCAAGGTCATTGATGTGTTGTGTCTTCGAGAGGAGATTATCATTCCCAGCGAAACCCAAATATCAGTGTTAATGCCTTGAAGAATCAATAAATTGTTTATAGAGTTCCCCAAGTGAAAACTTCAATTTACATTTCCATACATTGTGACCGAACTCTATAAAAAAAACATCTGTTCTGATCAAACTTCAGTGTACGTTGCTGGTGCCGCTTTGGTCTGTGCTTTATTATTATCCTTTAGTTGATTTTTTTCGTTCCTCTTCAAAATTTGTTACTCACCAGCTCAACAAAAACTTACGAGAAGACAAAAATTAAAGTCTTTTGTGACAAAAGTATCACCTGACAAAAGTATCACCAAAAGAAGATGAAGACAAGATCCTCAATTAAGCTTTAAGACAAAAGTCATCAAATCAATTAAGCCAAAAGAAGACAAGATCATCTATTGCGGCAAAGACTATTCAACAACAGCACATGATGAATCCTTAAAAACTCCAAAGAAGGCATGACATTACTCTCAAGACACTCCTCTAAATGCTATTGAAGACACGTAGAATGTTGTTCTCATCAAATCTACTAATCTCTTTTATATAAATAGATTACTCACTCTAGTGGAAGGGGGCCATTAAGCAATTTCTTGAGAGATCATTTGAAAATTTCTTCATTTTAATCAAGTAAGTTTTTACTGACGCATATTTTAATCATACAACTATGTACATATCTTTATTAATCATTACAGCGTACTTTTGATCTTCAAATATATAATTGTTTTAGTCTTTGCTAAAGCGATTCTTCACCATCACCAACTCCAACAATCACTCCACTCAGTATATAGCTTTACAAGAGTCACATAGAGAAGCGAGAGAGATAGAGAGAGAGGAGTTGTGAGAGAAATCCATGGCGGAAGCTTGCGTAGTGAAGAGGATGAAGCTGGGAAGACAAGGCCTTGAGGTATCAGCGCAAGGCCTTGGTTGCATGGGCCTCTCCGCTCGCTACGGTCCTTCTAAGCCGGAAAATGACGCCATCGCTCTCCTCCACCACGCTATCCACTCCGGCGTTACTTTCCTTGACACCTCCGACATGTACGGTCCTCACATCAACGAGCTGCTCCTCGGCAAGGTTCGGTTTCTGTGACTGATCTTGTTTTATTGTCCAAAGTATTTTGAGTTTGTTCTTTTTTTGGGAAACTTAGAGATGGGAATTGGCCTCAACTCTTTGAGCTTCATACATGTACAAAGAAAGATTGATTGTTGAAGTTTTGTAATCTGCCAGGCTCTCAAGGATGGTGTGAGGGAGAAAGTGGAACTTGCGACCAAATTTGGATTCAGCTTTGCAGAGGGAAACACAGAGATAAAAGGAGACCCTGCGTATGTGAGAGCTGCTTGTGAGGCGAGTTTAAAGCGGCTTGATGTTGCCTGCGTTGATCTCTATTATCAGCATCGGGTCGATACTCGTGTCCCTATCGAAATCACCGTAAGCTTTTCTTGCTATCAAATGAAATGGATGGAATGTTATATAGTTCACTACTTAAAGAGTGTTTGAATTCATCTCTGTGTGCATAACATATTTGGCTTGGGATATGTATGGACTGATATGGTTGAAGAAAATCAATTTTAGGACGATGATTTCTGCTTTGGTCACTCTTTCTGATCATATGGCTAGCTTATTAATGAAGAACCAATGATCTTTGCCAGAGTGAATTTGAGCCTTTCCTCACCTATCTATCAATTAGTTTGCCAAACTTGGGGAGACTTTTATAGAAAGCTGGAAACTTTTGGCTGAACTTAGCATTTTCTTTTTGCTCCAAGATGGGGGAACTCAAGAAGCTCGTTGAAGAAGGTAAAATAAAGTACATCGGTTTGTCTGAAGCCTCTGCTTCAACTATCAGAAGAGCACATGCGGTTCACCCAGTAACAGCCGTGCAGGTAGAGTGGTCCTTGTGGACGAGAGATGCGGAAGAAGAAATCGTCCCGACCTGCAGGTATCTTGATTTCATCCTCCTTTCTTGGTGCACTATTCATGAGTTATGTAACTTCATGTTCTCTTCTTTCCTTCTTCAGGGAGCTTGGGATTGGTATTGTTGCTTACAGTCCTCTAGGACGAGGTTTCTTAGCATCAGGACCAAAGCTTGTTGAGAAGCTAGACAATGCTGACTTCAGAAAGGTAAGTACATATGCTTTCGTATGACTTGTTATCACTTCACTGTTTATCTGCTCAATTCTGTTCCATTGCAGACTCTACCAAGATTCCAAGAGGAAAACTTAGACCACAACAAGATTCTGTATGAGAAAGTCTCTGCCATGTCTGAGAAGAAAGGATGCACTCCTGCACAACTAGCACTCGCATGGGTCCATCACCAGGGAGATGATGTTTGCCCCATCCCAGGAACCACCAAGATCGAAAACCTCAATCAGAACATCAGAGCTTTATCAGTGAAGCTCACTCCCCATGAGATGTCTGATCTCGAGACCATTGCACAACCAGGTTTTGTGAAAGGAGAAAGATACAGCAACCTCGGGGCCACCTTCAAGAACTCAGACACTCCACCATTGTCTTCTTGGAGAGCCGATTAAAACCGACTGAGAGTTTTCTGTGGTTGTGGCGGTGCATGACATCAAAGCGGTTTACCTCTTTCAGCCAGATCAAGGTAATAAATGTGCTGTGTGTGTGTCTTGGAGAGTTGATTCTCAGTGTAAAATGCCTTCAAGAATAAATTATGTATATCTTTCAGTTTTAATTGCCTTCAATAATAATGTATAATATGGCAAACGATCCAAATCCAAGAAAAGAGTCAAGTTGTATTGAAACAACACTTCTAATGATCAATCACCAAAAAGATCTGAGCATAAGGAACACTATTATCAAAACATGTGATTCAAAGCAAACTTTTCGTCATTAATTTCATTTTGTTGTTTATCTTAAATTTTTTGTTCCCTACTCTCTCTAGCTTCAAAAAGTATTTGATTTCTATATCTTTATCTTGATTGACAAGTCTTTAGAATGTCCTCCTATTTGTGACCAAGTAGCGGTTAAACAATAAATTAACAATATAAACATATTTTATAACTATAAAAACATCAAAAACTATATTATTATTAAAAATTATAAAATTATTAATTAAACATAATTATTTATAAAAATTATAAAATAGTATGTGTATAATAATACTTACGTTTATTTTTTATTTTTTTTAGTTTGGATGAAAGTTATGATTTCAATAGAGAAATTGTTTTTTATGAAGATATTAAATGAAAATAATTTTAGTTATTATATATATATATATATATATAATATCTATATATATATACATTAGTGATGAAGAAAACATTTATCAAAATAATTAGAGTTTAAAGATCTTATACATACAAAATTATGAAAATTGTTAATAAATATTAGTTAAAAAGTGAAAAATTTATTTATTTGTTTGTAATTATAATATTTTATTTTTATTTTTCTAAATTATTATATATATCTTGATTTTAAATAAATTTTATTTTAAAAAACAAAAAAAAATTTTAGCTATCCACCCGCAATCGCCCGCAACCGCAAACGCTAGCTGGAATGAGCTTTTGATTTTGAGGGTTTAAAAACGGTATAAAGCGGTACAAAGCGTTTTGCTTGTCAAACGCTAACAACCGCTACCATCCGCAAAAGCTGCGTTTACGGGTGTTAGCGGGAGAACCAATCAAGCCTTAGAGCATCAGTAATGGTGAACCCAATATATGGGTTCTTAAAATTAATTTTTTATTATTAAATGAGAGACAAAACTCTAAGAACCTTTTCTTAAGAGCAAGCTCAATAGAGACACCATTAATGTGAGTTTTATTGATTAATTATTACTCCCTCTGTTCTTATAAAAAAGTATTTTTAGATTTTATTTTTGTTTCACAAAGATAGTTGTTTTAAGTTTTCAATGCATTTTTTCTTAGTTAATGATGAAAAATTGTAAACTTCAAGAAAATTAATTTAATTTCCTGAATTACTATTGGTTTAAATTTATAGAAAATTGTTAATTACAAAAAATGATGCATTTATAGTAAAGTTTTAATATGTTTTCTTAATATGTGTAATAATTACAAAACAATTTTCTTTTAAGAACAAAGGGAGTAATATTTTGTGTACTTTATGTATATAAGACACTTTGTAATATTTTGTTGTTTTTAGAGCTTACAATGAAGCTTCTTTTGATGGGTGTCTTAAAAACAAATTTTTTTTTAAAATAAATTTAAGTAAAAACTTTTGTATTTTTATTAATATTCATAAATTTAAGTAAAAAATATAATTTTTTTAATATATTTTTATTAATTTTCCATCATCCACTCCCGCCTTGCTATGTGTGCACTTCTATAAGCCACATCATTTTTTTTTCTTTTTTTTTTCATTTAAGAATTTCACCAAGTCTCTCCGTTAAAGATGCTCTTACTTATACTAACTCTAAATCTCACGTGTCTTCTCTTCACTCTGCCACGTTGTCTCCATCCTATCAATACCCCACCCTTTTTGACAAGCTTGTCCTCAAGCTAACACGATTTGTACTTGAACATTCGAGACTTGTATCCTGAAGCAGAATTTTGTACTTGAAGTGCCAATCTTTGGGAAATTGGTGCCACACATAAGAAGATTCCTTTCTCAATGCCCACCAAGTAACTAGGTTGGGAAACTGCATTACGTAGCTTTTGCTCGTGTTCTTCCCCATAGCCTGAGCTTTCAACAATTGACCCTTAACTTCCCGTAACATGTCATCTCTGTTCCTCAACATCGATTCAAGCTCATTGTTGCTACTAGGACCTGACTCAAATTTCCACAATGACGGAGGTTCACGGCCATACACCAACGGAAATGGGGTTGGCTTCATCGCAGTACCAGGCTAGTCACCACCTGCATCATTCTCTCCAACCATAGGTACCACCTGAAACACCCTTAACTTCCTCATGACCTGAGACATATGGAATTGTTGCATCGTTCTCAAACGTTCAAAAGTTTGCTTCTGCTTGGCTTGCCAAAGATGATCCAAATCTGTTTTAATTTTGTGTAGGAGCAGCAACGTCCCCATTCCTTGTAACACGGTTTTCTTTAGCTGCTAGCCCTGGGCATTCGGATTCGGATCGGGTCTATTCGGGTTTTGGTTCCTTCGGTTTTAAACTATAAGTCCCTGATAGAGTCAAAGTTTTACCCAGATAAATCAATACTGCAAGTGCACAGCAATGCAGTTGAAGTACAAAGGGTTATCGAATCCCAAAGAAAGTAGATGCTACGCTATAGAATTTAGATTCAAATTATGCTAAGTCGATTTCAGAAGAATGTGAAACGAAACGATTAAACTAAAAAGTAGTGAGTGATTGATTTAAAGTTCTTAAAATTCAATGAGACAAAACGCTAGGCAAGGATGATTCGTAGGTTGAATCCGAGAATGCAGAATGTATATTATCAGAGAATTATTTTAAAGCCGTCTAGAACTCGAAACACAGATTTAAAACCAATCAACTCTCGTTGCAGAAGTTATCTATCCCTAAATTCCAGAATCCCAAATCTCTTTGTAAATCCTATCAATTCAGGCAAGCATTAAAAACAAGTTCGATTGTTCACAAAATCGCTAAACCAAATATCTTTGCGAATAGAAATTTTGCTCACCTAACACTAGTTCTGGTAATTAACAATGCTCTCGCATCTATTAAACAACCTAAGGTTTGATTTCTAGGTAATCAATCAAGAAATCAATATAAGCACAAGTCCAGGTGAAGAACCAATTGATTTTCCCTAAAAATATAGCAAATCTACAAACTCCTCATCAACCCTAAATCACTCTAACCTAACTAGCAAATTACTCAGACATAGAAATTGAAACACAAATCATGGCTGAATAATACTGCATAAAAATAGAAAGAGTAATGATACAAGGGTTCGAAATCTTCTCTAAAAGAGTGCAAAATTGTCTCCCTAAAAGCTCTGGATCAAATCTCTCTCTCAGCTTCAATGGAAAAATTAAGATCAGAATATGGCAAAACAATGCCTTAGAAAACATAAATAATCCCCAAAACACGAAAGGACTAAATTGCAAATAATAATAAGTTTTTGGGCTAAATTTGTAAATTCCAGAAAGTCTTCAAAACTTCGCGTCCAACTCTCGTTCCACGATCGGTGTCGATCGACACCCTCCTGGTGTCGATCGACACTAGGGCAAAATCTTCACTCCAAGCTCACGTATTCAGCTGCTTCTCCAAAACATTCCAAATAGCTTCGGATCCTCCATTTATGCTCCAAACGTTCATGATCCTACAAAGACTCGAAAAACACAGAAAAAACTCTATATACAAAACCTATATCATGGTTAAAACACACAGAAAAAACCATGATACGGTGTGTGTAGCATCGTCCTACCAGAAAAGATTGTGAGATCTGTTGGTGGTTTATCTGTGGAAATCACAGTTTTTGTAGAAAGATATTGGTGCACCGATGTTTCCTGTTGAAGTCAAATCAAATGTGCTTGATATTGTTTCCACAGTCCATATAGAAAAGAATAATATACACCAATTGTGTTGTATACTTGTATGCATGCATGTGAGTTTGGTTCTTTCGGATAGTTCGGGTCGGGTAGTTCGGTTCTTCGGGTTGGATCTAGGAAAGTTGACCGAAACTAACCGAAACATAATTCGGTTCGGTTAGTTCGGTTTTCGGATAATTCGGTTCTTAATTTTTCAAAACCGAAACTAGCCGAACTTTTTTAATTTTTGTTTTAAATTCGGGTAAAATCGGGTAAATTCGGATATTTCGGGTAGTTTCGGATAGTTCGGTTCTTCGATTAGATATAATTCGGTATAATTTCGGTTAAAAAAAATTGGGTAACCGAACGGTCACCGAAACCGAACCGAATTGAACAGAAAATCAAACTAATTTTCACATCTGACCGATTGAAACCGAACTAGAATCGAACTAGAACCAAAAACCGAAAAGTTTGGTTCGGTTTGGTTCGGTTCGGATATAAATCACTTATATGTAATTGTATTTGCAATCTTGTTTTAATAGAATCGTTTTTAAATTAGATTCCCTTAAAAACCATACAACTTTAAAAACGAGATAATACAATTAAATGTATATTTGAAATCCTATAAGACTACAATTTGTGTTTCTCCTCTTTGCTTTTGACTAGAGTAGAAAATAAAACTACCCCACAACACAGAAAGTCAGAAACCAACGCAGCAATGGCGAGGTGGCCGATCATTGCTTCGTCCTTCATTACAAGCTGGTCAATTTTCCAAGTATTTATAATTTATTATTACTAACGCAGTGACGCTCGATTTTCTAACAGATTTGTATCCGTCGAGAATTCTTCGATAATTTTTGTTTTTTACAGATTTCAAGTTATTTTCGATGGATTTGGCTGTCCTAATCACCTTATCTAGTTATCATAGATGTACAGTACTTTTGACTTTTTCTTTTTTTATCATAGAAAAAAACCCTTTTTTTTTAATCCACCAAAACCCATTTTTTCGTTGAATCTTTTTTCTTTGATTAATCAATGGCTGAAGCTTGCAGAGTGCGGAGGATGAAGTTAGGGAGCCAGGGCCTTGAGGTTTCGGCTCAGGGACTTGGTTGCATGGGTCTCTCCGCCTTCTACGGCGCTCCGACGCCTGAAGCTAACGCCGTCGCTCTCCTCCGTCACGCCATTAACGCCGGCGTCACATTCCTAGACACTTCAGACCTGTACGGCCCCGAGACCAACGAGCTGCTCCTGGGAAAGGTAAACAAATCTTGTGGATTTGAATTTGGGATTAGGGTTTTTAGGCTATGATTTAGGGTTTAGTATTGGAGATAACTTGGAAAGCAAGATGACACCAAGTTATCTCCAATATTTAGGCTTTGATTTAGGGTTCATACCAATAATCGAGCTTTTACATTCGCTGACAGGCTTTGAAAGATGGGTTGAGGGAGAAAGTGGAATTAGCGACGAAGTTTGGGATCACTGCTTCTGAAGATGGAAAATTTGGTTTCAGGGGAGATCCAGAGTATGTGAGGTCTGCTTGTGAAGCAAGCTTAAGGCGTCTTGGTGTTACCACCATTGATCTTTATTACCAGCACCGGATTGATACCACTGTCCCCATCGAAGTCACGGTAATGGCTTATTTGGTTTCGATTTTACTCCAACTTTGTGTTCAAAGTTACTGATATATCTCATAGAATGCTCTGTTTCTTGAGGTGATTGTACCTTGTTCATGAGGGAACTAATGCTCTGTTTCTTTTATTGATTTTGGTGGCTATATAATTTGTTTTGCTCGTTTTTGTTGTTGTTGTTGTTGAAATTATGGTTTTGGTGAATCTATTTTCGAAGATGGGAGAAATGAAGAAGCTAGTGGAAGAAGGTAAAATAAAGTATATCGGTTTGTCTGAAGCTTCAGCTTCAACTATCAGAAGAGCACATGCCGTTCACCCGATAACCGCTGTGCAGATAGAATGGTCCTTGTGGTCGAGAGACGTGGAAGAAGATATAATTCCTACTTGCAGGTGCGAGGAATCAGAACTAGCCATAACTTTCCTCTTCGTTTACATCTTTAAATCTCATCTCTTGCAATATCTCTAGGGAGCTTGGGATTGGAATTGTAGCTTATAGCCCTCTAGGAAGAGGCTTCTTGGCATCAGGACCTAAGCTTGTTGAGAATCTGGACCAAGATGACTATCGAAAGGCAAGTACATACGATTAATTCAGTTCTCTGGTCCGTAAAAACATTTCGAGATATGGAGTCATCGATCTGACTAGGTTCTGCTTATTGCTATTGCTATGTCACAGGGTCTACCGAGATTCCAACAGGAGAATCTTGACCACAACAAGATTCTGTACGAGAAAGTTTGTGCCATGTCTGAGAAGAAAGGATGCACTCCTGCACAACTAGCACTCGCATGGGTCCATCACCAGGGAGATGATGTTTGCCCCATCCCAGGAACCACAAAGATCGAAAACCTCAATCAGAACATCAGAACTTTATCAGTGAAACTCACTCCAAAAGAGATGACTGAACTAGAGACCATTGCACAACCAGGTTTTGTGAAAGGAGAAAGATACAGCGACGTCGTGCCCACCTTCAAGAACTCAGACACTCCACCATTGTCTTCTTGGAAAGCCGCTTAACACCGGCTGAGTTTCTCTGGTTGTGGTGGTGCGTGATATGGAAGCGTGTCTAACTTCTTCCAGCCAGATCAATAATATTTACCAAGTGTACTGAATAATATTTCTTCTAAGAATAAATTAGTGTATAGTAAGTAGATCACCTTTTAAGGCATTGAGGAAAAGAATGGATCGTGAATGACAAATTTGTAGGCATTGAGAGATATGGTAACAACACACGCGAAAAGAGGAAGCTAATCCGAGCATAAGTATGAAATGCCTATGAAGACCAAACCTTGCAAAGATGTGTTCTTGATACAAACTTAAAATAACCTCATCTAAAACCTTACAGAAACAGCTAAATCTATACAAACAAACTCTACCACGGATCTGTGCAACAAATTCATCATATCTTGGATTGACCACCAAAAGCATTTGCATTTTCGCACCGGAAAAATAATCAGTTTTAGAGACATGAAAGGGTTTGAAAAGGGTTTTTTGGCTAGCCTGCGGTTAAAGTGTTAACCCTTCCACGCCATATTAGCCGACAGCACAAAGGGTTCCACAAGAGATCCCATCTTGTTCAATCTTGTGTGTTTGCAGTTGATAAACCATCTTCTTTCAGTCCGAGCCACATCGAACAACTGCCATTTACCGGTTTCTTGTGCTATTTCCTTTAGCATTGGTCAAAATCCAGTTTCCTCCCCCATCAATTTCTTGGCTCCTGCTTCAGATGGATGCTCGAAGGAATCATATAAGATCTCGGCTGAGAAACATCAAAACATTATATTTAAACATAAAATGTGAAGTGAACCAAACGATGATACAGTAAGGTTCTCCATAATCCAGCCAGATCTAAAGCAATGTTCTAGAACAAGATCACAGTCCCATAAAATATTAGAATTCTGATTATTTAAACCGAGTAGACATTGTTTTCATACGAGGTCTTTTAATCTCCTTAACATCATACGTATTTAAGGGTCTTATCCAAACCATGTTCAGAGAAAATACAGGATTGCTTACCTGTGATGTACTCGTCATTAACCTGCTTGAAAGATCATTGTTAATTGAAACGGGCAGAGGTGGCATCCGGCTGATGATACCAGGCATCTCCTTCATGCTGCAGCAATGATAAGTAAGAGTTCAGCAAATCAAGCTTTTACAAAAGAGAAGGAGAAAGACGACAGAGGAAATGTATCAAACTATCAATAGTGTTTCAACGTGCTAATAGATCCACATACTCATTCAAGATGGAACTGATGTTATTTCTTGCCAGATAAAACAGACTGATGTTATCCTGTGGCTGTATGCAGAAAATAGGATGTCAGGATTGGAATTCCACTGTGAAAGGACAACGAGATGTACCCCAACCAAACACCAATCTTTTTCTACCAACTAGCATTTGGCTCAGATTCACCCACTTAAGATTGCAAAAAAACAAAAAAAAAAACAAATCAATTACCTTGCACGCAGAAAGGTTTGACGAAATTTGACTGAAAGCTTGAACATTCTGCCGTAGAAGCTCCATAACCGCATCACTTAAACCTAAGCAAATAAGAGTTTGGAAAATATATGAAACCTATAAAGGTGACAGGTCAGAAAAAGGTATCTAGCTGACATGATTGACTTTTCTTTTCTAAGATGGAACAACTAAGGAGCTGAGACAGTAAGTGAGAGAGTCTAGGAACTCTCTAACATCAATAATGCCTAGATTCAGGCATCAACAAGAAGAACCACAAATGGCCTAGTTTATCTGATTGAGATTCCAGACAAGATGCACCTTGTCTTTTTGAAATAATCCTTCTTTACATTTATATCCTTTGCAGGAGAGAGAAGAAGAAAATGATGCCAACAATAACTGTGACCCAAATAGTACTAACCTTCAAAAGGCATGCGTGTATTCTGGAACATATGGTTCATGACATATGTGGCATTTTGTTGTGGCACGCTGGAGAATATGTTCAGTTTTGGGGGTAAATCCACCACCTTAATCAAGAAGAAATCAGTTAGTTGTATTTTGGGTTTCTCAAGGAGAACAAGTTTGTAGCCGTTTTAACAAAAATCCATTTGCAACCAATAACCTCTTTTAAAGCAAATTATAACCTCATATGTTAACTTAGCTACATAAGAAGTTATAACCTTGGCCCTGGGGTTCAGTTAAGCAAGCATACCTTTCTATAGCTAATCTTCGTACCGGTACTATGTTCTTCCCCTTTTCTTCGTTTTTGCTGCAAAAACGGATGCCATTCTTAGCCAATACAAGCTTAAAGATCACGGATTTAAGTAGTTAAAAGATAAAATAATAGCAAAGTAGCATTTATTATAAACATTAAAAGGGTGATGTTGAAACTTTATGTTTGAACGAGTCATATATCAGCTTGTACAACTCAAGTCGTAAAAGCTATCCATTTCTTCAGCCCAACTTCATAGAAGAAATATGAAAGGGTAGAGACAGTAAGGATAAGCCGATAAAGTAATATTCAGCACTGTAATTTTGTTAACTTATTTTCCCCACTTTATTATGTGAATCTAACAATACACAGTAAGGCATACTGCAGAAAATACAAAGAATGTTTAATCAATCATTTCTTCATAACTCCAAAGTCGGCCATATGAAATATTATCCTCCATCAAAGGTTACATGTCAAAATCAATTTCAGAAAGTTCAAAAAGACCAGGGATTATCTGACATCGCCCATAAAGCGATATTAGTTTCAGGGTAACTACAGAAATCAAATCAAGCTTATCGGAATAGGGTCAAATCAAGTTCCAACATGACTCCAGAGCTAACAGAAAGCCAGATCTATCGTCAGCAATACTTGTCATTCTCTCCTTAACCATACTTTAGTCAACCTTTATGATATGGTAGGGTGTCTTTTGATCAATGAGACAACAGCACTTTAAGGCTACCTTATAGCCAAAAAAAAACTATAAAAGAACTTTTCGTATAGGTCTTTATCTTTAACAAAGCATACACACAAAGTAGCTCCCTTATACTTTGCATATGCTTTAATAGTTATAGAAATATCTCTCGCACCAGTATTTTCATCACAGCCAAATACCGTATAACTGCTAAATAGTATTTTTTTTTCCTTCATCTCACAAGCAAAAGGACATTACCAAAAACTCAGGAACAACAAGAAATATGCAAGCCGCTCACTAAAACTCAGTGACAAGGCGTTAGAAGCTTACCGTCATCCATTTACACCTCATTGCTACATCCCGTACGCTTTTATCTGGTAGAGTTGATGCGATCTTTACATACTTTGTAACCTGTGGTTCATCTTTAAATCTACAAAAGGTAAGAAAAAG